>OY755041.1:18914736-19284736 GCA_963576565.1 Aspidapion aeneum | reverse complement strand
GCTAGATGTTAACGCGAAGTTAATAGTAAGTTTAAGTGCGGTTTTTTGTACATAATTTGTCGAAATAAATTGACGTATCGTTTTAACAATTTCTAGTTTTAATTTGTCGTTGTGAACCCGTAACAATATAATAAGTTGACTGTTGGGTACTTTACCGTGTTTTACTTAGATTTTTTAAATCTAAAATTAAAAAAACATCATCTTTGAAGAAATTGGCCTAAACAATTGATTACTATACGAACTGATCCTGAAAATATGTTTTACAGTTATATTTATTCCCTCTTAAAAATAAGATCCAAATGATAAAATTAAATTGTTAAAAATCTCCTAAACTAAACAAGCGCGCAACTTATTTGCAATATTTTACAAAAAAAGAATTGAATGAGTAAAAACTGTTAAAATATCAATTCAATTATTCCGTGCAGTCAAGAAAAAACTCATATTTTGAATAAGTATTTAAAAATAATAATTGTTAGTCTGAAAATTTCTGCAAAAACAAAAATAAGTAAAACTTTGTAAACATTAATTACCCCAGGTTATTGTACTTCTACAATTTTAAAATTCAGCAAAACATAATAAATTGCATGTATCATATTAATATTGCCCCAGCAACATCAGTTTTTAAGATTGTGTTTTATGATCTACTATTTCTTTATTACCTTGATAATATAAACAAAATATTAATACAAATTATTTTTCTTAAGTGGAAAAAATAAATGAAAATTTACTGCTAAAAATTAGTACTTTTTAAACTACTGTCTTGTGACAACATTGTCTTTAATTATAAATTTCAGTTTATCTGTGTGTCTGTAACCATATTGATATCTCAAAATCATTTGACTGATTTTAATTAAGTTTATATACTGGCACTAATTTAAAAAAATTTAAAAATACCAATAACAACGAAAACCGAGATGTTGACACACATAAATAATAATGGAAACTAATACCTGACCTTTGAATGCAGCCGGAGAATACTTAATTGCTCTCGTGCAGGATGGCTTGATGCTGGAGCGACTGTAGGCATGGTCAGCTAGGATTCTCCAGGCTTCTTCCCGTTTTCTTATCAAATGTGGCGTAGTCTCTTCCTTTGTGCCATCGCCTACTCGATCCGACTTTGGCACAAAAAAAGTAAACCTTTCGTTGTTCGATCTCCACTCGCTGCTGTACTGGTTTGCACGGCCGCGCGCCGCCTTTGCTTGATGTTGCTGCCCGTCGTATCACGTAGGTGCTGGCTTGGAATCAGGCATGGCGCGGCATACTTGATCCAGGTATGTGTTAAGTCAGCAAATTTTTGTTGGTACTTTGTTGGTATGTATATGCGTCAATAATTTGTTGTTAGGTAGGTTTGTCTTTGTCTGTTAATTAAAAAAAATAATAATTTGTAAGAATTATGATCTCTTAGTATTGTCTGTCGCTGGTATTTGGGTTTTTCATCTTGGTTTGGCCAATATGGCTTTGATTTCAGGGATCATTTTTGAATACATCATGCTGGATACATGGATTTTTTTTTTGGCACACTAAGTATGCAATAAGGGGCGCTTGGATTTTTTATTTCGCTGCCCTTTCAATTAAAACTAAATTATTCGTCACTATCGCTGTTGAAACCAAATAAATCTTTGTATTTTTTTCTAAATTGACTAAAAATTCCTTTGACTTTTTGTATCTATTCTTGGGGACTCAACTTTATATTCCGGGGTAACCGGAAGTCCCGAGGGATGTAATTTTATAGGTACGGTATTTTCAGAGCCCTGTATTACGGCCTTTTTTGATTTTAGTGATCTACGCCGTGCCCTTGTATTTTTATTCGGCTTTTTCCTTGTCATTGGAAAAAAAAAATTTTACTAATAAAACAAAAATCCAAAAAATAACAGGAATAATTTATCCCAAGGTCATTATATTCCAGCCGGACCCCATTGGATCGGGCAACCATCTAAAGGTGAACCTACTATCATGAAATTTAATCCAAGTTGTTGCATTCCGGCCGGACCCCGTGGGATCGGCAACAGGACACAACTAGTAGTTCCCCGACGGACCGAGTACTATCAAACCATCAACAAAGGCGAATTGCTATTATTAGGAGATATCTGTTCATATTATTATATTAACCAAAATCCAAAAAATAACAGGAATAATTTATCTCAAGGTCATTATATTCCAGCCGGACCCCATTGGATCGGGCAACGGGATATAACTAACGATTCTCCCGACGGACCGATAGCATCAAACCATCTAAAGGTGAACCTACTATCATGAAATTTAATCCAAGTTATTGTATTCCGGCCGGACCCCGTGGGATCGGCAACAGGATACAACTAGGAGTTCCCCCGACGGACCGAGTATTATCAAACCATCAACAAAGGCGAATTGCTATTATTAGGGGATATCTGTTCATATTATTTTTTTTTAATTTACTTGCCTATTTGGTGTCAAGAGTCCTTAGGGACTACGGAGAAAATGGGTCAAAAAATATTCCTTACTATATGGAGATAAGAAAGAAGAAGATGTAAGAAGGGGTCAAACATGGCGCCTCTACCAAATATGTCACAGAGAAAAATGGACCTAAGGGTCTTTAGTATGGGGGCGTAGAAAATTATCGGAAAAAACGGGGGAAGTTTAATACATATATTTCGTTTATAATTATTCAGCAGATAAAACGACAGAAATTATAGCCTACGCTAACCTACCCAAAAAAAAATATGGAGAACCATAAATACGACCATTAGGGCCTTACTGTGAATTATGCAGGGTAGGACTCGGGGGACGCAGTACACAGGACCACAGGTTCAGGGTTAAAAAAAGAGACGACGTTCAGAAACTGGTTACGAAGCTCAGCAGGACGTCCAGAAACTGGTTACGCACGCTTAGTTAAGGGGCAAATGAGACGACGTCCAGAAACTAGTTACGAAGCTCAGCAGGACGTCCAGAAACTGGTTACGAACGCTTAGTTAGGAGTGGACCCCAGGTACTGGTCACTTGTATGGTGTGTTATATCGCCTTTTATATTAAATTATTGCAAATTCAGCAATATTGCTAGTGACGATGGTTTTCGATCGGTACAATTATTATTGCCAATACCTTGGTATTTTATAATAATAGATGTACGCCTATAATTTATATGGATCCCAATAATTAAAGTAATATGAAGTGCATCTGTTTTATTTAGATAAATGTATCACTTTGGGATAGTTTAATTATGATCTGTGTGACAATATGGGCAACTAAGCTCACACTAGGTACTATAGTTATGGTGTACGGATAAGCTAATATAACTAAAAACTGAAATATATTTTATTCCAATTCCAGACTCATTAGGACCTTTCGTCTGATACCACACAAGCCATGTTTTGGCCTAAACTCTAATTTATAAAATCTACCCCCACACTTTAAAAAAAAACTAAAATGTTGTTTTGTTTTACTCCAGACTCAATTACCTTTCGTTTGATATCACACACGCCATATTTTCACTTAAACTCTAATTTTGAAATCTACCCCCACCCTTTTTTTAAAACCAACTTAAATGTATTTTGTTTAACTCCAGACTTAATTACCTTTCGCTTGATATCACACACGCTATATTTTCACATAACTCTAGTTTTTTTAATCTACCCCACCCTTTTATTTGGCTTGCGTTTGGTGGATTTTGTTCATTTTTAAATGAAACCATCTCCACCTAAGACCCAGCCTAGGTACCAAATTTCATTCAAATCGGGCGAGCGGTTTTTGAGTTATGCGCGTTGGTCGTTACGACAGACAGACATACAGACGGACATACAGACAGACATACAGACAGACAGACGGAACAAAAAAGTTTCAAAATCATCTGAAACGCAAAGACATATAAAAAATTTTGAAATCGGATCAACTTTTTTTTTAACTCTTTGTTTGAAACTCGTAGACAATGATTGTGTAGAATAAAAATTTCGGACGTCCATTGTCTTTATTTATTTAAAACACGACGTTTCGGTTAGTAGTATCTCTATGAACCGTTATCAAGTGTAAACTGTTTAAACCAGTTTACACTTGATAACGGTTAGAGATACTTACTAACCGAAACGTCGTGTTTTAAATAAATAAAGACAATGGACGTCCGAAATTTTTATTTCAACTTTTTTTTTCTTGAAAAATTAGGATCACCATAGCTCACACTATTATAGTATAGTAGTAGTGTGAGCTAAAATCTATGTTTATGACGTAGTTAGGTATGTATATACCAACGAGATTGAATAGAAGGGAAGCGTCATGCCTGTTTTCAAAACGTTTCACTTTTCACTTTATGTGCTAGGTTTACGTCAAGTCAGCTGTTCGAGTTTCGTGTGCGGTTTTTGTTGGGTTTTAGTAATTTAGTTGAACTATTTTGGATATTTTTGACGAAAATTGTGAAGTTTAAGAATGGCTTGACATGCAGTGGTTGGCTGTAGAAGTTGACAAGGCGTCGATAAATAAATAATTAGTGGAATACCATTTCATATAAAATTGTAAACATAATACTGGCCCGTACTATATAATTTCATATATTTTTATAATGGTACAATTAGTATTGCAGGTAGGTATAAATTATAAAAAATAAGAATATCATATATACAAGGTGTCCCGGAACTAATGGTATATAATAAAACTGTAGATTCCTTGGATCAAAATATTACGAATTGGGTTCACTTGCCTTAGTACAAGTGAGTTGATATTAATTAAGATACACGGCGTTAAACTTAATTTTTCATTTAATTTTTCTTTAATATCTTTTTTACAAATCAATATACTTGCAAAAAAATTGGAATATTTTTTTGCCGAGCAATTCGTTTTCGGCAAAAAAATTATGGTACATAATACAGGGTGTTATTACAATCACATTAAAATCGGTGTAATTTTTCTGTGTCTAGGTGTATACCAGTTTTTATTTATAATGATTTTTGCCTTCATTTTTATATCAAAAAATTATACTTTTTGCATTTCAAAGTATTTACTGCATGGGTAAAAATTTTGTGACATGTTTAATTCACGTCTTCCTTCCTTAATAACTTTTTTACAATTAACATTGAAAATTGGGTAGTAATTTTTTTGTAACAAGCGATTCGATTTCGGTAGAAATGTTGGTGTAACTTGTACAAGGTGTTCTCTGGGTTCCTAGCCTTACATTTAAATAAGTGTAACTTCTTTGTGCCTCGGCGTATACTAGTTTTTTTTTTAAATATTATTTTCCCCATTATTTGTATGTAAAAAAGATAAATAAATTCGTCGCCCCGAGGAACGGTTCTCAAGATATTTGCATTTAAAGTTTTTATTGCATTTTTGCAAATTTTGTTATTTCACCTATTATTTTCTTTAATAACTTTTGACCCATGCAATAAAAACTTAAAATGCAAAAATCTCAAAATCTGTTGCCCTAAGCCGCATAAAAATAGTATAACTTTTTTACATAATACCAAGGCACAAAAAGTTACACCGATTTTAATGTAATGGTAGTAATCCAGAAAACACACTGTACAATATACACCAATTTTTTTATCAAAATCGAATCGCTCTATTCAAAAAACCTTAAATTTTTTTGTAAAATTATTGATTAGTACAAAATTTACTGAAAAAATTGAAATGAAAAAATAAAGTTTAACATTGTGTATCTCAGCTAATAGCAACTTTTGGGCTAAGGTAAGTGTAGCTAAATCTTAAAATTTTGAACCAAGTAATCTACAGCTTTACCTTGTAGAGCTACCTCCAGATTTTGCATTTGTGCTACCTAGAATCAGTGGCGGAATCAGAAGTGCTTTTTTGTGTTTGTTATGGCTATATTATATACTAAGGGATAAGCTGGGGACTTTTTATTTCAAGGCGAAAAGTTTGTACTACGAGTGTTGCGAGGGCAACAATTGTCAAGGGTTAAAAAGGCAATTAACACATTTTTTTTGACTTTTTTGAATTTTTTTTGAAGTTTTTATGTGTTCGTAGTTTTTCTCAGGGCTTTATACTTTTTATCTTTGATCTGTCACTTTTCACTCTTCATCTTTAATGTTTACTTTTTATTTCCAAAACGGTCCCTTTTAATTCCTGCTTTATTTTCTTTCTTTCTCTAATCATTCCTGATTTTTAATTTTTTTCATATTTTTATCATATGTCAAGGTAAGGTACTTATGGCACCATTGGCACCGCAGGCAAAAAATTCTGCAGGTTCGTTGTTCAGGGTAAATATATTCCAGTATGACTAAGTGGTACAATTTAAATAATAATAATAATACTAAAAAATATAGATATAGTATTGTTAGCTCCCGCTAAATTTCGCGGTTGTTTATATATATTTTTAAAAACACACAACTGTATGAAGGACAAAGCGCATTCCGCGTATTTGGACATACGCACCAACAACCAGGGAGATCCTTGTCAATCGCCTAGAGAAAATGGCGTGTTAATTTCGTTCTCCAACTATTTCAAATATCTACACCTGAAAGTGCTCGATTTTTGTGTACTGAAGCATAGAACTAGAAACTTCAGCCCTTCAGCTACGTGGTGACATCATTAGATCCATTCGGGGGCCCCTTAGAAGCGGAGAATTTGGCTGCAAAACTGGTGAGTGCATTTGTTCTGATTACCGTTGTGTGCCACCAATATTTTACCTATGGACGTTTTGATTATTTCGTAATTTCATATCAATATTTATGTTGGTTCGCGCTTTCATTAAAAATAATTTATACAGTCCATTGCATTTAACGTTTTTCTAACCGTGGACTAACATAAAGTGCTCCTTCGACCGAATTATTTTAAATAATAAATCCATACGACGGTATTAATAATTATTTGCAAGCCGAATAATAACAGGGCGGTTCAAGGCCGCATCGTATTTGAAACGTCGAGTCGAGAAAGTCGTCGGTGTGGTGCGTGCAGGACACGTGTCTAGCACGTGGTCATTCAGTAAACAAAGCGAGAAGGAATCAAAACAAACAAAACAAACGTTCAGTGGTGTACCATATCATTTCGATATTTAAAACAATTTTCATCAATTGCGATAAATTAGTGCATATTTTCGACAATTCGTCATTTTTCTATTTCAGAAGCATTAATTTAGCGTTAATTGTATATTTACCGACAATTTCGTCATTTCAAAGGTAAAATCATGTCTGTCAAAAAAGCCGTACAAAAACGCAAGGGTTTTTTATCTGCGATCACCGAGTGTTATGTGTTGTCACAGACCGCGGAAAAGGATGAAAGAGCGAGAAACGAGTTTCAAGTGAGGTATTCCGATTTGGATGAAACCTTCGATAAATGCATGCTGGCGCATAATGACGTCATTATGTTGATAGACGACTCGGACGATGAGGAGTTTAAAATGCAGGATGCGATCCTTTCAGAAGCTCGTAAATATTTTTATGCGTGTAAGGGGGTTTACTCTAAAATATTTCCGGTTGAGGCCCCATCCTTTTCGGGATCATATGTTCGACAAAACGAATCTGAAACTCCAAAACTCAAAGAGTTAGGTATTCCCATATCCGAGGTGATAAAAAATTATGGCCAAGCTTTTTCGATCTTTTTAATAACTATAGATCAAAATCAAAGTCTAAGTAACGTTCGAAAACTTCAATATTTATTTTCATATCTCGAGGATGAGCCTTTAAAATTGATATCAGGGATTAGCTTATCTGATCAAAATTATAAAATTGCTTACGACAAATTAGTCAATAGATATCAAAACAAGCGATACCTCGCAAATGATGCTTTAAGCTCAATTATGAACTCCATCTTAAAAAACGAGTCAGCTAAAGAATTACGTAATTTAATTGACACCTTTTCTGAATCCCTAGAAATTTTAAAATCACTTAGCTTTGACGTTGACAGTTGGGACTTTATTATTTTTTTCATTTTATTAGAAAAATTGGATATTCCAACGCGTTCAAATTTCGAAATGAGTCACGCCAATACTAATACCGAAATTGCCACTTTTCAGTCACTTTTTCAATTTCTAGAAAAAAGATGTAAAGTTTTGGAATCACTTCCTCCATCAACAGCACCCAAAAAGGTGCCTATATATCAAAAATCAAATTCTATGCAAAATCAGTCTGGGCAAAAGCCTACCTATCAAAATTCAAATTCTATGCGAAATCAGTTTGGGCAAAAGCCTACCTATAAATCATCCAATTCGCCTTTTATAGGACTGGCTGGCACCTCAACTAATTCAAGTACGGGAATAAAATATTTCCGGTGTAATCAAGGTCACGTGCTTTCGAAATATCAAACATTTCTTGATCTCTCACCTATCGATCGCCTATCTTTCGTCAAGCAGAAAAAATTATGTCTAGCGTGTTTTCATCCCCTGCATGGCGTAGATACGTGCAAATCAAAATATTCATGCAGGACTTGCAATAGTAAAAGGCACCACACTTTAACTCATATCTTAGAAACTAATCAAGAGTCTGGAAGCCAAGATAATAGTCCTGTCATTCACACACCACCTGTCAATAATCTTCATGTGTCATTAAATGCCTCAGGACCTTCAGGTACCTTTCTTTTATGCACTGCCATAATAGATGTTATGGACGGTTGCGGAAATTTTCAACCTGTAAGGGCACTGCTTGATTCTGGATCACAGACAGGATTCATCAGTGAAAAGTGTATTCAGCGTCTTAATCTTCCTAGGCGAAGTTACACCACTGAAATATTCGGATTAAATCAGATGTCTTCTTTTACTTCCAAAGGGCTCGTTCAATGTCACATTAAGCCACAAGGACAAGTCACTCCTTTACTTAATTTCGAAGCAATTGTTGTTCCACAACTATGTTCCAATATGCCTACATTCTCTTTGAACGATAATCAGTGGAAACACTTGCAAAACCTTAAACTTGCCGACCCATCTTATTTCAAATCTAGTTATTGGTTGCGAGCTATTCGCACAGATATTCAAGGAGGGCAGGGTTCTTGGACAGGTAGGGCAGCCTTCAGCCCTTGAAACTATCTTTGGCTGGGTCGTCATGGGAAAGGTTGACGAAGTAGGTAGTCTTACGGAACGAACCAGTTGTTTTTTAACGAGTCATTCACCTCCTTTAGAGGTCATTCTCCCTAGGTTTTGGAAAATCGAACATTTGCCTAAAAAACAAATCTTATCAAAGGAAGAAAAACAGGCAGAATCAATTTTTACTGCTAGTGTAGTACGGCAACCGAGCGGTAGATTCATGGTAGATCTTCCGTTTAAAGATAAAATAAACCCTGACCTAGGAAATACTTATCCGCAAGCTTATCGTAGATTTTTACTTCTAGAAAATAGATTAATCAAAAATCCTGATCTGTACACTGCCTATTAAAGTTTCATGCAAGACTATATCGATTCTAATCATATGAGTTTAGTTTTATCTAGTCAACCAAAGGTCGACGTATCGTGTTTTTAGCACATCATTGCGTACTAAAGCCGGAAAGCTTAAGGGTAGTCTGGGATTGTTCGACAGTCACCCCAAAAAATATTAGTCTCAATGACACATTGTTATCTGGACCGAAACTTCAAAAGGATATTGCTTCTTTACTCCTTACGTTTCGTCTTAATCCTATTGCCTACATTGCTGACATCAAACAGATGTTCCGTCAAGTCCTTATCAATCCTTATCACCGTCCTTATCAAAGGATATTGTGGAGGTTTTCTCCACAGGACCCACTTTCAGTGTGGGAACTTTCTACTGTCACTTTTGGCATGACATGCTCACCTTTTCTAGCCATGCGTACCTTAAATGAGCTGGCAGAGAGAGAAAAGGAACGTTTTCCTATGGCTAGTACTGTTCTAAAAACGTCAATCTATATCGACGATATCTTGGGAACTAGCCCTTCGCTTTCTGAAGCTCTCTCCCTTCAAACAGAACTCAATGATTTGTTGAAGTCGGGAGGATTTGAACTTAAAAAATGGGCAAGCAATTGTCCTGAGTTATTGGCAACATTGCCAGAGTCCGATCGTCAAATGCCTCTCTCTTTCGACAAGGAGGAACCCCACTTTATCAAAGTTTTAGGACTTCAATGGCATCCAAAAAACGACATTTTTTCTTATCAATGCCGAATGAAGGACAAACCCCCAACCAAACGTTCTATTTTATCTATCATAGGAACAATCTTCGATCCCTTAGGTTTTCTTTGTCCCTTGTTGCTACAAGCAAAATTTATTTTGCAACAGTTGTGGATATCGAAACTAGGCTGGGACGAAGAACCAGATTTTTCTATCATCGACTCTTGAAACAAACTTCGTTCTGAATTCCCGCTTCTTTCCAATTTTCAATTACCCCGACAAATCAAACTGTCAAAAACCAATACCTGTCAAATCATCGGCTTCTGTGACGCTTCAATTCGAGGCTACGCACGCGTCGTATATTTTCGTGCAGAAGAGGAAAACAATATATCTGTTTCTCTCATATCTGCAAAATCTAGGGTCGCGCCTATAAAGTCACAAACTTTGGCTAGGCTAGAACTCCTAGGCGCATTTCTTTTAAGCGAATTAATTGACTTCGTTTTATCTAGCTATGAAGGAAAAATAACTTTTACAAATATCGTTACTTTCTGCGATTCGCAAGTCGTATTGCACTGGCCTTCATCCCCTCCTAATCGCTGGCAAACCTTTGTTGGAAATCGAGTCAGTAGAATCCAAGAAATGATTCCCTCAAACTCGTGGCGCTACATTCCTTCTGCTTTGAATGCAGCCGATATTGCGTCACGAGGGGCCACCCCTTCACAGCTCATGTCACATGACATGTGGTGGAACGCACCGTCGTTTTTGTGGTCTCCCGAAAACGAATGGCCCGATTTTCATAAATCAAAAATGCCGATTGATTTCGGAGATATTAATCTGGAGGAAAAGCCAAAAGTCTGTTGCAATGCGATAATTGATGTCAACTTCTTAGATCAGCTTCTTATCAAATATTCGTCTATATCCAAAATTCAACGTATTATTTGTTATGTCCTTTGAATAGTTAACCTTTTTCAAAACCATTCCTATCAAAAACCCACTAAGCCGCCGGACCAAAAAGTTATTTTTGAGAATATTGTTTTTCCTACCACCGGTGAGATGCAAAGTGCGTTACACCTTCTTATCAAACGCGTTCAAGGTTCTTGTTTTTCTGAGCTTTTTTCCGCGTTATCTAAGGATAAACCAATACCGAAACTTTTGCGAAAACTTTCACCTTTTCTTGATGAGAATAATATCATTAGAGTCGGTGGCAGATTACAAAAATCTGACCTTTTGTCTTATTCTGCAAAACACCCCGTCTTACTTTCGAGTGACCATCGTTTAACTACTCTTCTTATCGAGTCCGCTCATCGACAATATCTTTATCCTGGGTTTAAAACATTACATAATCTACTTTTACAGCAATTTTGGATATTATCTGCCAGACGGGCAATTCAAAGAACCATATCCAAGTGCTTGCAATGTTTTAGAATCAACCCTAAACCCTATAGACCGCCCATAATAAGTTCACTTCCCGCTCATCGAATCAATCAACTAAAACCTTTTTCGAGTGTAGCTATCGACTTTTGTGGACCTTTCTTTGTGATTCCTCATCGTTACCGTGGTTGTAAAGCTTTCAAATCGTATGTCTGTGTGTTTGTCTGTACGGCCACACATTGCGTGCATTTGGAATTAACCATGGAACTGTCCACCGAAGGGTTCGTAGGTGCATTCCATCGATTCATTTCCAGACGCGGAAGCGTGACGCAATGCTGGTCAGATCAAGGCAGTAATTTTATAGGGTTTCGTAACCAATTACTGGATTACGCAAGAAGTGCTGCCACCAGACTTTCTATTCGTTGGCATCTGGGACCTCCTCTCAGTCCACATTTCAATGGCCTGGCAGAAGCTGGCGTCAAAAGTTTTAAAACTCACTTTGTACGAGTTGTCGGCGACCAGAAGTTGTCTATCATGGAGATGTCCACCCTTACCTGTCGCATAGAAGCCGTACTTAATAGTCGCCCTTTATCTCCTGCCTCTTCAGACCCACACGATCTTCAACCTCTTACCCCTGGGCATTTTTTGACACTTGAACCCCTTAATTCAGAAATTCCGGAGTCAGATTTGTCCGAGGTTCCCCTAAATCGGCTCTCGAGATGGCAACTAATCCAAAAACTACATAATGATTTTTGGAAACGGTATTCTATAGAGTATTTGCATACGCTACAACAGCGACACAAGTGGGCTGATTCGTCCCCAAATATCAAATTAAATGATTTGGTTATCATAACAAGTGATCACATTCAAACGCCTTTGAAATGGCCGGTCGGTCGGGTCATCGAACTGCATCCCGGCGGGGACGGTCAGGTGCGTGTTGCGACTGTACAAACGGTCACCGGTGTTTATAAGCGGCCAGTTGTAAAACTGTGCCTCTTGCCAAATTAAAAGTAATTTTAATTTTCTACCTTTTACCGGGTATTACAATAGGTTTTTTTTATTTTTAATTTTTTTTTGAATTTTTTGTTTGTTTGTTTTGCCTTTTTTCGGGATTTCGTTATCTCTAAATAAACTTACGATACTTTTCTATTTTCATTTATTTATATTTATCGGTCGATTCTTTTTCTTATATCTATATCTGTCCGGTTGAGATTCTAAAATTGTGTGTTTTGGAGGGCAGTTATGTTAGCTCTCGCTAAATTTCGCGGTTGTTTATATATATTTTTAAAAACACACAACTGTATGAAGGACAAAGCGCATTCCGCGTATTTGGACATGCGCACCAACAACCAGGGAGATCCTTGTCAATCGCCTAGAGAAAATGGCGTGTTAATTTCGTTCTCCAACTATTTCAAATATCTACACCTGAAAGTGCTCGATTTTTGTGTACTGAAGCATAGAACTAGCAACTTCAGCCCTTCAGCTACGTGGTGACATCATTAGATCCATTCGGGGACCCCTTAGAAGCGGAGAATTTGGCTGCAAAACTGGTGAGTGCATTTGTTCTGATTACCGTTGTGTGCCACCAATATTTTACCTATGGACGTTTTGATTATTTCGTAATTTCATATCAATATTTATGTTGGTTCGCGCTTTCATTAATTAAAATTTATACAGTCCATTGCATTTAACGTTTTTCTAACCGTGGACTAACATAGTAAATAGAAAAAATTCTTGGCGGGAGGCATTTGCTCCTAGTCCCCCACCCTGGACTCACCGCTGCAAGTGATTCTTTTTTTGGTAGCTTTTTAATATTTGTTATTCATAATTAAGCTTATTATTCTTGTTCTATTGCAAAGCTTCCAGGAACGGAGAAAGTTTTATATTTAGTAATTTATATCTAGATATTTTGGTACTCTTGTCCATCCCTCCATTTAATAAAGCTTATTTTATATGTAGGAATCTCTTTCATACACATTTCAATGCCCAATTTCTTAATAGCGATGCCCTATTAAACAGGAAATTACTGTAGTCCGGCCCTGGGCTCAGCGCGATGTAGGTGCTAGGATAGGCTCCGCCTAGTGCAACCACTTTTGCTAGGCAGATCGAATTCAACATCGTTGGTACATACCAAGCTCTTTATACTTTTACACAGGTTGCCTACAGAATTTGACCAGTCATGTTAACTGGATGACTGTAGTAACGTCAGTGATTTCATGATTTTGAAACTTTTTTGTCGCGCCGTCTCTGTCTGTGTGTCTATCTGTAACGTGCAACGTGCATAACTCAAAAATTACCTGCCCTGCCTGCCCGATTTTAATGAAATTTGGTACCTAGGTTGAGTTTTGGTCCCAGATGGTCCCATTTAAAAATAAATAAAATCCGCCGGACATATGGCAAAAAAAGGGTGGGAGTAGATTTTCAAAATTAGAGTTTTGGTAAAAACATTAACTGTGTTTATGGCTACCTAAGCTAATACATTTAATATGTATAATGTGAGTTTTAGGTACCTATTTTTGTCAAAAATAATCCCCTATCTATTACCCGGCGCAGTGGCGTATGTAAGGGAGGGAGCTGGGGGCCCGGGCATATTTCACATATTTCATAAATACAAACATAAAATACGGCTTTACGGGGTCTCGCCCCCTCCCCCAAAACGGCCTCGGGTCGACCCTAAAACTTTTTTCTATATAAGCCACTGACTCGGCGAGTCAGGGCTTGCGATAGGCATTAATTTCATTTATTTTTATTAAAGTTATATCTGAAAATAAAATTACATTAATCGTGTGAGCTTAGGTGCCCATAAGTTGGCAGTGGAATTTTTTTAATTTGTGTTTTTTAAACTTTTTTTGTGTTAGACTTCTATAAAAAAAATCTCATAAATCAATTTCTAATGCTTGATGAGGGTTAAATTTTGTCGCAATAGTTGGAAACACCCTATAAAAGAGATTGAAGCAACCGTTGCAAAATCTTACATCAGGGAGAGAGGTGAAAAATGTTAAAACAGCAAAATCACCGTTTAGGTATGCCAAAATTATGACCGAACCCGCGGGGACAATTTTCGGCGAGCATTTTTGTTTAATTTTTATTTTTTTTTAAGATAAACTTTTTTTTAAATTATAGCTCCCCTGTCCTCTTGGTGGAAGATCAAAAATTAAAATTATTTTTGATTCCAAAAACTAATTTCTAAAAAAAATAAAAATTTTGTGTGAATTCGAACCGAACCGAACTGAACCGAACCGAGTTTGGTTCGGTTCAATTTGGTTCGGATTGGCACCATCTAGGATCCCGGGAAAGAAGTCAGGGAAACTTTTTTTTGAAAAACTATGCTGGTCGGTTCGGTTCAGTTTGTTTCGGATCCGATTCACACCTTCTAGGTTCCCGGGAAACAGTCAGGGAAGTTTTTTTTTTTCAAAAAATATGTTAGAGGAAACCCCTTAGTCGAAGTATATATGCCAAAACCGAATCAAACCAAATATTCATTAAAACGGCATTCGATAAAAATGTATTTATACAAAACAGTGCCCCTACAAAATGCGCTATTTTGTAATACCGCTATTTTGTACCTGCGCTATTTTGTACCGACGCTATTTTGTACCGACGCTATTTTATTCCGCGCTATTTTGTTTCGCGCTAATTTGTCGCAGCGCCGTTTTGTCGCAGCGCTGTTTTGTCGCAACGCTATTTTGTCGCCGCTATTTTGTTCCGCGCCATTTTGTACAGCGCTGTTTTGTAACGGAGCCATTTGACTTTGTCATCTGTGTTTGTCAAATTCGCTGCTGCTTTAAATTTAATTTTAGTGTGAGCTTAAGGATTACCGTGACCCTCAAAAAAAATCAGCCCCCTCTTGCTCTAAAACAAGCCAAACATATTTCTTTTTACAATGAAAGTATCTAAAATACGATATAAAAATAGTAGTGGTTCTATTTTAACCGGATTTTATATAATTTAACTATTACAACAGGAGTTTGAACAATATTTCGCGAAAAGAAAAAAGTTGCTACTATTTAGTTGGGGCAAAGGAATAGAAAATACTCTGCCAATATATGGACCCCTAAGCTCACACTAGGTACTATAGTTATAGTGTACGTGTGAGCTAATATAACTAAAAACTGAAATATATTTTATTCAACTCCAGACTAAATTACCTTTTGTTTGATACCACACAAGCCATGTTTTGACTTAAACTCAAATTTTTGAAATCTACCCCCACCCTTAAAAAAAACAAAAATAAAATGTATTTTGTTAAACTCCGGACTCAATTACCTTTTGTTTGATATCACACACGCCATATTTTCACATAAACTCTAATTTTTGAAATCTACCCCCACCCTTTTATTTGGTTTGTGTTCGGTGGATTTTGTTCATTTTTAAATGGGACCATCTCGACACAAGACCCAGCCTAGGTGCCAAATTTTATTAAAATCGGCCAAGCGGTTTTTGAGTTATGCGCGTTGGTCGTTACAGACAGACAGACAGACAGACAGACAGACGGCGCAACAAAAAAGTTTCAAAATCATCTGAAACGCAAAGATATATAAAATATTTTGAAATCGGAGCAACTTTTTTTTTCTCGAAAAAATTAGGATCACCATAGCTCACACTACTATAGTATAGTATATGTGTGAGCTAAAAAGGAGCCAATTTTGTGATGCCTAAATTTTAAGAAAACTACACTTTAATTTTTTTTAAATATTTAAGCTTTTTAACTTATAACATTATAATTCAACCTTTCTTCAGTCCACTTTAACTGTGGGATCTATAATTTGCTCATTTATAAAATTTTCTTGATGTGGATAACTTTTTTATACAAATTTTAAATCCCATTCCAAAATGCAGACATTTTTTAAAAATTTATTAGACCTAGCAACAGTAAGTCGGGTTTTCTCTAGATCTTCAAGAATTCCCAAATTTAAAGCACACTATTTTATTGTGGCAAATTTTTGGTATTATTATGCTACATATACTATTTATATACTATAGATGTGCTTAGGCATAAAATATCACATGCCAATCAGATGACAAGTATATTCGTAAAAGAATCCATTTAGTACATTTTGAATATACATTCGGTGATTACGTGCCAAGTACATCCTAAGCATATAATTAGAACATTCTCGCGAATATGCGAAGCACATGCTTTGCATCAAAATAGGTGTCCCTGTAATCTATTCTTAGCCCAAAATGGCGGACTTTCTTATTTATGAACCGATTTGTCTCAAACTTAAAATATTACTTAAGGTCATTTAACAAAATCTTTCACTCAAACTTAAATCAAAATGGCGAATCCCAAATAGCGGACTTTCTTATTTTCTTTTCGTAAAATATAAATAAAAGCTAAATATCTTTTATTTGGTATATATTTTTTGAAAATATCCTTACGTCTAAGAAATCCACATACTTGTCCATCTTTTTAGATTTTCTAAATTTAAAATTATTAAATATAACCCCCCTGTACTCCGACCCTGTATATGTCACACCGTCCAGCAACTACCAAAAATTTCTCAAAAAAAATTAATTATTTTTTATTTCTTGGAAGAAAATTAAGCAGTATAATTTTTTTATCACTTAAAATAAAAGTGTATATGTCCTTATAATCGGTGCCAAGTTTCATTGCTCAAGCTTTACATTTGAATTTTATACAGAATTTTAATTAGATAGATGCAATTAAAAATAAAACACCCATCTTTGCTCTGCACTGGGTTCGGGATGAGCACCACTTCATAAGATAATACTATAGTGTCGGGGGTGTCAAAACAGCTTATACAGCTCCAAAAAGAACACAACAAAATGAAAGCTCAGGGTGTGTTGTGAATTCCAACCAAAACATTAAGCTTCCATATTTCGATGGTACGTCTTTGTGGTCCACCTACAAACAACAGTTTAAAGCTGCCGCCGCTGCAAATGGCTGGGATAGTGACGAAAAAGCTAGAGCTTTGTTAGTAGCTCTACGAGAACCTGCTCTTGGACTTTTAACGTCTATTCCAGCGGAACAAAAACAGAGTTACAATGCTTTAGTGACAGCTTTGGAAAGAAGGTATAGAGATGAACATTTACGAAATTTGCATTGGTCAGAATTAAATATTCGCCAAAAAAGAGCAGAGGAGTCATTACAAGAGTATGAAGCGGATATCAGGAGGCTGATGTACTCGGCTTACCCAGAAATGCCAGAAAATTACAGAGATCCTTTCACGATAGATCGCTTTATTAACGGCTTGCGAGACACAGACTTAGCAAAGTTACCTCGCCGAGAACGCTTCCATAACAGCAGTGAAGTGTTGATTCGAGCCCTTGAAATTGAATCATTAAATATGTTTTGGAGTTCTCCAGGGTGAAGAGGGTTAATATTCATTGTAGGTTTAAAAAAAGAAATGCAATTCTTCATGATTCATTTTGTTTTTGTGAAGAATTGGATTTCTTTTTTCAAACCCACAATAAATCAAATAATATGTCCAGGCCAAAAGTAAGGGATATTTCAATTCACGAGGGTGAAGACATGAGCAATGAACAAGAGATTCCCTCAAAGACGCTAAGCCAAATTCTTTATTCACTGAGAGAGAAAACTGACTCTTTAAAAGAAAGCAGACGATCCCCTCCAAATGCAAAGTGTTTTAGATGCGGACGTACAGGGCACATTCAACGCAATTGTCGTGTCCAAATGAGGTCTCGCCCACCATCTAGCGGGACAGAGTACGGAAGAGGAGATCAGGAAAAACTAAAACCTTTCAACACGGAAAGGCAGGTGTTAACGAATGGAAGGGTAGCCTCCAAAAATTTACTCTATTAAGAGTTTAAAACATACTGCTGACAGCCTCAACATTGACGGACTTATAAATGGAAGACAAGTTAACATCACAGTAGACACCGGTGCAGCCATATCATTGCTTAACAAAAAATAAAATAACACTTAAGACTGTGACTGGAGAATCCGCCGACGTGTTGGGGCAGACAGATATAGATCTGGGAACGTTGAAGATTCGCCACACTGTATTAGTTGCAGAAATAAAAGACGAATTCATTTTGGGAATGGACTTGTAAACATGGATTTGCATTTGATAATAAACTTAATACCCTAAGATTTGGGAACGAAGAGTTCATTTTGTCAAATAGTTCCATCAATAAAGAACCAATAACGGTTGTGGCAGTATGCACAACAAGACTGGTAGGTAACAGTGAGACTATACTTTTTGGGAGGCTAGAAAGTAAAACATCAAGCTGCGTTGGACTCATAAGCACACAGAATCACTAGTTAAAACCGATTAAGACATCCCGATTAGAGTCGCCAATATTTTCCCAAATAGTCTCAAAATTAATAAGGGAGAGGTGGTAGCATTATTTGAACCAGTCCAGAAAGTAACAAGATGTGAAGAGCCAACTTCCGAGGATAAAAGCAAGTTACCAACGGAGGTACTTCAGCAATTTCAGTTAACTTGGCAACATCTCACTCCAGAAGAATTTAGTAGAGCGAGAGAGTTTATAGAAGAACAAAGTAATATCTTCGAAACTAAGAGTAGTTCGGGACGCACAAACCGTATTCAACATGCTATCATGCGATACCCAACCGATAAGAAGACTACCAATGGCCGAACAAGAAAAAGTTCACAATCTCATTAATAAAATGCTCAGTGACGGGGTTATTGAAGAGTCATCAAGTCCTTGGTCATCTCCTGTGGTGTTGGTCACAAAAAAATATGGAAGTACTAGATTTTGCGTCGACTACAAGAAACGATGTGACCAAGAAAGATAGTTACCCACTGCCAAGAATAGACGACACATTAACAACATTGGCAGGATCATATTGGTTTTCTACTCTTGACCTAAAAAGTGGGTATTGGCAAGTAGGAATCTATGAAAGAGATAAAGAGAAGACAGCATTCTCTGCTGGAAGTGGACTTTATCAGTTTAATGTGATACCATTTGGCCTATGCAATGCCCCAGTTACAAGTTACAAGCAACAAAAGAATGGCCTCAACCTCGTGACAAACATGAATTGAGAAGCTTTTTGGGTCTGTGTACATACTATAGACGATTTGTAGAAGGATTCGCCAAAATAGCGTCTCCATTACATAGACTTACAGCAGATAAAGCTTTTTACAAATGGAATACCAAATGTGACCAAGCATTTAGAAGGCTAAAAGAAGCATTATGTACTAGTCCGATTCTGGCATATCCCATTCCAAAAGGAAAATTCATGTTAGATACTGATGCCAGCAACGATGGCATAGGAGCAGTACTCTCCCAAGTACAAGATGGAGAAGAACGGGTCATCGGTTCAGCAAGAAGCTATCCAAACCAGAGAGAAATTATTGTGTTACCAGAAAGGAGCTCCTAGCCATCATTAAATCCGTAGATCACTTTCACAAATATCTCTACGGACAAGAGTTTCTGATTAGAACGGATCATGCTGCGCTACAGTGGCTCATGAAAATGAAACAACTTGAGGGGAAAGTCGCGAGATGGATAGAAAAGCTACAACAATACCATTATCAAATTAAGCACCGAGCGGGAAGGGTGCATAATAATGCAGATGCATTGTCCAGAAGACCTTGCCGTGAAGATTGTAAACATTGCAGGAGAATTGACCAGAAAGAAGGAATTACCTACGTGCGTCTGATAAAATTAGAACCGGATGAAGAATGGGCTTCAATTAGAACCACACAACTTGAAGACAAAGATGTAGGACCTATTTTGCGATTAAAAGAAGAGAACAAGCCACGACCATCATGGCAAGATATCGCAAATCAAGGGATGATATTCAAATCACTGTGAGCACAATGGGATTCACTGATTGTAGAAGAAAATATTCTTAAACGTGCCTGGGAAAGTGCCGATGGCCTTACTGTAATTAATCAAGTAGAAGTTCCTGGGAGCATGGTAGACAATATAATGGCCAGAAGTTTTTGCTGTGCCCAACCAAGAGGCCGCTACAGTTGCAGAAGTTCTGGTAAATGATGTCAGCAGATTTGGCATTCCTTTAGAACTACATTCAGATCAAGGGAGGAACTTTGAATCAAAGCTTTTTCAGAATCTCTGTGACCTTTTAGGAATACACAAAACACAAACTACTGCTTTACATCCGCAGTCAGATGGTATGGTTGAAAGATTTAATAAAACAATAGAAGAACATCTTTGCAAAGTTGTTGATGAGCACCAAACAGATTGGGACCAATATATTCCATTGTTTTTGGCCTACAGAACCGCCATACACAATACGACAGGAGCTACTCCATCATGTAATCCTGTTTGGTAGAGAACTGCGTTTACCATGTGATATCATGTTTGGTTCACCTGAAGAAGAACCCTTAGAGGTTAATGATTATGTCGAACGTTCAAGGCAAAAGCTGCACGATATCCATGAGAGCGAATAGAAATAGCCAGTGACCGCATGAAAGCGAGATATGACCTGAAAGCAAACTCTTCAGGGTTCAAAGAGAATGATCAAGTCTAGCCATATAATCATCAACGCAAGAAAGGAAGATCACCTAAGTTGACACCACCATGGGAAGTTTTTAAGAGAATTAATGATGTAGTCTACCGAATCCAGAGAAGCCCGAAGTCCAAGATGAAAGTTGTTCATCTAGACAGACTAAAACCTTACCTAGGAAATGTTGATCGAGACGATCAAACCTGAAGAGGAGGATAGTGTTACAAATCTTTATTTTAATAGTTATTTAAATTTTATAGTTAGAATTTATTTAGGTTTAGTGTAGTATTAAGTTGACTTATCTTATGGTTGTATTCTTAGTCTAGGTTTTATTTGCGTTATATGTGACTTGCGGTCGCATTAATACGAGAATTTTCCAAGCGTCGAAGACTGCTGGAGAGTTCGAGAGAGATGAACGACCCTATATATAGCGCCGGGGTCGCGCATCGACAGTCAGTCAGATATAACAAACTGTAGTAGCGAGATATTAGGTCGATTACAGTAGTGAATTATTAGCAAGTTATTAGTAAGTTTACGTGCGTGTTTTTGTACATAATTGTCGAAATAAATTGACTTATCGTTTTAGACATTTGCGAGTTTTAATTTGGCGTTGTGAACCCGTAACACTATTAACTTTTGCATAATGCATAATAGGGTTAAATTTGCTTCTTCCTACCTCTATCACGTTCCCAAAGGAGTCGAATTACCAGGAACCCTGTATAATAAAAATATATAACATAATATGGTAAAACTATTAAAAAATTAGCAGCCAGCGATATGCGAGATGCGATTTAAAAATTTATCTTTATTAAAATTGCAATGCCTGCCTGTGAATGCCGTGGTTACTACTATGTCGGTTTAAAACGTTTTTCTACGTTGTCCGACGCCTATTCTCCACCTCCTTCGATCCTGACAATCATCTTCTGTCAGATTTTTTTGACTCATTGATCTTTGGATTGACTAAACGACATTCTAGTTTAGGACGCCCTCTTTTTCTGCGCCCTATTGGTTGCCATTCTAGGACCTGCTTCGGTAATCTTTCGTCGTTTATCCGTTGTACATGGCCGTACCATATCAGTTGCCTTTTAGTGATGTTATCCGTTATGCTTCCCTCGCTTCCAATTCTTTCTTTTATGATCTCATTTTTTATGTGATCTATTCTAGATATTCTTATTGCATCCATTTCGACACTTTCCATTTTTCTTTTGTATTTTTCTGTCTCTATTCCATACAAGAGCGTGCTTTTCTCCATTGTTTCATATATGTTAAATTTTACAGTCTTTTTTATCTCTCTTCTCCATAAAATACTGTTAAGTCATCCAATAACCTCTTTTACTTTTACTATTCTTTTATCCAATTCTTTACAGTCCGTTCCTGTCTTATCAAAGGTGGCACCCAAGTATACACACTCATTGCATGGAGATATTGTTTGTCCATTTTCTAGTACTAACTTACTTGATTCGTTTCCAATACATAAGTACTGTATCTTGTCCACGTTCACTGTTAATCTGCACTTTTGGTATTCTTTTGTTAACTTTCTCATCATATACTCCATGTCTTCTTTATCATTAGCCACGATTACTTGGTCGTCAGCAAACTGTAGTGTGTATCGGTAAATCGCTCGTTAAGCCGTTGGACTATAGACCAATTGCTTTACTTCCGGTGATATCAAAAGTAATGGAAAGAGTTGTGAACAATCACCTTATCAACGACAAGCAATACGGATTTCGAAAATATAGGTCAACTGGCGGTTTACTTACATACGTCACTCACTTATGGCAAAAAGCGATTGAGTTGCGAGGTGAAACAAGAACAATTGCCTTAGATATATCTAAAGCATTCGATAAAGTCTGGCATGAAAATCTGCTCAACAAGCTCAAAGCAACGGGATTGTCGCCGAGACTTTGCACTTGGTTTGAAAGTTACCTTAAGGATAGATCCATTTATGTTGCACTAGATGGCCGGAACTCCAACTCTTACCAAATAAATGCTGGTGTGCCACAGGGAGCAATCCTTTCGCCAACACTTTTTCTGATTTACATAAATGACCTCATAGATAAAACAGTAAATCCACTTTATTGCTTTGCAGATGATGGCAATGTAGTCTCCTCAGTCATACCACCCACATGTCTCTCCGCACGTGAATTCCATTACCTTAGACTAACTGAAATATCACAGATAAATAACGACTTGGAGATAATAGAGGACTGGGGCAACAAAAACCTTGTACAGTTCAACGCGCAGAAAACCCAAGCAGCCCTGTTTTCAAAAAAGACCAGCACCGGTGAGCCAAACATCATGCTATCTGGAAGTGCTGTCGCATTGCAGAGCCAGTTGAACATCTTAGGAGTCACTGCAGAGACCAACATGTCTTGGCACAGTCACGTGGCAGATATAGCTAAAAGGGCATCCCAAAAGCTTGGGGTGCTATTTCGTACAAGACATCTGTATACACCAAGCCAACTGCTGACACTCTACAAAGCCCAGATTCGACCAACTATGGAGTACTGCTCACATATATGGAGTGCGGCACCCAAACATACCTTAATGCTTTTGAACACCGTGCAAAAACGAGCTATCAAGCTGATCAATGACCCCGCACTTACCCGTAGCTTGGATAGTCTCGAACATCGAAGAACTGTGGGCGATCTATCTCTCTTCTACAGGTATTATCACGAAAATGCTCTGAAGAGTTGGCACGTATGATCCCCCCGGGAGTAGCACCTACTAGGCGAACACGTCAAACAGACGGTAACCATCAATTTATTGTCAAAATAGAGGCACCAAGAACCTCATTATATCAGAATTCATATCTCTGGAGAACAGCATCGCTGTGGAATAAACTCCCTGCGACAGTTTTCCCTGCAGGTTACAACCTGAACCGTTTCAAAACCAACACACACCAACATTTCCGCGCACTTGCCGCTTCTCGAGCGTGATAGGGATCTCCTTGCGAGTGCGCATACCCGTAAAAAAAAAAAAAAGCTGTATTCCCAAGCCGTGCACTTTACGATATATATTTTAAAAAGAGTTGAAGAGATACAACATCTCTGTCTTAAGCCTTTTGTTACCAGGAGTTCTTTTGAAAGTGGATTTCCAATTTTAAATTTAGATTTTGACCCTTTGTATAGTTTTTTTATAGCTTTTATGTATGTATGTTTGATATTAGTTTGCTCTAACACTGTCCATAATTTTTCTACTAGAACGGTATCATATGCTTTTTCTAGGTCCACAAAGGTAACATGAGTCTCTATATTTCTGGCGCTCCTTTTCTCAATTACTTGTTTAAGACAAAAAACATTATCACTACAAGATCTGCCTGCACGAAACACACTTTGCTCTTCATCTTCTTGTTCATGAAAATCCTTCTCTATTAGATCTCTAAGAATCCTACAGTACAATCTACTTAGAGTACTGGTTACTGAAAGTCCTCTGTAATTGTTGCAATTCAGCTTGTTTCCTTTATTATGAATTGAGGATATAAATGAAATCTTCCAATCATTAGGTCCTGGATGTCCGTTTATGCATTGACTGATAATATATGTGAGATTTTCGAGTAGTTTCTCTGATCCATGTTTGAGCATTTCAGCATATATTCCCCCACGTCTGCTAGCTTTTCCGGATTTAAGCTTTTTAATATTATTCTTTATCATTTCTTTTTCGATAATTACTTCCTCTCCATGTACTTCTATGTCTCTCCTCGGAGAGGCTGCCAGATATTCGGGTCTCGTCTCCTGCAGCAGTCCCTTGTAGTGTTCTGTCCATTGTTCTGGTTTGATTATCTGGATGTTTACTTTTTCTTTTGTTGGGTTTTTTACTGTAGAAATGAATTTCCATACTTTAGAACTCTGCCTACCTTCTACGTCTGTATTTATGTCGTGGAACTTGCGCTCGAACATTTAATTTTTTCTGTGCGTATTAAATTTTTTAGCTGCCTTCTGGTTTCCCTGTAGATTTCTAGTTCTCTTTGCTCTTTAGTACTCAGCCATTTCAAGTATGTGCGTTTTTTCTCTTTGACCATTTCCTGTATTTTGCCCGTCCACCACATCTTCCTGTTATTTCTAATATCTTAGTATCCAACAGCTTCGTTGCTTGCTTCCATTAAGCTTTTTATTATGTTTGTATATATCTCTTCAAATGAGTGATTTGTGTTTATTAATTTTTCATCTAATCGGTTCTGATACAATCTTTGAGTACTTTCGATTTCTAGACTTTTAAAGTTGTATTTTTGATTGCGTTCGATGCATTCCAGGTTTTCAGTTTCTCTAATATTTTCGTCCTTATTTGTTTTTCTTAAAGGGAATAATATTTTTGCTTTTACCAGATGGTGGTCAGATCCACAGGTTGTCCACCTATAGCATAATCAATGATTGATTTAAGATATCTTGTTGGCTGAATCCAGGTATATCGATGAATATCCTTATGTTTAAAAAAATCAATATTTATTTTTTGGTTGTGGGTTTCACACAATTGCAATTGAATGCCGTGGTGCTAGTGCTATAAGGGGAAGAAAAGGGGGTTATATCACAGGTTACTCTGATCCGTGGTTATACAGGGCTCGACTTCGAATGTTTAGCCTTTATGAAAAGCGCCGTTGTGACTCAAAATTTATTAATGGATTTTTATTTCTAAACAGGAGCAATCGCAGCAAAATTTCCACCTTTAAAAGACGAAGAAATAGTCATTATTATTTATTTCGTTATTTTAGCTTTAATCAGGAAACATTAAATCAAGAAAAATTCAATTTTTAATAACTTTTTCTTCTACAATAACCTTGCTCTTGTATTAAAGTCGCGCTTAAATGCCGCTCAAGTGTTCGATCTCCTGGCGGCGGCTCACGAAGTCAAGTTGCTAAAAGTCACCTTACACTATCCAGGAAACAGAATTGGGGACAACATTTTTGGGGGTAGGGATGTACGACAGCCCTAAACCTCTCGCCCCTCTACTGGTTTCAGTCTGCAGAAAAAAATGTTTGTCACGTTTTACTACTCCTTTTAAAATTTTATTTTTGCCCCTTAAATGGAGGGGCCATTCCTCTTGAAAAAAAATAACAATAAGTTGTTATGGTAATTGCAATTATTTAAGTTTTTAAAATAATTGAAAAATTATTTTACAAATATAATGAAATTACAAAAATGCAGTTGAATTACTAAATTGATTGTTATTATTTGTAAAAAGCTGTTTTGCTTTTATTAATTAAAGCAATCCACGTTTCGTACTGAATTTAAGGGGTAATTTCGGAATGTATTACGAAGGAAGAGAGCTCCTAAATTAAGCATTTTCACATTTTGTAAATTATGAAAAAGTGAAAGAAATAAATAAAAAATAATTGTCAACTACTTTATTTTATTTAGCAAGTAGGAAATTTATAATTAAGTTATTTTTTGTTGTAATTAATTACACAGTTTTCTAAGTACATTCCTGTAAAGTAATTTGTAATGTAATAGTTACTTTTCAAAGTATCGGTTTCTAACTCTGGTTGGGAATAAATCGGTACACATAAAGACCAAGAAATTTGTTATCCATAAAGTTGAATTTGTGGAATATTTTGTTTGTGCTTGTAGTAACCTCCTTTAATATTTTTGCCATCCATGTTAGAAAGCTCTACCTGTACACTTAATTAGGGATTTGCAGTATTGATTATTAGTTATACAGTTCAAATGATATCTAAGAGATGGCGCTACAGCAATTAAAATCAAGGGGTTTTAAGGATTTTATGCATCGCCGTCTCTGGCCTACCCAGCCGGTAAGAGTAACGTCATTAGATCGCGAAAAGAAAACCATTTTCTTGAATTGCTAACTTGACAACAGCGCTAAACTATTTATCTCTCTTAGTGCCATTTATTTAAATAGCGATCTTACTTCAATTCACATATTTTCAATTGCCAAACGATCGTTGACAAACCCTGTATATACGGATATTTGTGACTACTAGCGCCAATTTTTTTAAAGTAATACCAACTAACGGATATGATACCCTACAAGGTAAGTGGCCACAAATGGGTCGTCACAAATAGTAAAAAGCGATATAAGGGAGTTTTTAATTTTTTATTATTTTTTGTGAATAAATCATGTGATATTTTTTTAAAACAATATTGATAATTGATAAAGCGTCTGTAAAATTATTAAGAAGTATTAAAAAACAATACAGGGTGCTTCCTAAACATTTTTCAAAAATACGTGGTGTGATTCCTGGAGTATTTTCATGAAAAAAAGTTCCTAGAAACATTTGTCGAAAAATGGTTTCTAAGGGAGCCACGAATTTTTTACTAATGTTTAGGAAACACCCTGTATTTTGGTGCTTATCTGAAACAGAACTTTTGCTAAAATTTTCCACAAATGGTATCTCATTCCTAATGTTTTAGGGACATATATATTTCTAAAGGCAACTACCGCATTTTTGTTGTGTCTTATTTCGATGGCTCTGATTTAAAAAAAGCTTATTTTACGAGTACCTAAATAATATAATAATAATAATAATAATAATAATAATACATTTATTTGCAATTAAACGGTTTACAATCCACTATACTTAACAATAGAAAAATTATTTAAATAAATTGCAAAAAGGACTGGAAGGCAATTAAATTGATCTAAGTCCAGCCCCTACAGTATGTTTTTACGGAAATAAATAAACAAAAAGAAATTGGATATCACAGTATTTTTAATTTTAAATCAGGTTAGCAGATCACATAATAGAGAATAATAGCTGATCACATATTATACAAATGACAAATAGGTAACAAAAATAGAAGGATAAGGAGTAAGTGCAGGTTCTTTTTTTTTAATTTAAGTGAAAAAATAGTTTATTATTTAATGTTTTTTCTTTCTAACTTTCCCCCAAAATGTTATTTTTAAAAAATTTTTTTAAAACTGGAAATTGGAAGGGTTTTAAATTCTGGCGCAAGTCCGTTGTAAAGGCTATATACGTTATAAGTAAAGCTTCTCTTATAAATTGAGGTATGATGTTGTGGTGGGGTTATCAATCCCCTAAATTTTAGATTTAGGTTGTGCACATCAGTCCTGTACTTTATTCTATTATATAGATATTGAGGCGTTTTAGTAGTAATGATTTTGTGAAAGAAAACCAGTGGGTGAAGCCTTCTTCTTTGTTTCATATCAAGCCATTTCGCATCCTTAAGCTTGTGTGAGATAGGCATAAATTTTCTGATACCATAAACAAGATGACAGGATTTTTGTACTTTCTGAATTCTTCTTTGATCATTTTGGTCTATACATTGTCCATATACTACGTCTGCGAAATTAAAGTGGCTTAAAACAAGAGTGTCTGTTAGCTGCAATTTTTGTTTTGTTGTTAACAGATGGCGATGTGGATAAAGAAGTTTCAGTGACATGTAGGCTTTTTTTAAACTGTTGTTGACATGCTGTCGGAACCTAAGATCACTGTCTAACATTAAGCCCAAGTTTCTAGCACATTCAGAGGTAGCAAGTTGACTCCCAGATATTGTTAAGTTAATCGTATTTTTTATGTTTTTTTTTCTTTGCCGAAAAAGAGAACAACTGATTTTTCGGGGTTAATTTTAAGACCATGTTTCTCAGAAAATGAGACCAATCGTTGCAGGTCTTCTTCTATTTTAATTTTTGCTTCTTGCCAATTGTTTGGATTGAAGGAGAAGGATAGTTGGTTATCGTCTGCATATTGGTGGTCATGGCAGTTTTGTAAGCATGATGACAGATGACATATATATATATATATATATATGGAAAATATAAGAGGGGCTAGAATGGCACCTTGAGGAATTCCCCGTTTTATTTGGTTTCTTTCTGATTGTCCCTGCGATGTTTCTACAAATTGTGAACTGTCTTCCAAATAGCTTTGCATAAAACCAATTGACTCTGCCGAGAAGCCTATAAAATTTAGTATGGCCAAAAATAGTTGATGACTCACAGTGTCAAATGCCTTTGAGTAATCTAATAGGATAAGTGCTGTAGTTTTGCCACTGTCAGTCTCTCGAAATATGTCATCTGTCACATTTGCTAGCGCTGTTGTGCAACTGAAACCTGGTCTGAATCCCGATTGTTGTGGTGGTAGAATTTGATACCTGTTCAAGTGTTCTCGTATCTGCTTATCCATTTCTTTTTCAAGGATTTTAGAGAGACAGGGAAGGATGCTGATAGGACGTAAATCATTGTATTCTTCTGCGCTGCTCTTTTTAGGCAAAGGTTTCACTTTGGCCACTTTCCATTCCGAAGGAAATGTATTTTCTAATATGCACGAGTTTATTATATTTGTTATATATGGAAGAATTTTCGGACAGCACATTAGAATCATCTCCAAGTTTATTGAATCAGTATATTTTAAATAAACCGTGTAAACACGGCTTTAAGGGGAATTTTTGTAGAGCTGACAGTAAAGCTTGCTTCACGATGAGTGTCCTTAGCTGACAGTAGTTTCCCTATCAAAACCTGACAATATAAAATTTTCGGCAAATTTTTGTTTATTTTTCAAATTCATTTTCATATTCATCATGGAAAATAGTAATTTACCCGATGGACCACCAAAATCAGAACAAAAATGTGTTCGTTATGCAGACTCCATTGACAATAGCTTAAATATTAATGACGATGAAGAAGGTAAACAAAATTTCCCGCATAAAAAGCTTTTTTAACAAAATAACAGAAAAACAAATTATACTGGTACGGTACTTTTTAAATTGCCGCCCTAGAGATTAAAACACGTCTATTTGAAATTACAAAAACCAGTTTGAACCAAACAAAAAAATATTGAACCTAACCTCTGGCTGTAAATTATAAATTTAAAAAAATACTACGGAATTTTAAAACTTCCTAACTCTAAGTAGGAGCTTCTGGATCTAGAACTAAAAATTAGGTTTTTAACACAATAAAGCTAGTAGATTTTTTTTCTATTAAATGAGGTTGCATGCGAAAAACAAACAGGGTTACATTATATTTCTTCCTACCCTTTTTGACCATTAATTTTCCTCAAAAAAGAAAAAGAAAGAAAAATCGTTAGATCAGAAATTTTTTGACTATTTGGGGACAGTATGAAAATTATTTTGACATTTGCTGCACCACTACAGGTGTCAGGTAAAAATTAATGATTTTGAATACACAAAAAAAATAATTCGATTTAAATCAATCTAATTGATAATGGACAAATAAATATTTTTTGTTCTAATTAAGTTTTCCCCACAGTAAACTAATTATTTATAGTAACGAAAGCACCCCGGTCTTGTCATAATACTGTTATACATACCCCCTGTATACATTAGTTCGGAATACAAAGTTCGAGAGGCTCTGATTACAGACCGTCAGCCCTCGTATAAAAATATTATGGACAGAGTTCTGTGCTGTCGCAATATATATTAACCGTTACTCTTGGTATATTTTGATTATTACTGACATTGGCCTTGGTTCAAAATAGATAAAAAGGGTGGCGGAACAAAGATCCAAAGAAAAAAGATCGAAAGACAAAAGATCGAATACAAAAGATCGAAAAACAAAAGATTGAAACTACAAGAGATCGAAAAATAAAAGATCGAAAGACAAAAGATCGAAAAGACAAGAGATTGAAAAACAAAAGATCGAAAAGGCAAAAGATCGAAAATACAAAAGATCGAAAAACAAAAGATCGAAAGATAAAAGATCGAAAAGGCAAAAGATCGAAAATAGAAAAGATCGAAAAACAAAAGATCGAAAAGGCAAAAGATCGAAAATGCAAAAGATCGAAAAACAAAAGATCGAAAAATAAATTGCTAGTAAATAAGATAATAATAAAATTTTATAATATAACAACATATACAGTTTTTCTCTCCACAAACTTATGGGATGGAGGGTGAATAGGGGTGCTGGGTGGGGTATAAAATACAAGGGCGAAACAAAGATCGAAAGACTAAAGATCGAATAAAAAAGATTGAAAAACAACCAGCATATTTTTACAAAAATAAACTTTACTGACTTCTTTCTAGGGATCCTTGAGGGTGTAAATTCGAACCGAACCCAAAAAAATATATTACCTCGGTTCGGTTCGGTTCGGTTCGGTTCGGTTCGGTTCGGTTCGGTTTGGTTCGGTTCGAATTCATACCCTCAAGGATCCCGAAAAAGAAGTCAGTGAAGTTTTTTTTTTAAATATGCTGGTTCGGTTCGGTTCGGTTTGAATTCACACCCTCAAGGATCCCGCGAAAGAAGTCAGTTAAGTTTTTTTTTTAAATATGCTGGTTCGGTTCGGTTCGGTTATATTTATATATATATATATATATATATATATATATATATATATATATATGTATTTTGTATTTTCGATCTTTTGTTTTTCGATCTTCTGTATTCAATATTTTGACTTTCGTTCTTTTGTCTTTCGATCTTTGTTCCGCCACCCTTTTAGCGTAGCGGAGCAAAGATCGATATTTCTATCTTCTTGCCAAGATGATGTGCTTACGCTCTATTGCATATATCAAAAACTAAAAGATATAAACAAAAGTATGTATGTTTCTGATATGATAGTTATTAAGATAAATAGCAAAATCGGGCCTAACCTAGATTTGAGGTATTTTTTCGTAAATTAGGGTGCCTCCTGATAATAACAATCTATCTTGGCCGCCCCCTCTAGTCATTCCTCCTCACCGCCCCTTAAATATTTGAAATTAAATCTTCCATATCTCGGCAACGGAAGATGATAGAACATGTTGTATGTCGTTTGACCAGTAGATTGTGCAATGTATTTACATTGTTTGCATATCTTAAAAACTAAACAAGACATATCATAAACTGCATTTTCAATTTTTCAATTTTTAAAAAAATATATTTTTCCAATAATTTATAAACTAAAGTAAATATGAAAAAAAATTTAAATAAATGTTCTTCTGGCGTTTTCGTTCTTTCCAACAATATGTATGTATAGGATTTTGCCATCGCAACCATATATTATAATATAATATTCCAATACTCCCTGTTACCTATTTACACAATGGTTGGCGTTTGATGCAAACATTCAGAAATAAAGGTAAGAAAAATGCACAGATACCAAATTTACATAGATAGAGTTTTCGTCAACTGTACGCCGATGATTTGACGTGACGAACACAAGAAAAAAAATAATATTCATGCGTAAAAGTATAACCAATCAGGACATTTTATCTTAAGGACCGCAAAAAGGATAGACTCATACCCATTGATATTGCTATTTCAAATGTGTTTGCATTCTGCATCGTAAGGTACCGTAGGTATTGTAATAATACGTACCATAAGGAAATAATATGCATATGTCTTTGAAAGCAACTTTTGCTTAAAGACCACAAGGCCCTCATGTTTGCATCATGAATGGGTAGTTACCGTGTTTATTGGAATATTATGTATATGATCGCAACTACCACCACCGTTTGATTGGTGCCAATACGCAAAAAGATATACGTACCTATATGAGCAGATAAGTAAAAGCCATCTCCGACAGGGTGAGTAATAAATATAGCAGCCTTAAAATATTTAAACTATTAGCCCTTGACGTTGTTCCCCTCCTATCCAGACCCCCTACTATTACCTATGATAAAAAAAAATAATAAGCTAGGTACCTAACAGGAATGGTTTGACTTAATGTTTAGTAGACAAATTTTATTACAGGTGTTTATAGTCCAAGCAAGGGCTCTACTGAGGAATCCCGTTGTGGCATATACATAATACTCCAAATCTAAATGTAACTGTAGATATATATTATCTGTTTTGTTACATTATCAAAATTAATTAAAACTTCATTCTAATATATATATATATATATATATATATATATATATATATATATATATATATATACCCATTGGGGTGTAGAACTTGTCAAGTTGTAACCCATGGCAAATTTCATTTCGTGAAGCACACATTACGAAATAAAAATATTAAGCACATATTGATTAAGCATATGTTTGTCTTTATCGCAGACCAATGTGTGGAATTTGTAAAGGACACACTGATACAGTTTCCTCTGTATATGTATATGTATATTCCTATATATATACATATATATATTTATCGGTTTCACAACGTTCTACGTCTTCCGATACCCAATCTCCACTCGTTTCTGTTTGCCCATAATTCATCATCTAGGCCTCTTATTCTTATTTCACTATCTATTCCTTCTCTCCAGCTTCTCCTTGGTCTTTCTCGTTTTCTTCGGCCAGTTGGTTTCCATTGTAATATTTGTTTAGGTAGTCTTCCATCATCCATTCTTTGTACATGTCCGTACCACACCAGTTGTTTTGTTCTTATATCATCCACTAGAGTACGTTCACCCACTGTCATAATTTTTCTTATTCTTTGATTGGTAACTCTTTCTCTTTTTGATTTCCCTGCTGCTGTTCTCCAATAGTCCATCTCCGTAGCGGAAAGCATTTCTTCTGTTCTATCTTTGATTGGCCATACTTCTGAGCCGTATGTAATAATACTTTTTACAATGGTGTTATATATAAGCTTTTTGTTATGTTTTGATATACTTTGGTCCCAAATTATTCCATTTAATAAAGTTATTGCTTCTCTTCCTTGTAGGTTTCTATCTTTTATAGCTTTGTCTAGTGTTCCGTCAGCTGTAATTTTTAGACCCAAGTATTTATACTCATCACAGGACTGAATTCGCTGCCCAGTATTTAAGATTAGATCCTGTTTCGTTCCACCAATACACATATACTCTGTCTTATTGATATTAACCTCTAGTCCCCACTTATTGTACTCGTCTACTAGTTTTCGTGTCATATATTCGAGGTCGTCATAATCCTGAGCCACCACTATCTGATCATCGGCGAAACATAAAGTATACAAGGTGGTTTCATTCAACGGAATTCCCATGTTATGGCATTTTCTCTTCCAGACTTTAAGGACCTGTTCCAAATATATCTTGAAGAGCGTAGGCGAGATACAGCAACCTTGTTTAAGACCTTTATTTACTTGAAAGCCTTTGGTTAGTTTTGCTTTTATTTTAACTTTTGCCTTACTATTGCGGTATAACTCTTTGATAGCCTTAATTAGTTGTACGCTTATGTTTGTCTTTTCCAACGCTTTCCAAAGTAGATTTAGTGGTATACTATCATATGCCTTCTGCAAATCTACGTAAAGCAGATGGAGCTCTTGTCCGTATGCCATTTTCTTTTCAATAACTTGGGTTATACAAAAGAGATGATCTGAAGTCGATCTACCTGCCCTGAAACCAGCTTGTTCTTCTGCCTCCATATCTTTATATTCGCTCTCCACTTTATTTCTTATTATTTTGCCATATATTCTGCTTAGCGTACTAGTTACAGATATACCTCTATAATTGTCACATATATCTTTCCTTCCTTTTTTGTGTATTGTGGATATATATGACGTTTTCCACTCAGTTGGTACTGCAGCTCCATTTAAATATCTTTATATTCCTAAGTATTCGAATATTAATGTATATGGGCTCTGGTACCCTTAAGCATATAAAAGTATATATATTTTAAAAATAAACATCAAGACTGGGCGCATTCAATAGCTATTGGGGTCCCACTAAACATGGAAAAAGTACCGATCCCCTTCCCTTTTAATTTTTGACTATTTTGTTAGAATTTTACTCACATTACATATCTTTTAAGCGTGTCGGGGTTTTTACTATGTTTAATGGGACCCCAATAGCTATTGATTGCCGCCATTCTTGATTTTTATTTAAAAAATTTTAATCCCTAATCTACCACCATCTTGAATATCTCATAATGCTTAAGGATCAGAGTGGCAGCAAGCGGATTCTTCAAGTAGAGGACTATCAACAACAGCAAAAAAATGTGTCTATTAAATATTAAGTAAAACCTACCTAGCTTATTAATTTTTTGGATCATGGATTGGTGGGGTGGGTCTGTAGGGGAGGGAGCGAACGTGAAAGGGTAATAGTTTAAGTATTTTTAGGCTGCTATATTTATGTCTTAAAATATATTTTATGGTCACGGAAATGACCCTGTTGAAGTTGAATTTTATTTACCTACTCATATACGTATACGCTTTTGCGTTTTAGCACCAATCAAACTTTTGGAAAGAAGAACAGCAGAAAACCATCTATTTGAAGTTTTTATTTACTTTAGTTTACAAAATATGGGCAAAAATAAAATTTTTAAAAAATTGAAAAACCAGTTGTTTTATTTTATATCTTGTTTAGTTTTTGAGATATGCAAATACACTGCACAATCTACTTGTCAATAGACATACAATAGTGAAAAAAAATTGTTCTCTCTTGCCGTTGCCGAGATATGGTAGATTTAAATTTAAATATTTAAGGGGGGAATGACTGGAGGCGTAGGCGGCCAAAATAGATTTTTATTATTAGGAGGCACCCTAAATTGCGACAAAATACCTCAAACGTAGACTAGGCTCGATTTTGCAATATATCATAATGACTATCATATCGGAAACAAGCCCAGTTTTGGCGTAATGGCTTCAATCAAACAGTGCTATTGCGAGTGGGGTTCACAAAACCCCATAGATATATACCTTTTTAAAAAGAGCGAAAACGGTGGAAAAATATTTGTATAAACATTTTTTTTGTATCTGGTTTGGAATAAAAAATACGGGGAAAAATAAAAAATTTGGTTTTTTAAAAATACATATATTTTTTAATATCTTGTTTAGTTTTTGAGATATGGAATAGAGTGTTAATACAGCATGTAACCTAGAGACTACTACACAAACAACAGTCAAAAATTTTTCTTCTATCACTGCTAATTACTGAGATATTGAAGAATCAATTTTAAGGGGTTGAAAGGGGGTGGAGGGGGTATGACCGAGAGGGGGGAGGCCAAGATATATTTGCGTAGTCAGGAGACATCCAAGTTTCAAAAAATATAGCTTAGCAACCATCATCACCTTGGTGCAGGCGAACCCCTTTTTTATGCCCTACGCCGCGCCGCTCCACTACTTTGAACCAGGACAGAGTTTTAAATCTTTAGTTGTAAATTTTAATAATTAGAAAACAAGCGCGGATCTAGGTCAAAATCTACGGGGTAGGGGTTACGATCGACGATATTTTTTTTATTAATTTTTTTTTTAGGGGACGGGGTTAATTTTCCTGTTTTCCCTTTAATTATTAACAAACAGTGGCGCACCCAGGAATGTGACTTGGGGGGGCCCGACAGCTACAAAGCGCGCCCTCAAAAAACTTGCGACCAAAAAAAAAAAAAAAAAAAAAAACAAAAAAAAAAAAGGTCATTATGTCTTTTCGCAACTACGCCACTGCTTGGGATTGGGGGGGGGCCCAAAGCCTCCTGACGTCAAATTTTAAGGTATTTTTCATGTTTTATCATCAAATATGTAGAAAATATATTAAAAAATCTAAGGCTTGGGGGGGCCCGGGCCCCGGCCCCCCCCCTGGGTGCGCCCATGTTAACAAAAAGTGCATATTTTTTATTCTAGGGGGTATTTACCACGTTACCCCCCTCAAATCCGCACTTGGAAAAACATAGTTTATTTCACTATATTTATATACAAGGTCCGGCATAATGATCTACCACAATAAAAACGCCATTGTAAATGCTATTTAGATTTTTTTTTAATGAAACTATTCTATACCATTTGTTTTTATTAAGTTTTGAAATTTACAGAGTCCAGGTGGCGGCCATTTTTTTTAACACACATTCTAAGCTGATTTCTGAAAGTTTCACTCGTACAGTAACTTAAAAGCGATATTCCTGTAATTCCTTGACGTATTAGACGAGTTAGTGATTAGGTATCCACAAACGATCTGGAACTAAAGTATGTATAGCAAGTGCGAAGTGAGTACGAAAAGTTCTTTGCGTCGTAATCACAGAATCGTTACCTACTTTTAATAAATGTTCCGATAACGAAGGCACGATGGCAAAAAATAAGCAAGGCGCGGGCTACCAACCGACTACGCTAAGCTCTCTCAGTGATTCGGGCACAGTGGCGGTGCAAAATAAGGGAGATCATCATGCCGGACCCTGGATAATTAAATGAACAACAAGCAATATTCCATTAACGACATTGCAGCTATACTTTAATTTAAAAAGCTTACGTTGCATTTTTTTTAAACAGCCATTAATACCTAGTTAATATAATATAATAATGTTTAATTTAAATACATCACCTAGGTAAAATTTACAAAATCCATTAGTTTATATTTTTCATTAAAAAACAATTAAAAAGGTTTCCGTTGACAGAAAAATAACTTATGTTTGCATCATTATTATATATAAATCATTCTAATAATTAAGTTAATGTATTCTATGCACTAATAAAAAGAATTTACTGCAGAATATTCGTCAAGGAGCTTTTTTTTACTAGAAAATTATCGTCTCAAGGAAATTTATGTACCTAAATCAATGGGAAACAATCTTCTAAACCTTAGATTTAATAAAAAAAATTAAACGTTCCTTTTTATTGTTTCTAGTAGCAATTAATAAAAAAATTATTTGTTTAAGCTTTCTTAGTAATTGGTGTTTATACAGTGTGTTTTTAGGCAAATTAAGCGTTGACACAAAATAACTTATTCTTATCAGCGCGCAGAGTTTAAATTTAACACTATGTATTTAATTAACGAGTAGAATTGGTCTTTTGGTGTTAAAATTTAATTTGATAAAAACTATTCAAAACACCACATTATAAGATTTAGCTTGATCGGAGAACGATTACATTGATAGCTATGAGCATCCGGTATACAATACAATTTGAAAAGCTACCCTGTAGCTTAGAGACAAACTGCGCAAGCGTTATATTGTTTCAAATCCCCCCGTAAATGTTTAGTACGGAGCACAAAGTTGGAGAGGCGCTGGTTTTTGCACGGCACCCCGGTATACTGCGCCAATTGAGTAATAAAACTCCCCCGTGTAACTGTCTGATCTATCTCTGTCATTGGTCTATGCTATTCCCTAGAGGCCCTCGATACATTTGACACTTGTTTGGTCAAGGCCAACACAAAAATAGAGGCCACGACCCTGAAAAAATCAGCTGTTCTCCCGGGGCTGAATTTTACATTGGGTCTTATGGGAGGTCAGAGGTTTTTTTATGATATTTTCAAAATGGCACTACAGATTTCCGCAAAATTTCAGTGAAATATTCTCAGACACCATCCCGATATTCCACCAAAGGTTTGTAAGGAAGCAACATGATTAAAAGGTTAAAATCTTCAAGATTTAGCATTCCTTATTTTGAATTCAAATTACCCGCCATGTACCACATGCCAACTGTTATATTTGACATGTATTTGAATTTGTCATATGTGATTGTCACATTCGCTTCTGGTTTAAACTTAATTTTTGTGTGAGCTAATGAAGCGGCTATGAAAAATTAGGGCTTACTATACATTTAAAAAAAATTGTTCTGCCAGAATAAAGTAAAAACAATCTCAAAAACGGCTTTATTTAAAATAAAATCAAATATCCATGAACCGTCATTCCAACTTCAATATTTAAAAGACAATCAGCTGAGTCGTAATGTGACCATCAAAAAAAAAATCAGCCCCGGATGTGACGTCAACAAAGTGGAGGATCGTGGCCCGTCCATTTTGATAGCCCTGGTTTTGTGTAAAACAAGTGTCAAATATATGAAGGGCCTCTAGTTTTCCCTAAACAACTATTTATTTAAATCAAAAAAATAATTGTCAAATTATCAAACAAATATTTATTTGAATCACATATATTTTTTCTGCGTACGTAATATTTCGTAATTGCTTTATAAAATTCATGAATTTTGAAGAATTGTTAGCTTTACTTGGATATTCCGCGAATACGTGTCCTATTGATTTGTAACACTACAAATAGATCCAAAAATATGGGCTAAGTTGTTTCGAGAAAAGTTAATTAGTACAGCCGCCGTTTTCTAAGTGAATTATTATTAGATAAATCAGCAGCTGACCCTTCCACTGTACGAACAGATGAAGATCCAAATACTGAAGTGGAATTTTCAATAAATACCAGCATTCTGGATACCGAGGAGCACGACATAAATGATCTTAGAAGGAAACTGGAACAAGCAGAAGAACGAGAAAAGCAATTGCAAGTTGAAAATGAAAAAATTCACTTAAGGTACTTAAAAAGTTCAGTGTCTATATGTCCTTTAATTTGAAAATTTTTCTCATATTTATACAATTCTCAAGTTCTTATTTGTTGCACTAGTCTGATCCATTAACAAGAAATATACAAAAGGCATGAGCAGTTTTTTCGTAAAATGGGGGCAATTCTTTAAAATTTGAAATAATTTGAAACAATGGGGGCAATTCTTTACATTTCAAAAAATCTGGCGAAATTTAAAAAAATCTGACATCAATGGCAATTCTTTACATTTCAAAAAATCTGGCGAAATTTGAAAGAATCTGAAAAAATCTGGCGGTTAAGATTTCTCGTTTAAAAGGCAATTTTTAAACTAAAAAACTTACCTTATACTTTACGATATAATATATTTTTTTTAGTAAAAAGGCTTAATTCGTTCTAAATTTTTAATTTAAAAGTTGCAAATAAATTCGGAGCAGAAAACCACTAACCACAGAAACTGAAATTTGAAATAACGTCAAATTCTTTCAGATTTGTAATTCCTAATCGTTTTCTTTATAAGGTCAGCTAAGTTTACTTTCTTTCTGTGTTTTCCACGGCAATATTAACAAAGAGGGACTAACTTCATGTAGTGGAAGGGTCGCTACAAAATTTGCTCCACGCTATTGCCACCGTTATATTTAAACGGATTTTTATGGGAAAGTCAAAATATATATTTAAAATCTGCCAGAAAAATCTGACTAAATGGTGACCCTGATCAAATTATTGAAGTGGTGATTATTTTTCTACTTTTGTTATCAAAGCTAGACACGTAGATAGTTTTTTCTCCTGTGGGAGGTCCTCCCATATAGAAACTGCTGTTATTCAGTGATGGCCCATGAGATTTTGGATAGGGTAGTAACAAATACTAGCTACAGTCAGTCTAGAACGCCTGGGCGCCACCAACTGGGCGCCGGGCTAACTCGGCGCCGCAAACCGGGTGCCGGGCCAACTCGGCGCCGGACGAAAAAAATTTTTTTTGATAAAATGTGCAGATGAAAAACAAAATAGATGTATTTTTATACAAAAACATCTCCTTTACACAATTTTTTTGAAATTTGCTTTTGTTAAGTAAAGCTAAATCCATTAAGTCGAGTGTTGAAATTAGGTAGGTGTAGTGTTTGGTAACCTGGTAACACTACAATTTTTTATTACAACAAGGGCGGATCCAAAATAGCGGATCCAAAATGGCAGATTTCTTTATTTTACAAGCTTTTATTTAACTTCACCTGTATGTATGTATGTATGTATGTATGTGGGTATGTATGTATGTAATCAAATCTTGCAACTCATTCTTGAAGAACTTTCAAACATCCGATTAACTTCAAATTTCGCATAGCGTCTTAGTTCCGATGACAATATAATAATGTGGTTTCATCGGGTACCTACCTCCCCCCTAACGTGGGGGGTGGAGAGGGGGTAAAACTTTAGTTTGTCCGATTTCCACCAAAATTGGTATCTGGGGGTTTTTGAGAATCAGAATTGAATATGGCGGATTCAAAATGGACGATTTAATTTCAAGTTTTTCTGATTACTTTCAACTGACTTCCACGTATCTGATTGACTTTAAATTTCGTATACCGTTATAGTTCCGATGCCAATCCAATAATGTAGTATCACTGACTGCCTACCTCACCCCTAACCTGGTGGGCGGAGAGGGGGTAAAATTTTAGTTTGTTGGATTTCCACCAAAATTGGTATCTGGGGGGTTTTGAGGATGAGGATTAAGAATTTTTGATCAGATTACAAAAATTCAATATGGCGGATTCAAAATAGACGATTTAATGTCAAGTTTTTCTGATTACTTTCAACTGACTTCCACGTATCCGATTAACTTTAAATTTCGCATAACGTTATCGTTCCGATGACAATCCAATAATGTAGTATCACTGACTGCCTACCTCCCCTCTAACGTGGAGGGCGGAGAGGGGGTAAAATTTTAGTTTGTATTTTGTTTAGTATCAAATCGTTGGACGGCCTTCTCATCGAAGACTTAGATATTTCAAAATTGACAGGAAGACTCCCTGCAATATCGATGCGCTAGCTGAAATGCATAGACTTTAACAAATCTAAAAATTTAAAAATAAATTTTAAAAAAAAACTTTTTGAAAACAAGCTTTTATAAAATGGACTAAAAAGCATAAAATAATTTTTTGAGTGTCTGATATCATAATAATAAAAGCGATGGGCGTATTTAATATTAGGTAAATACCTTTCCATGCGCATTTGGTGAATCGTCCACAACCGATGATGGGCCGACTCCTCTTTTTTAATGTGCCAAAATAAATCGACACACTGCCGGTCGCGGATGATCTGCCTAATATAAAGGCATAATAATGTCCATCCATATCGGAAAAATGTAAGGGTAGCTTGAGTAGGGTTGTGTTGGGTTAAATTATCTACCCTTATATTTCTCTCCTATAATATAATGAATTTGGATTTTCACTGAAACTTCGAGTTAACAAGGCTAAAACAAAAACGGGTAAATTTCTTTTAATGCGCCCATCGCTTTGATTATTATGATATCAGGACACTCAAAAAATTATTTTATGCTTTTTAGTCCATTTTATAAAAGTTTGTTTTCAAAAAGTTTTTTTTCTAAATTTATTTTTAAACCGATTTGTCTCAGACTTGAAAGTTTGGAGTACCTGAGATCACTTAATACAGTTTTATCCTCAAATTAACTAAATTCAAAATGGCGAATCCAAAATGGCGTATTTTCTTATTTACTCACTGATTTGTCTCAAACTTGAAATATTACATTGCTTAAAGTCATTTAACAAAAATTTTTACTTAAACTTAAAAAAAACAAAATGGCCGATCCAAAATGGCGGTATGTCAGTTGAAAGAGAAAAACGACAATATAAATAAAACTTTTTGCCTATAAATATGTTTCTGATCTCTTTCAACTGAGGACGAGGACGCAATAAGTTTTCTTTAGAGATAATACCTTGTATACTGATGTTTGTAATGTACCGCTTCACCTCGCCTGCGGCACGAGCAGCAGCTGCAATGGTGGTTGCAGTGGAAGGGCTGCAAGAACCACTCACTTATGAATCATCAATTATCTTTACATAGTTAATCTGTACATTATTTAAAAGAAAATTTTATTTTCGAAAAGAGTACAAAAGTACTTAATATTTAAGAAAATTAGTAGCAATTTTACGTTTTGAGAAAACGGGTTTAGTTTTATACCTTTTCATTTTCTTATAATTTTAAAATAAAAGTGAAGGTTTTAATTTTTTGCTTTTTATTTCAAAATTATATGTAACCTGATTTTCTCAAAACATAGAATTTCTACATGCGACAATCTTTTTAGCGACGGCAGAATAATATTTTTGAAAATGAAGTACCCTAGGCAAAAATAATTTCTGCCACTATTTAGAAAATAAAATTTTCTACTTAGGAACGGCAGTATGTATTATAAATCATGCTGATTTTTGGCGATTTTTACAACTTGCCTCCAGTTATGTTCGTCGTTATACCTAGAGGGGCGGAAGACCACCCAGGAAAAAGTGGCCAAAGCATAAAGCTCATTACGAAAACTTATAGAAGATAACGCTTTCTTTCCAAAAATGTAACTTTCACAAAAATCGGTTTTTCTTTCCTTAAGAAGACCACGCGGCAGATCATCGACATATTTTTATGAAAGAAAATGTAATTTTCTATAAGCTTTATTCGTTATGAGTTTGTTACTTTGGCCACTTTTGTCCCCCTCTCCACCCTATATGTAGGCTGTAGTTGACAATGTGGCAAACAAGTGAAACATTAAACTACATTCCAATAGCAACAAAAATCTATCTATCTGTCGGGAAATCCCATATAAGGGGAAGGTATAACCTATGACGACCTTCGGTCTAATCATTTAAAAGAAAACTTTATTGTCTATAACGTAGTATCATTAAAATTTATACACCGTTAGAAATAATTATAAATGATACATTGCTAAGAAAGAAATTTGGTCTTCCTAATATAGTGTAATATCAGTGTTTTCTTGCATCACTTAGTTTTTATGACAATTGCAAAATTTCAAAATTAAAAAGATTTTTTGCAAGCTAATGAAATGTTATCCGTAGTATTGACCAAATTATGTTATACTTTATCTGAAAATAAATTTTATCGCCTAAGTAAAGCGTACTTTTTTTTTTGAAAGAGCTTGTTTGTTGAAAATTCAATGAAAATGTAAAAAATCAATAGATTTCTCGAGGATTTCTGTAAATCGCCCACATTGATGGATGCCACTGGCTCGTTAGGAGAGAAATTGTCTCTATTTGATTATCAATTGTTGGAACGCAAAGTTAATTTTCCTAATAAATTATTAAATACATTTCAGAAAATTGTAAAAAACAAAAAATATTTGTAGTGATTTTTAAAAAAGTTCTTAGTTAACGGACGCCAATGAAGTATTACCCACAATCTGCACTGAGAGATATATGATTTAAATGAATATTTTGTTGTAAATTATATACTATAGTTTTTTGCGCAAAAGGCTTACCCCTAGATGTACCGTAAGAAGGCTTAGCTAATCCATTGTTGTTGTTTTATGTGAGCAACAAGGACTTAATCGCGATTAAGTGACTAATCCAAGAAATGTGCTTACGATGCATCTAGGGTTTAGTGTCCAACAAAATTAGTTAAATTTAAAAATGTTAGTTGGTTTGTTTTGAATAAAATGTGCAAACAATTGTTTTGAAGATGTTTAAGGGTTCGTATCTTTATAACAGTATAGTACCCAGGTAGCTTCAATATATCTTCTTTGTTGAGTCTCTAAGGGCCGTTTTCTCAATAGAGGGTTAGCCCTGACTCGTGGGTTAAAAAAAGAGATGGCTGACATATTTACCACATGCCAAAAAAAGACAGCTATTAAAGATAACCCGCGGGTCAGGGGTAATCCTCTATTGAGAAACCGGCCCCTAATGTTCTCTCATATTTCGTTAAAAATAAGTTTTTTCTTGTCTTGGTTTTACATTTTAAAAATCTATATTTTTAAAAAAAAATTATTATTATTATATCACACAAATCAAACATCTTGTCGTTGGTGGCCTTGTTTCGCAGGTGGGCCGGTTATCAATTATCATAATAGGGCGAATATTGTTTATAATTTTAATAGATTATTATTTTTCAAGCAAATTAATGAGATTCACGCATGTCGCCGTAAGTTGTATTGTGTTAAATCAGATTAAAATTATGCCAATGCCTTATTTGAATTCTACATTGCATTGTATCGTATTTATCCTTAGAGAATTAAGGCAATGTTGTCAAGATTTAAGGTTAAAATCTGTCGTGTCAAATTGTGTCAGATTTTTTCAAATTGTGAAGAATAGCCCCCAATCTGACAAAATTTGACGTCTCAAATTTTAGCCATAAATCATGGCAGCATCGTAAATTTCAGTTTTTTGTACAGCGTCAAAAACCGAAAAATGAGGAAAAATATAATCTAAAACCTACCTTTAAACTCGATTGCTGATAATTCAATATTTTTCCGGGATTGTTGATGATGCACAGTTTCTTAAAAAATTGTATTTTTCCGGAAAAACACCATGACAAAAACATGAGACTTTTTCTTACTTCGTTAAAGTTAGATTCAAATAACACAAACATAACATACCTATGCTAAGTACAGCCGACAACAAAATCAAACGTAAAATTATTTTAACGAAATCAAATAAATTTTAGGATAGAAAACTATTAGGTTTGATAAGTTTATGAAAAAAAATATTTTTCGGATTTATTGCAACCCGTTATTATTATTATAATATAATTAAAAATAAAGTTTGTCTAATATTTCTTGTGATCAGGTATGAGAAGAGATAGAAAAAAAAAGTCTGCCAAACCCAGGTTATAAAGGTTAGGGTCAGGTCTGCTACAGGGTGACCTTAAAATCTATTATAGATTTGTTTAGAAATTCTAGTTTTCTACTTAACAATAAAAAGTTGAAAATAGCTCAAAAAGCTAAACTATGTATTAACGGAATAATTTAGAATCAGGGGGTGAGTTACAGGGTGATTTCAAAAATAGTTGTACAATTTAAATGTTAAAAACAACTTTGTCAGGAGTTGTACTTAGCAAACAGGAGTTAGAAATACCTTAAAAAATCATATCACTAACTTATTGAATTACCATTAGAGCCAGAAAGTGAGCTACAGGGTGATATCGAAATTACGAAATCACATTTTTAGAAAACAATGTTGTCAAGAGCTTTCGTTATCAAAAAATGGTTAGGAACACTTTAAAAAATCATAACATTAACTGACTGTATTACCTTTAGGTCCTTGGAGTAAGGTACAGGGTAATATCAAAATTAGTAAAACACTTTTGTAAAAATCAACTTTATTAGGAGTCTTGGTGAGAAAAAAATAGTTAGGAATATGTAAACAAACCACACCATTCACTAACTGCGTTACATTTAGGTCCAGTAGGTAAGATACTAGTAGTAAATTTTTTTATAAATCACATTTTTAAAAATAGCTTTTGGCCTCACCTTATTGTTTACAAACCAATAACATATAAGTTAGAGTTTCTTGAGCGATCTATTAAAAGAATATTACGTTAATTACATTTCCGCACAATTTTTCGTTCGGAAAGATGTACCTTTCCGCACTATTTTACTTTTTCGCATCATTTTTACTTTCCTCACGATTTCTTTCCGCACGTCCAAATTGCAAGAACCTTCCTGTTCACAATCGTTTTCAAATGAAAACCCGTCCTCCTACACACAAGTTTCATTTTCAAGAAGTGCTGCTGTACCGATGCTACCAGAAGCACCGAAGGAAGAATCCTGTAATGTCTTACAGCCTGTACAGACCAATATACCTTCCTCCATTCACTACTGTAGTAATTCTAAGCAGCAAACTGATCAAGGCATTTCTGTAGTAGGCCAAACACCAACCAATCAAATTCAAATAAGAAACGACGTTATTCAAGATGTTGCGGCATCTGATGTATATTGAAGCATGCAACAAACAGAAAGTGCACTTTCAATTTCAATATCTACCATCGTTAACTTTTTCGTTATTGTTAATTAAATGTTCTTTACATAAAGTTTCTTTTTAATATATCATGATAAAAAAGTCCTGTTTTATTATTTTCCGTGCATAAAAAAATCAGGTAAAAATAAAAGTTAAAAAAACGTGCGGAAAAGTAACTTTTCCGCACTAGTACTGAAAAATTTATTTTCCGCACGATTTTGGTTTTGTTAAAAATCAAGATATTTAGGACTCATTAAATGATTTATGTAACTATTCTATCTTACGTATCATTTTCTAGCATTATTATAAAATATTTGCGAATTAAAACATGTTTTTTGAAAAAGAAGATGGGACAAAAACACTCGTAGGAAAAACATTGTACCTAACTCTTGCGGAAACTATATTTTCCATTCTTGACGGCTTGCCCGAACTCCGCTCCGCGTCGTTTGTGCAACTGCCGTCGCGTGCGGAAAAGTACCTCTTTCCGCACTTGTTAGGTAAATAACTATTGTACAAACAATTAAAAGCCTAAGCAATACAAAAAAATATTTATGTAAAAGATATTTAAAATTTAAAGATAAAAGACCTTAAGTGGGATGAAACTACTGCTTTTGTTGATTTAAAGTTTTCAGTAAAAATAGCTAAACAAGTAAAGAAATATATCCCTTTATCAGACAACCATTTCAATAGCTATGTAGCGGTACATGTATTAACAGGTTTTTTGAAAGAAATGCAAAATATTGAGTCGCTACACTTTGGAAGAAGTCTATATACAAGTAATTAAATAAAACTAAGAACGACGTACGGGACAAAAATATTGGTGTGTTTGTCAATGTAAATAAATGTAATATTTATTATGTGTATTTGTACATTTTTATATTGAGCAAGCTTAATAATTATAAGGATTTGATTTGGCTCGGTTTGGTTATGTTAAATAGATAACTTGGGTGTCAAAATGTTTCGTAAAAAACATGTAAATTTGTGAAATAACAACGAAGACAGACAGTTTTTTCCTGTAAATAAATGTGCAGATTTTTATATTTATTGTGTATGTTTGTAAATGTTTACATTAGGCAAGCCTAGTGAAGGCTTTCGTTTTGTTACATTAAATATATATTTTAGGGCCAAGATTCTAAAATATCTTGTAAATTTGTTAATTAACAAATCAAACAAATATAAAATATTTGTAAAAAATTTTTGATTTACTATTTGTTTTTGTTAATTTTTATATTGACAAACTGGTTCGGTTTGATTCTATTAATTGTATATTTTGGATGAAAATTTTTTGTCAAATAAGGATGTAAATTTGTGAATTAACAACGAAGGCAGGCAGGTTTTTCTGTAAATAATTATTGTACATTTTTATATTGACCAACCTTATTTATATGGGTTTGGTTATACTTGATATGTATTATAAAGCCATGATTTTTTCAAACTAACTTGTGAATTTGTAAAAGAACAACGAACCAAGTTGTTGTTACGCAAATAAATGTAGGAATTTTTGGATTTTTTATGCGTATTTGTAAACTTTTATTTTGACGATGGTTAGTTAGAGGCTTAGGTTGATTTGGTTATATTAACTAATAAGTTTAATTGTCAAAATTTTATCATATTAACTTGTAAATTTGTCAAATATACAGTAAAAGTTTTTTAAGTAAATATATGTGAATATTTTTGGATTTATTTATTCATTTCACCCTGTAGCTCACCTCCTTTGTTTTTTAAAAACGTGAGTTTTCAAAATCTTTACTGCTATTTAGATATCACCCTCCAGCTTACCTACTGGAAGTAAATGTAATAAATTTAGTAAGTGGTATGATTGCTTAACGTGTTCCTAACTATTTTTTGCTAACAAACGCTCCTGACAACGTTGTTTTTTAAAAACGTGATTTTTACGAAATTTTATTACTAATTTCGATATCACACTGTACCTCACTTCCTGGACCTAAAGGTGATACAGTGAGTTAATGGTATGATTGTTTAACGTATTCCTAACTATACTTTGCTAACAAAAGCTCCGGACAACCTTGTTTTTTAAAAATGAGATTTTTAGAAAATTACACTAATAATTTTTATATCACCATGTAGCTCAATTCCTGGACCTAAAGGTGATAAAATCTGATAACGGTATGATTGTGTAACGTGTTTCAAATAATTTTTTGCTAACGAAAGCTCTTCACAACATTGTTTTTTAAAAATGTCTTTTAGAAAATTGCGCTTCTAATTTCGATATCACCCTGTAGGTCTCTCACTTTCTGGATCTAAAAATAATACAATAAGTTCATGATATATTTTTTAATGTATTTCTAACTTATTTGCTATCTAAAACTCCTGACACAGTTGTTTTTTAAAAATGTTATTTTTATTAAGATTTACTACTATTTTCGATATCACCCTGGAACTCACCTTCTGAACCAAAATTTGATCTAATCCGTAAATAGTAGTGTTTTGGGGCTATTTTCAACTTTTTATTGCCAAGTAGAAAACTAGAATTTTTTAACAAATCTATAATATTAGGCACACAAGAAATTTTACATAATTATTCAAACACTATTTTTAATTATACAAATTTATAAAAAGTTTGAAATTTATGTTTTAAACGTTTGTTTCTTGGATCAGGGGTGCAATAAAACCAAAAAATATTTTGAAATCTATTTTCTGATCGGCTATACGCGGCTGTCTGCCTATATGTGTAGATCCCTCTAGGGAGCGTGTCGCAAACTTAAGTTTTCTTTGCACAATGTGCCCACGTGGTCGTGGCACCCCTCAAATCTTCCGCCTTTGACTTATTTTCCTCAGGCGGCGACTGTAGCAAGTATTTCCGATTACCCTATCCAAAACCTCATGGGCCGTCACTGAAGAACAGCAGTTTCTATATGGGAGGACCCCCCAGAATAAAAAACTATATACGTGCCTAGCTTTGATAACAAAAGTAAAAAAATAATCACCACTTCAATAATTTGACCAGGTGACTTAGTCAGATTTTTCTGGCAGATTTTAAAGAAATAATTTGACTTTCCCATAAAAATCAGTTCAAATATAACGGTGGCAACAGCATAGAGCAAATTTTGTAGCGACCCTTCCACGACATGCAGTTAGTCTCTCTTTGTTAATTTTACCGTGAAAAATAAAGAAAGATAGTAAACTTAGGTGACCTCATAAAGAAAACGAATAGGACTCATAAATTTGAAAGAAATGTGACAAAATCTGACATTTCAGTTTCTGTAGTTAATGGTTTTTCTGCTGTGAATTTATTTACAATTTTTAAATTAAAAATTATTAACAAATTAGGCGTTTTTAATTAAAAAAATATATTATATCGTGAAGCTACATCTATCAAAAAGTGGGAAATTGCCTTTTAGGTAAGTTTCTAAGATTAGAAATTGCCTTTTAAAGGAGAAATCTTAACCGCCAAATTTTTTCACATTGTTTGAAATTTCGCCAGTTTTTTTGAAATGTAAAGAATTGCCCCCAACATGTCAAAATAATCATCTAATGTTGCAAATTAAAAAACAACGCCTAAGGGCGATTATGGGTTTTAATTGCGAATAAGTCCTTGTTGCTTACATACAAAACAACAAAGAGGTAGAATTGAATAGCTAAGCCTCATTAAGCCCATTACACACAAAAATGCATAGCGCATAGCATGGCATGGCATAAGCTCCGAGCAATCAGCTATCGCCCAGAAGACGCCATATGGGTTTTCCATAGGAATTTCCACAAATATTAACTTTTTATGGAGGAGTCATATGTTTTCTTATAGTCAGCCAATAAAATGTATCGAAATAAATCACGCGATCAACAAAACAGAGAGGAAGAAAGTGAACGGACTAAAAATTGGCTTATAGACTTCGATAGCTTGTATTGTAGGCTTTTTACGGCTAATAAAATATGCTGACACTTTTTCCTTTTTTGTGACATCTATTATTCACTCAAAAAACTGACAAAACTAAAAACAAAAACCTTAATGGTACAAAATAGGTATACCAGAGGTCTACAAATAAATAACCTATACATTTCTTCTCTCCTCAAAAGTTCAGCCTTGGCTAAGGGTTATTCGGCACAATTTGGCAAGTGGTCTCTTGTATATTTTATTGTGAATCTTAACATCTGCAACTCGAACTCTACCGTCGGCTCCTGGATATACTTTTGTGATTATTCCAAGTGGCCATGAGTTTCTAGGAAGGTTTTCGTCGACTTGCAATACAATGTCATTAATATTTAAAGGATTTGATTCTGACAGCCACTTTTGTCGCAAAGTGATAGTCGGTAAATACTCTCGGATCCACCGTTTCCAGAAACAATTAACAAATACTTGAGAAGTTCTCCATTGTTTTCTTAAAAATGTTGTTTCATCTTCAGGAATAGGAGAGTCTAATTTTGTTCTGTTACCACCAAGCAGGAGAAAATGGTTTGGTGTTAAACATTCCATATCATTTGGATCTATAGAAAAGTTCGTTAAAGGCCTTGAGTTGACAATATTCTCTGCTTCAATGATTAACGTTTGGAGAACCTCATCTTTCGGTGCTTGTTCTTTTAATACTGTATAAAGGGCTCTTTTGATAGATAAAATAAGTCGCTCCCAACAGCCTCCCATATGGTGGTGGTGAACCAGGCGGAATAAAATGCCATTCTATTTCTCTTTTCACAAGTTCATCATCCATTTCATTATTCTTAAGATTTTTGACGGCCTCTTTTAGCTCTTTTTCGGCAGATTTCAGATTTGAGCCATTATCTGAGTATAAATGACAGATTCTTCCCCTTCATGCCATCATTCGACGAATAGCCATTATTGCTGAACTTGTATCCAGACTATGGACAACCTCCATATGTACGGCTCTGGTGGTAAGACATGTAAATATAACCCCATATCTTTTCTCTCTTCGACGACCAACAGTTACATTTAAAGTGCCAAAATAATCCATACCAGTATGTGTAAATGGTGGTGAGAAACAGGCAAGACGAGCTTTTGGTAAATCTGACATTAACGGGATTTCAGGCTGAACTCTTCTTCTTTGACAAATCACACATTGTCTGCTGACTTTTTTCACTAAATTTTTCATACTTAAAATCCAGTATTTTTCTTTAATTTTATTCGATATGTATTCAACTCCAAGGTGTAGACATTGCTTATGATAGTTTTCAACAAGTAATTTTGCAAATTTGGATTTCGAGCTTAAAATAATGGGATTTTTCATTTCTTCGCTAACACATGCTAATGTTATTCTTCCTTTAAGTCTTAAAATTCCATGATTATCTAAAAATGGTTTTAATTGAAACAGTTTGCTCGATTTTGAGATTTCGTTCTTTTTTTCCAAACATGCTATTTCATCAGGAAAATCTTTTCTTTGCTGAGAAATTATCCAAATTCTTTCTGCTTCTTTTATATTTTCTACAGTAATTGAGTTTAGTTTTATATCTCCAATTTTTTTTCCATTTCTCAACTGCAAAAATACACCATGCTGTAGTTCTAATAAGTCTTGTCCAATTAGAAAATCTTTCAATATCTGGTAAGAGACATTGATCTTTAACTTCTGGGGTAATAATTACATGTGAAAATTCTTTTTTAATTTCTAGTTCTTGACTGTCAACATTTTCAGATAATATATTTTGAGGCCAAAACTGTTCTTCTTTTTTCAAAAATTCAGGACCTTGTAACCATCTACTATCTCTTAAAATTTTAGGTTCAATTGTCCATTTTGTACCCTCATCAGCTACATTCTCTTTGGTCGGAACCCATCTCCACATTGAAATTTTGGTTATTTCTTAAATTTCATTTACTCTGTTGGCTACATAAGGTTTAAATTTTGAAAAATCACTCTTTAGCCAGTAAAAAACTGTTTGAGAATCTGTCCAATAAAAGACTGATGTTAGTTTAATGCAAAATTTATTTTCAATGTATGATCCCAATTTGCTGGCTAAAAGTGCTGCATTTAATTCCATTCGTGGGATTGAAAGTTGTTTTGTGGGACCTAGCTTGGTTTTTGCCATAACGAAGGAGACACTTATTCCATCGGTATTTTCTATTCTTACGTAGGCTACTTCACAACTTGCTTTAATGCTTGCATCGCAGAAAACATGCAGCTGAACTTTTGAAGCGCAATTAAAGATTTTGGAAAAACATCTTGGAATTTTTAAATTTTCTGCTTCCAAAATAATTCTTCTCCATTTTTCCCATCGTAGAACAAAATTGTCGGTAATTTTTTCATCCCACTGTAGCTTATTTCTCCATAAATCTTGAAGCAAAATTTTTATGAAAATTAGGATGTTTGCGACAAAACCTAATGGATCATAAACGGACATGGTTACTTGAAGGATTTCTCGTTTGGTAGGTATACATGTTCCATTCATGATACCTTCTTTGACTTTATGAAATTTTGCTTTAAAAATAAATTCACCTTTGTTGGGGTCCCAATGTAAACCCAAAACTCTTTCTTGTGGTAGTTCTGAATAAAATTCTAAATTTTTGTTTCCAAGAGATCTTAATTCCTCTGGTATTTCTGTTAGTACTGTTTTTGAATTACATACCCAATTATACATTTTGAACCCACCTTCTTTATGAATAAAAATTAATTCTTTTATTAGTTTAATGGCCTCAGACTCTGTTGGCACACTGTATAAATGATATTTTTGAATGCCCAAAACTGCTTCAGGATATTCTAACACGTATTTTTCAGCATTTTCGTTTCTTACATATTGAGCTGAACAAGGGCTGCAGGCTGCTCCAAATAACATAACAGACATCTCATATGTTTCAATTGGATTTTCTTTGTTGTTGCGCCAAAAAAATCGCTGAGCTGGTTGATCTTCATCAGAAATTTTTATTTGTAAAAACATCTCTTTTATATCTCCCGTGAATGCTATTTTATCTTGTCTAAATTTCCATAAAATACTAATCAAATCGTTGTACATGTCTGGGCCCTTGAGTAAGTTGTCATTGAGACTTTTACCTCCTGATTTTGCAGCGCAATCAAAAACTATTCTAATTTTTTTTTATTAGGATTTCGAACAGCAAAATGTGGCAAAATCCAATTATTTGGTTCTGATTGCTCTACTTCTCTTTTTGAAAGTTCTCTAGCATATCCTTTATCAATGTAATCTTCCATCTTTTCTATATAGGCTATGTTAAAATTATCATCTTTTTCCATCTGTTTTTCTACATATTCAAGTCGTTTTAGTGCAATATTTATACTTTCTGGCAGACAAGTTTCCTTTTTCCACAATAATCCAGTTTCCCATTTTCTTTCTTCTACTTTTTTGGTTGATTTATTCAATTGTTCTTTGGCATGTATAATTTCTTCTGTTTCTGCTTTTAAATTTTCTTCGAGACTGTCAAATTCAAATGTCTTTTGTAATAAGTCACATATTTTTTGGTCATTATTTGAGTTGTATCAGGGGCCTGCGTGTGACAGTGGTACTGTCACCTCAAGTGGCCAAGGCTTAAATGTTGTGAGCTACCAACTTAGGCTACAACTTATATAAATTATAAAAAGATTAAACGTTACTATATGTTATTAAATTTACACGATCTCGAAAGGGAATTTGGCGGTTCTTGGAGGAAAAGTATGCTATAAACGTTTTTCTCAAATGTATAACTAATGTAGGAAATCATACATACCTTTTCAATTTTCTTCTTGCAGCTTCACACTTTCACTTCTAATATTTATTATTTAAATATCAAATTTTTACTACCATTGAACTTTTATATTCAAATATTTACACTTCTTAAACTTTTAGGTTTTATAAACCTTTTATATATTTGTTGTAAATATATATATTTATCAACTTTTTAAACGTTGATTGAATGAGTGAAACTATTCAATCAACTGTTTAATTTACTAAATATTACTGTTTAGGTTTGGGATATGTTATTAATTAAAAATGCCGATTTTAGGGCAACGAATGGTTTGTATTTTGTTGATAAAAAACCATAAAACAGTTAAACACATTATTTCAAAACACTGGAAACACTAATAATTAATGACTTTACAATCAATAAACTCTAAAAGAAAAGACCAAAATAATTATGAATATTAAAGTTAACAGTTTTATACAATGTTAAAATAATTGATAAATTTCCCCAGTTGAAATAAAACCCCCCTTAAGAAGTGTGAATGAAAGTGTACCAGGCAAAGGCAAACTAAAGAGTAAAGTCCCTGACGACTTTCGAAAGTTTCAATACCCCGCTCTCTAGACATTCTCAGTTTGTCGCTAGCTGATTGGTCTAAATCTAAGCTTTCTTTAACGGATTTCTTCCACCACTCTTCTCTACAGACACTCTTGGCTGCCGTGGTCTGAATCTCAAGCTCCCTCGCATTGGCGAGAAAGACAAAGAGACAAAATACCACCGCAATTCAAAGGTGCGTGGATTTAGAAATTCGGTAAAGTTTAAATCTTACAGTGTGTTTCTTAAAAGTTGAAAATAGTTTACCAAATTTGTTTCCAGTTACAAAATATGAATTATTTTGATGTTAGTGGCTCAAAGGACATATTAGCCGAATACAACTTTTATTAAAATACAGCAAACCTGAAAACATGCCTAAAAACAAGCCGCCGAGTTGCCATAAATTTTACTTAATCTTAACCTAGTCTTGCATATAATTAATGCTTGTTGATGACAAAAACAATATTTAATTAAAAATCTTTAAAAACTTATAAATGGCAAAAATACCATTTATGCTCAAATCCCGTTTTGTTACATTACTCCCCCCTGATTAAGTATAAACAATTTTTTTTAAACGCAAGTCGAAATAAAATGGTTTATAACAACAAGCATTAAGTAGTGCAGACAACACAAATCTAAACTAAAACTATAACGCTCTTCGTTTCCATTTTTCTTCTGTGGATGACGGTCAATAAACATTCTGGCTGGAAAAAACTTGAAGTTTCATTCTGGAACAAAACAGCAACACTGGATCAGGTACAACATCTTAGATCAGCTAGTCAGCAACAAACATGGTGAACGATCAGTAGATTCCAAACAGTACTGAAAGAATCAGAATATCAGTGCAGCTTAATAACAACGATAACTTAAATTAAATGAGGGCAAAATAAAATTGACAAATAAACCGAAAAATATATAGAAATATATAATTTTAACACACATTGTTCGAAAACTATTACATTAAGGTATATATTATATACACGCTTATGCTGAAATTTGTGGAGACAAAAAAAAGTGATTTAAGTTAACGTAAATAAATTAAGGGAGTCTCCAAACCAAACCATTTCCTCCATAGTGTTAAACAAACACTAGGTACGCAGCAAGAGCTAAGTTTCCACATTGGCCATCTTTGAAACTAAGGGTGAACAGCAGACTCTGTATTGAATTTGGAAAGAAGCATCCAATTGCAGGTTTGCACAACGACGGTAAGAAGACGTCGATTGTAGTGATGATGGCTGCTTGGCAGATCTAATGACTTTAATGGTGGAATGAAGAAGAAGAAATTTGTTGGTTGGTTGACAGCACTTTGCAATAGCTGACCTAAAAACAAAATAATTTTAATACAAGAAAAACAATGTTTTCAATAACAATAAACCAGCCTTATGTAAAACAAAATTAATTGTTTAAAAAAATATATTATTTAAATTAAAAAAAATTGAAAATTTTTGATTTTATGATTATATTTCATAAATACGTTTTAGGTGAACTAAAACTAGTTAGACGGTAAAGAACCCACAAAAGGTTGTCTAACCCAAAAACGTGTTTGCATAAAAAGGCAAATTTTAAAACAAAGATACAAGTAAAAAATTACAAACACTAACTGAAATATTAAAATTAATTACTTTAAGACTTTAAAATATATTTATACCGAATTAAAAAAAATAAGTTTATTTGACAATAATTTATAAAAAATTCAAATACCTTAAGACAAAATTAGTTTACAATTACGAGAAAAAAAACGTTTAGTTGACAATATTTGAAAAAAAATTTAAGTTGGTTTATTGTTTTCAGTGTAATAAAAAACAACCCTACCAGGTTAACACAATAAACTTTAAAACAAACATGGAATACTCTATCGAAACAAAAACAAATCATATAAAAATAACTCGTGTGATAGAAAGAATAACTGAAAATAAATACAAGTTAGCAAAAACGAACACAAAATGATACAAAAACTGAAATACAAGTTTTTATCATTGTTAAGATTTTAATGATACAAAAAATTTTTTTAATTTTATAAAGAAAATCAAATAGAACAGATAGAATAATCTCAAATGAAACAAATCCACATAGATTTTTTTTTTTAAGTAGAACAAATCCAAATATAATATTTTTTATTAGAACAAATCAAATACAATGATTCAATATAGAACCAATCAATAAAAAAAAATTCATGAACAAATGAAAATAGAACAAATCCAGCCAGATGAATATACACTTTTTCAAAATTACTTAGAATAAAGCTCCTCCTAGAATTTTTCAAATTTTTTCCGAATTTTCTTTAAAATTTCTTTCCTGAAACATTATCTTTTTTAATGTAAACTTTCTTTTCCATAGATCTTGCTAAATAATTTTTCTTTAAACATGAAAAATATTCTTCCTTTCAAATTGATTTTCGGTGTGATTTTAGTATGTTTGAAAATGATAAGTTGGGTTTCCATTTTCTAATTAATTTCCATTTCATTTTATTTTACTTTCCAATAAATTGTAAGCTGGTTTTACACAATTTTCAAAAACCAAGAACAGCAGCAAAACAAAGCAGGTTAATATTGATGTCATTGTGTGAAAATTAGACATCTTTGCTTTAAAATACTTGACTTAATGTAAGCAAATGTTTTAAAATTTGATCAATTTAGGTTTTTATCGAATTTCATACACACATAGGTGGCGATAGATGATTTTAAAGTGCATGAATCAAAACAAACAAAATAAAATAATCTTAGTTGATAATAAAATTTTAAATAAAATTATGTCTTATTATATTCCAATTGAAGCGAATGACAAAAAAAAATTAAACAAAAATGACAGTTGATGGTTGCTTCAATCGACTCTTTTTGGTGTTATGAAAAGAAAAAACTCTCTTGGGTGATAAACTCATTTCTTATTTTTCCAAAACTACTAAATAAGAACTATTTAGAGTCCAAGCAGGCAAGGGCTTACTTCGAAAATATGAAAAAAAATAATACAAAAAAAATACTTTAAAATATTTTAGGTATAACATACTTTTTTTCCAATTTAATAAGTTGACAAAAAAAACAAAAGGTATCTTAAACGATAAGGTTCTTTAGATAACGCAAGACTTAAAATGAGTAAATATTTAAAAAAAAATAATAAAAATAATAATAAATGAAATAATGCTTGCTAATATACGAAAAATAAAAATATATAAATATAAAAACACTGATCTTAGAAAGACTAAGTTTTACGCTAAGTTTTCCTTAAACGATCAACTAGTGATTTAATGATTTGATTATTTACGCAAAAAGTATACATAAATTACTTTTTGTTTATCATTAATAGATGAAAGTATGTATAGGCTTTAGTTAATAACAAAATTACTTAAAAATGATAATAGAAATAAAAATAGTACAAAAATAATAATTTAGGTGTTCTTGATTAATGCTATGCCTGTGCACTAGCATATCATTTTAATAATGACGTTATTGAGAATATTTTTATTTTATCGATTAACTAGGACAGCAAATAGAAAGGAACAAACTAACAAAAAAAAACAAAACATTTTTAGAAAAAGACAACACATTTTTGTGATTTGTCATAGTTACCAAAAGAAAAGTTTTACAAAAACAATTGTACTCATAGAGTAAAAGAGAATTGGAGATTTTTTTTAAAAAATTATCGAAATTTATCCTCAAAATGGAATTTGCTTGGCTTAAATGGTACAGATTGTACTTAAAGTTCGTATAGGCCAATATTTTCCCTTTAGGAAAAAAAAACATAAAAAATAAAATATTGTTTTAATGATAAACAATACAAAAATTCAAAAATAGTTTTAAAGAATCAAATGTTATTAATTTAGATAATATTGATTTTATCAAGTTATAATATAATGAGAAGAGAAAAAAAAATAGAAAAATGTATCTTAGCAATGTTAAGATTGCTATGATAATATCCAATTGGATTCAAGAATGACTTCAAAATGGAAAAAAAATATATATATGTACACAAATCGAAAAATTTTAACCGTTGATGACGTAGTTTTTATTCGGTTTATGGGATCTTAGAAAAGCACTGATTAAGAGCAAATGATCCCCATTTAAAAAAAAAACAAAGGTTTTTGAAATAATGGACTCTAAAATATACTATATATAATCGATTTTACGTTAATACTTTAACCAATAGGTGTTGATTTACAAAAAATAAAATGATATTTTGTTTTTTTTAAATATTACCAAAAATAAACAAAACAATTAAAAGTTTACAAAATATCTAAAATGTTCTGGTCACTAGAAAAAAAAATGACTTAGTTAAATATTATACTTTTTCCGTGTAACACAAAAAAACAAGATTAAAATTACATATCTGACAGATGATTGATGCAGATATTATCTGAAAAGATACAATTTACTTCTACTAAAGCAAAGTCCAAAAGAGATAAAGAATTGATTTTCACGTATAATAATAGGTTACAAAAGCTCTGTATACCTCACGATAGAACTGTGGCATAACGCGATAGAGACACTGTCTCTAAGTCTAGCGATTGTTATGCCAACTACCAATCTCCACAGCTAATTAGCTATTTTTTTATAAAATGTGTGCTTATGCACTTAGTTTTTATGGTAATTAGTTTGACGGGTAACATTTTACAGAAAAAAAAAACAGTTGTTTGCTGTACACTAAAAATTTTTTATACAAAGATTTTATTTACTTGATTTTAAATATACTCTTCCATTAAGATGTTTTTGATTATAAACTTTCTAATTCAAATGAGACTTTTTCGTTAGTCTATAGGTGTTATTACTGCTAAAGCCAAAGACAGTGGTTTTATTTATACAATTTCAAGACAAAAGAAAATATATAAATTTCATAATGTAAATATTACCAATTGACATAAAGATTAGCTTAAACGGCTTATCAACCCTATAAAGTAAAAAAAGTAAAAAGTTGATCATAAAATTTTGTAATAGAAGAAAATACTTCTTTATTCTGCTGTTCTTGTCTGTTTTTCCGATCTCTGATTATTTCTTGATGTTAATATCTTTTTTAAAATATCACTGATAAAAATATAACGGTTTTCATTTGATATGGCATGACTCAAGAGTCGTCTACTCTTTATGGTTGTATCTTCTAGGTTTTTCCTATTCCTATACTATTAAACACTAAATTTCTAAAACTCCTAACTTTTAGTTACTATCTCAAATATTATCTAATTAACCTATTTTTTTAACCAAGTCAGAAAAATTGTCCAAATGTCTACCATAAAACCTGTTTTAAAATAATATCCCATCATCACTTCAACACAGGTTCCAAAAACTTATAGTGACCCTTGTATACCAAATCTAAATCATGTTTCGTCATAATAAAAAAAAATAGGTAGCTACCATTTTAAATTGAAAATTGTATTGTAAAATATAAAATTTATTCAACGACAACGCTTTTGTCTCCCTAATTAGAAAACATAAGACACTGTGAGCTCAGCATTTCCGGTTATTGGCCAGATTCCTGAAATTGGAAGATCACAGGTGTGTACAGAAGAAAGAGACTACTCCAAATCTTCTTGTTAAATAAATTTTCCGGTCTATTGTTTATCCAGTATAACTCAAAAATGAGTTCCCGACATGACGAAATAGAAAATTACCTAGGTCTCCTACTGAAATCTACTAGGTGTGACGTCACTGTCTTCATTAACCTACCCTGATATAACTTTTTATTCGTTTCATAGGTAAAGTTTTACCTCTACCTTGAATAGTTTTTCCCAAATTTAAATTCCCATTTTTACAAAATGACTTGACTTGAAAGAAACCCAAAAATCCAACCCATATATTTTTCCGCTGTTTTAGACCAGTTCACCTGTAGACCATGTAAGCTATAACATGACGATTATTAATTCAGTAGTTTTCTTGATAAAGATTGGTTAAAACATTTAACTGACTATACCGTAACCCTATCTTTCAAAATTGAGTTACGATATTAGGAGATACGGCAACAAACAAAACAAATATAGACCAATTGAAAATTTTAATTAAAGGTATACCATTGAAACACCCTCTCGAGTGGAGAAGAAAAATTCCCTAATTTACTCCTCAGCCTTCTTCTCAATGACTGGGGAGTTTAAAATCCAGCTAAAAACACTCATTCCATAAAAAAACATTTTATAAAATAATCTATAATATAATGATACAAACAGCGAAAAAATTAATTCGCCCTCGTCTTACAAAAAAACAACAAAAGAAAAAGAAAACGCGACGATTCCACTTGGCGAATTATTATTGGTCTATTGTTTTATAACATTCCTTATACATCAAAAGATGCATATAACAAACACAGATCCATTTTGCCATACCATATAGCCATATCAAAGTTACGTTAAAAGAAAATTCTAGGACGCTTTAATTCAAAAATACTTCCCTCTCACATATTTACTCAACAGATAGTAATAGACTTTTGTCATTTATAAAAATATCTCAAAAATTACGAAACAATTTTATAACAAATTGTTCTTAAAAACTTTCAACTTGATGTGTCAGTCATTTACAACTCAATACAAGCAATACAATCCCTGAAAATAAAAATAAAAATATTAATCAAGTAAAATTTTTGAGGGAAGTCTCCAGAGAATCGTAGACCTTTACAGTTGTTGAATGTCATGGTCTTCACCTATAAAAGAAAACGAAGTTATAAAACTAATTTTATACATGGTTTAAACAAATATAATAAAACTTTTTCTTTAAAACATCATTCAATGAATTTATTATGCTTTTGACATAGTGTTTAGACACTATTATTTTTCTTTTCATTAAAATCGGTCTCGTAGTCATTAAAAATTAAAATAAGTTTATAAAAATTTTAAATGAGTGCTCATAAATTACGAGGATTAGATGATAATTAAAAACTTTTTAGGCGAATAAAACAATAAAAGCTCTACAAATGCAAAATTTTAAGTTAAAATGCTAAGGCATTGCTTAATTAATTTATGTTATATATGTCTATGTAATGATACACAGGCTTGCTTTTGCAATGCAAGAGAAAAAATATCTTTAGTGTCAAAATTGCAAATATTGAAACAAAAAAAACTTAAAAACTCAAGACAAAGATTGTCCTTTTTGACATCGACGATCTAATCTAAAAACTCAAGAGAGAGATTGTCCCCTTTGACTTTCAGATTGATTCAGGATCTAGATTAATAATTTTTTTATAGGTTTTTCAATAGGTGTGTAGCTTGAGCTCTCACAAAAAAAATTAAACTTTTTGGCAAAGAATGGGTAGGGAATGAAATGTCAACTACCTCTAATTCAGAAAAATTAATAGTTTATTTAAACAACTACACTTTCCATTCCAATGGAAAGTGTCGAAATGGATGCAATAAGAAGATCAATGAGAATATCCAGAACTGATCATATAAAAAAATGAGATCATAAAATAAATAATGGGAATCGAGGTAAGCATAACTGATGACATCACTAAAAGGCAACTGATATGGTATGCCCATGTACAACGGATGAACGACGAAAGATTACCAAAACAGGTCCTAGAATGGCAACCATTAGGGCGCAGAAAAAGAGGGCGTCCTAAACTGGAATGGCAACCGTCAATCCAAAGATCAATGAGTTAAAAAAAAAAACCTGACGGAAAATGACTGTCAGAATCGAAGAAGGTGGAAAATAGGCGTCGGACAACGTAGAAAAACGTTCTAAACCGACATAGTGGTAGTAAGCATCTACTGTATAGAGTAAGTCCAACTACAGCAAAATAGTAATAACACATTAAAAAAAAAAAGTAATCTCTGATTATAATTGCATAAAAATTATATTTTATTTAAACAGGATAAGAAGATTACAGTAAGTTAGCAAAGAAACAAATGTACTAAATCTTGTGGTTACCAAGATATTTACGCACGCAAGTTATTATCTCTGTGTGCAAATAACTTAAAACTTTTGAGATTCAGTGCTATTTACATATGTTAAGAATATCCTGGATGTATGTATCTATCCAACATTTTCTTGGAACACAAAGAAAAAAACGAATGAATACTAAAAAAAAAAAAGAAAACTTAAATTCGTTGGACACTAACACAAGGTACGGTCAAAACTGTGAAGTAATTCGATTAACTGTGCAGAGAAAACTTAACTGAAAAATTATAGAACTTTATGCATATAATAGCTTAGCTAAGAAGGCATTGTGTTATTAGCACTTTTCAAAAAAAAAACATACAGTACGAAGTACGAAGTAGGCCTGGCAAATAGACCTTTCTTTTGGGCTACTTTTTGTTAGCAGTTGATAAGATTACTATGATCAAAAAAATTACATTAACAGATAAAACAAATCAAAATTATCGAACGAACATTTTCACATATCTTTTAAATCTTAACATGAACAAAAAAAAATACTAACCAATAGGTTTAAGTTTTAGTAATTATCTTAAACAAAAATGAAGGTTTCAAAGCTCAAATAACACGTTTCAGGTTGACAAAAATAGACACAAAAGGTCCTAATGACTTCATGGTATAATTTATAAAAATGAAATATAGTTTTATATTCATTGATTTAAAAAAAAATGACAGATAGAAATTTATGTAAGCTGTTTTCAGTACCTCACTGTACACGCGGGTCTATTGTGTAACACTGTGTTTTACACGACGTTGTACATAAAAGTAAAAAGTTTTTATGAAAAAGTTTATATCATATAGATATCAAAATACCAATTTTTTTTTTTTAGTTTGTAAATAAAAATCCTATATATTTTTTAATTTAACGCACAAAAATCGTCACATGTGATGTGGTTACGAGAATATTAGGAATAATGTACATAAGCCATTGTTGTCTAGAGTTAGCTGGACAACTCAAAAATAACCGACCGACCTTAATGAAATTTAAATCAAGGAACTGCATTTCTCACTATAGATCTTGTTTGAAAAATATTAATTTAATAGTACCCGTGAATGAAAAAACAAACCCGGGTTTCATGTTACCCACGGAAAAGTATGAGAGAAACAAAACTTTTTTTTCACGAAAGCTTGTTTGATCTATAAATATAATATCATAGTTTAATTGATAGATACCGTAAAACGTTGTGTTTACTATGCGTCAGGCACAGATCTACGGGAGGGGAAAAAGGTGAAATTTCCCTCCCAAATCTTCAAATATATTTGTTTTGGACACACATAATACACTGGTCTGGACAATATGCAAAACAGTTCTATGCAATATTTATTATAATATTTCCTTCCCCAAATAAAATTCCGATACGCCACTGTTATTTGTACAGACTAACGAAGTAGGCTACGAAAGGTTTTTTCCCAGATGTGTGTTTATTTTAAAAAATTCCAAACCATTTCTTTGTACACTTAAATGAATAGAAGAGCCCTTTTTAGAATGTAGGTATAAAATATGGTGAACATGTGTTTCAAAATTACCAAAATTCAAGTATATATTTGTTTCTAGACCCAAGTGGTCTGGAATACTTTAATAGCCTGTAAATTGATTTATGGGCCAAGACGTTTTAACTTGGAAATAAAAGATCAACATTTTAAAAAATATTTAACGGTTTTTTAAAAAAATTAAATACAGTTCAATAAAAAAAAATATGAAAAAAGTTTTACCATACTTAAATTGATTCAAGCAAATATACAGGGTATCTTTTTGCAACGGTATTTGCAATAATTTTCAAAAGTTGATTTAGTTTTTCAAAATAGTTTATTTGCTTGAAGCAATAGACTAAGTCGTTCAAACTAATTTATGTCTCTTTTTTTTTCTACTAATCCTATTTGATTTTAATTAATTTTATAATTAAGTTAGTTTATTGGTTATGTATAACCTAAATTTCCATATTTCCATATTGCGTTTTCTCTTGAACCAGTCTTTAATTATTAAATGGGAACTATGATATATTTATTTTAATAATTATTATTTATGCTAAATAATATTATTTTTAAGATTATGTATAAAATTATTACTAACTCAAAATAAACGAGTTTTTATTTTAGGAAAAATATCAAATACCTTTATGCAATTTCAAAGGTCAAGTCAATTTAGAAAAATAGACTGATTCATCATTATCCTTGGTTAAATTTTAGAAACAATTATTAGTACTTCTCTTATATAGTATGGAAAAGGAACTGCTAAGCAATCTTTTAGGTTATCTGGTGTTTTGGTGTAAACCTATATATTACATCAAACATGGTACTTTGGTCTTATCGAATTTATTTATTTAAATTGTTTATATTTTTAGTTATTTAGAATGTGCTACTTAATTTTGTATATCTTTTTAATAAAAATCAATAATGTACCTATATAGTCATAAAGACATGGACATGACCTGTAAACTTGGTCTTTTTAATAGAAATTACAAGAAAATATCTTCTAGCTTCAAACTAATCAAAAAGGGTTAAGAAAAGCCTTTACTGTGTTAGGACATTGATTTGTGACTTTCTTTAGCCTTATGCAATAAAAATGCTATGAGATTATGTTTTTTTCCAAAAATTACTGTATGGCTTTACAAAATATTATTTCATTTAAGACATGGGCGATAGCACCAATACATTTGTTAAATCGATCGTCCTTCTGTCAAACAAAAGTATTGTAAACTGGAGACCTTAGGAAAATAAAAGAGGTAGTGGAAGGCCACAAATGAGATGAGCGCACGATTTGAAGAAACATGCGGACTAGATGGATGAACACGGCGTCATACAGGAAAGAGTGGAAGATATTGAAGGAGGCCTATATCCAAAGATGGATCGAAGAAGGCTAAATAAATAGATAGATAGCACCATTTTTTTTAAAAAGGTAATGAATGTACTGTTAAAATTACCAATGCAAAACTTGTTTTCTGTTTACTGTATTCTGTGGTAACTTGTGAATGTCACACACATTATACACAAAAAAATGAGATCTTCACTCTTGTTATTAGACAATAAAACTAGTGGTAGTTTATAACAAATAATGTTTAATTACAACTTGCGCAATGTCAATCATTGCTCTAGGTGACATTTTACAGAAAAAAAACAGATGATAAAATAAAGGACTTTATAAATAAAAATTTTGACTCGATCTAAAATATGTACTGAGATAAAAGCTTATGGGCAGTTCTCAATAGGTAATATAGTCCTTTCTTAAGTTTAGTTAACGTGTTTTGACTTTTAAGTTAATTGATGGATAATTTATTTATTTTTTCAGTAAAGTTATTATTCAATATAATGACATACGAATAAAAAAATAGGATGAAACTCTCTCTAAATATGCTAAGTTGTGTTTTAAGATGGTAACTAGTAAACCGATATGGATGCCATTTTTATTTTTTCTACAAAAAAAAGTTTAGTTTTCTGTTAGGTTAACGTTTTGATTTTTGAAAATATGAAAAATAACGTACATTTTTCGCTAAAGGTGGTTACTTTATTGCTTTGATTTAAAATAGGTCGAATTTTCTTAATATCCTTTCTTAGGATATAACTTAGATCTTTTTTCGAAAAAAAATAGGTCTTCAAAGTTAGACATGTACCAAATTTTAATGTTGACAAAGATCAGTACTTTTTTTTCCATAATATGAGCTTTTTATCAAACTCCTTAATCATTTTTCTCTTTCTACATCATGGTTTTAACTCAGAATGATCTATTTGGTAATAAGTCGTTTTAGGTTTTAATTTCAAAGGTGTTGATATTTAATAAGATATTTAAGTGTGATGAGTTCATTTATTAACATAAATAGTTAATTACCTAATTACTTCGCATGTAGCGGATTAATTCCTTTAAGGGCAAAGATAATGACAAAATAAAGCAAAAATAATTTTTATTGTGATTTTTCCCAAAATATTTTTATATTGCTACATCTACATAATACCTGAGACATAATTAGTTTACGACTTTACAAACAAAAGCAAGTTTTTGTTTGGACAATCTAGTTTGCTTTACCTGAATCATAGAAAATTGAATGAAGGGTTCGACATAGGTTTTTTCATTTCATAATATTTAATTAGGTATACCATTATGCAAAAATGGCTTGGCAATAACTTACGATAATAAACGACAATATACTTTTTGATTTGATTAAAAATATTATGAAACGAAATTCACTTAATTACCTACATGTTAGTGAAAGAAAATAAATAAAATAGAGTCTCTCTCAAAAAAACCAAAAAAATATACAGGAGATTTTTACATTTACCTCACTTTACTTAAAAGCTGTGAATTTGCAGATAGTGCTGATAATATCCAACTTAAAAAGAAAATCAAATTTTCTTTTATGAAAAGAATAATACGTCATAAGAAAATTATAAAGCAAAAATAGTTCGACAAGTACGTCGTTTTAAAGAATGCTATGTTTGAATGCTATGTTTTGTAACATAAAACGTAAATTTTTTTTTTATTTTTAATTTGATAATAATTGTATAGAATTGATCTCAGCTGTGGCTACATTTATTTAGTCCATGGTTTTAACAATTTAGTGCTTTTAAAATTTTGAAAGATTTACTTGTAGACCTTATAATAAAGAAATTTCTCATAATCGACAAAGTTGTTACTGAGATATGTTATTTGGAAAATAAAATACATTTTGAAAATCTGGAAATATAAAAACATAAAATTTGAAAATACTTCGTGGTTGCTTACTTATAGTTTGAACTGGTAAATCTCAATCATATATGTATGATATAGAGAGTACAAAAATGACAACAAAAAATATCTATCACATATTCTATACAGGATATTGCTAGTAGCTAGGTCTGTTTTTTGAGTTTATCCTGACCAGACACTGTAGCACAAATTTATGAGAGATGAAATTGCCATAATGATTGCATGGAAAAAGTAGTTAGAAATTATAAATTTTAAAGTTATGATGCAATATCAATGGAAAATTACTTGAGATTAATTAATTACACCATTTTGGATACTTAGATGGTCAAATAATTTGGCTTAGGTACTTTTTGCCAAATGAAGTTTTAGGTATTAAACAAACAATAAAACCAAAATAAAGTAGAAATATCGATATCTACGAAGAAAAATACTTATATTATACTTATATATTATTTAAACAAAAAATGTTATTAAATATCAATAAAAAAGGTTTAATGGTTCAAAAATACAGAAAAAAAACTGTTATTAATGCAACAAAATACATAAAAAAAATATCCTCCCTTAGTTATATTTGACGGGTGTCTTCAAAAAAAATGAGTGGTTTGTCAAAGGAAGGGCTGGCAATTATTGTTTCAGCCAACTAATCAAAAATAAAGAGTTGCAATGGACTCTTTTTTATGTTTTTAATAAAAGATTCTTAAAAAAAATTCAGCTAGAAAGACAAAATAGGCTTTTAATGGCAAGAGAATGATAAGTTTAATGAGACTTTATTTTAACAACACTGTGCTACAATTAAGACAAAATAATGGACTCTTTTATCCATTTTGTTTAAATAATGTTTTGATGGAACAATTTTAAAAGTTTACCAACGAGTTTTGGAGTTATAACTCAAATCTAGAGTTCAGTAAAGATTTATTAAGGCAAGAGGTTGATCCTTTCGCATGCTGGAGAATCCGTCCTCCAGATAGAAATGGAGAGCATTTTATTTGCTGGCATATGTGAATATTATTTAAACTTAACTTAACTCAATAAAAAAATATTCTACCAATTTATTTTTTCAAAATTTAAAGTGATCATATGTCAATAGAAAAATTGTCATGACATTGACATTTTCCTTGTATTTACTGTTTCAAGGACAACAAAAATATTCAAAAATATTGAAAATACACATAATTGTAACACAGATTATAACGTTAGTAAATTAAACAACGAAAAACAGTTATGGCACATCTTCCAACAAATTAGTTTTGGTTTCCAAAAACTAGACAAGACTATTTCTTTTAAAACGAACAATTTTACAAAAATTTCCTTTAGTTTTTCCAACAAAATATTACCAATGGGTTAACTAAAGTACTACTGAGTTTTTCTCAAACTTTCAACATAAAATTTTAACAAATTTTTCAAAATTTTTCCCAAATTTTCCAAAATTTTTCCACAAATTTTCCAAAAACTAAATTACCCCACACCTGACACCACTTTGTAACAGGGGCCTGGAGTGTGTGACAGTGGTACTGTCACCTCAAGTGGCCAAGGCTTAAATGTTGTGAGCTACCAACTTAGGCTACAACTTACATAAATTATAAAAAGATTAAACGTTACTATATGTTATTAAATTTACACGATCTCGAAAGGGAATTTGGCGGTTCTTGGAGGAAAAGTATGCTATAAACGTTTTTCTCAAATGTATAACTAATGTAGGAAATCATACATACCTTTTCAATTTTCTTCTTGCAGCTTCACACTTTCACTTCTAATATTTATTATTTAAATATCAAATTTTTACTACCATTGAACTTTCATATTCAAATATTTACACTTCTTAAACTTTTAGGTTTTATAAACCTTTTATATATTTGTTGTAAATATATATATTTATCAACTTTTTAAACGTTGATTGAATGAGTGAAACTATTCAATCAACTGTTTAATTTACTTAATATTACTGTTTAGGTTTGGGATATGTTATTAATTAAAAATGTCGATTTTAGGGCAACGAATGGTTTGTATTTTGTTGATAAAAAACCATAAAAGAGTTAAACACATTATTTCAAAACACTGGAAACAGTAATAATTAATGACTTTACAATCAATAAACTCTAAAAGAAAAGACCAAAATAATTATGAATATTAAAGTTAACAGTTTTATACAATGTTAAAATAATTGATAAATTTCCCCAGTTGAAATAAAACCCCCCTTAAGAAGTGTGAATGAAAGTGTACCAGGCAAAGGCAAACTAAAGAGTAAAGTCCCTGACGACTTTCGAAAGTTTCAATACCCCGCTCTCTAGACATTCTCAGTTTGTCGCTAGCTGATTGGTCTAAATCTAAGCTTTCTTTAACGGATTTCTTCCACCACTCTTCTCTACAGACACTCTTGGCTGCCGTGGTCTGAATCTCAAGCTCCCTCGCATTGGCGAGAAAGACAAAGAGACAAAATACCACCGCAATTCAAAGATGCGTGGATTTAGAAATTCGGTAAAGTTTAAATCTTACAGTGTGTTTCTTAAAAGTTGAAAATAGTTTACCAAATTTGTTTCCAGTTACAAAATATGAATTATTTTGATGTTAGTGGCTCAAAGGACATATTAGCCGAATACAACTTTTATTAAAATACAGCGAACCTGAAAACATGCCTAAAAACAAGCCGCCGAGTTGCCATAAATTTTACTTAATCTTAACCTAGTCTTGCATATAATTAATGCTTGTTGATGACAAAAACAATATTTAATTAAAAATCTTTAAAAACTTATAAATGGCAAAAATACCATTTATGCTCAAATCCCGTTTTGTTACAGAGTGATTAATGGTAAGATGCACGAAGTCAGTTTCTAGTTGTTTTTCTTGTCCCATTTTTCCATGAACCACCCAACCTAATTTTATTTTTGTCATGACTGGCTCTGTCCATGAGCGTTGAATAACTGATCTTGGAATGGTAAGTGACCAGTTATCTTGGCCTATCAAAATCACTGGCTTTGCGTCAAACATCGATTTAACGGGAATATTTCTAAGATATGGCCATTTTTGTAAAATTTGATGATGGTGATATCATTTGTCCATTGAACACAGAGAGGTTTTACAGTACCTGCTATATCAAGTTGTTCTGCTACTTCTTTTTCTAATAATGTGACAGTCGATGCTTCGTCAAAAAGTGCATAAGTATCAAGTTTCTTTCCTGTTGGGCCTTCTAGTTTAATTGGAGCAATTCGTAATAAAATTTGATTTGATTTTTGAACAATATTTGTGCTACAATTTGACTCGACATTAGTGTTGCCAGAATGTTTTTGTACCTGGGTTGTGTTTTGCTTTGGCAGATCTTTTCCAGTTATTTTCTCTTCTCTCTTTTCATGTGCAGAACTTTCATGTAAAAGTTTATTATGGTAACGTTTACATCCACTTTGGCCACATTCTTTTTTCTTTCGACAAAATCCAGACTGATGGTTATAGCTTTCTAAGCATGAAAAACAAACTTTCTTACTTTTTGACCAATTCCATCTTTCTTCGACGGTCCATCCTTGAAATTTTTTACATTCGTCAATGGTGTGATTAAAATGGCAATACATACATTTTTGAAGTCTTCTTTGTTCTCTTTCCATTGTAGCGCAAGTTGATTCCCTAAAGTTATGAGTTTTAAAACTAGGTTTCGATATAAAACTAGCTCCATCAGATATTTTTTCTAACCATATAGCAAATGTTTTCAAATCGGACTTGTTTCCTTCACTTAAAAATTTTCCCCATTGCAACTTTATTGACGTTGGAAGTTTGGTAACTAACTGTTTAAGGACTTCCATGTTATGAAGATGTTCTTCAGAGTGTAAGCTTTCAATAGTTGCGACTAAATTTAATACTTTATTTGAAAAATCTATTAGACTATCAAAATGATGTTCTTTGATGTAATGCGTAATTCTACAATTTCGTCAATTATGAAGTCTGGTCTTCCAAAGCGTCTTTCAAGAATAGATATTACCTTTTCAAGTTGTTCCGGAAAATTAAGTAAGTAACTTACACTTTCAAAGGCTTTTCCTTTTAAAGCTTTTCCCAATCTTGACATATTTTCCCTGTCGGTAACTCCACAAAGTTCAGTTGTTTCTCGAAACTGATTTATAAAAGGTGCCAATCCATGCAACTGCCATTAAAATATGGCAGATCTTTTGGAATATTTTGCCTCAAAACATACTTATTTAAATAATGTGCATCACTTTCCTGATTATTGTAAAATTGTTGCTTGGAATAACCTGGATTTTGACTAGTTGATGCGCCCACGTTGACTTCTTGTGTATTATTTTGCACAGAGAAATCGGAAACATTGATATTTTTATATTGGTTTTTAACTTCAGACTCGTCAAATTTTTCTGGCAAGCTTTGTACCCATTTTGTTATTTTTGAGGTTGAAAAATTACGCTTTCCGAATTTTGAGAGGATGCCATTGATTTTTCTTTTAATTCTACTAACTTTAATTGTAACTCTATTTCTTTCATATTTAACAATTGGGCTTCTTTTTCAGCTTTTAACTTTTGCATTCTAAACGAACCTTTTCCATTTCGTATGATGAGTTTCTTGTTAATTTTGATCTGCTAGACCGTCCTCCGTCTGTTTTAATGCTTTCGGCACCGCTGTGAATGTTGTCTCTGTTTCCAGTTCTATCGTTCTCGGTAAAAACATTTAAAAATTTTATATTTACTTCGGAGGTCTTTTCTTCGATTTCGGCACTGTTTTAAGAGCAAATCGCTTAGTTTCTTTCAAAGGACCAAAATGAACGGACTAAAAATTGGCTTATAGACTTCGATAGCTTGTATTGTAGGCTTTTTACGGCTAATAAAATATGCTGACACTTTTTCCTTTTTTGTGACATCTATTATTCACTCAAAAAACTGACAAAACTAATAACAATAAAAACCTTAATGGTACAAAATAGGTATACCAGAGGTATACAAATAAATAATCTATACAGAAAGGAAAACGACGCTAACCTAAAAAAATATATATTTTTATCGCAGCATTTTTATTGTTTTTTTTTTTAATTTTTGTAATTTTTTGTTGTCTTCTCTGGATAGACAGAATTTCAATATTTCATCGTTATCCATCTCAAAAATATTTCATCCTTATTCATCTCAAATATATTTCACCGTTATCCATCTCAAAAGAATCATACAGTGGACCAAATTTCATAAAAACAAACCGCACAATTTTTCCCCCATTTGATAACCGTTACTGTTTCGCCGACACTAAGGCCGTCATTTTGGAACACCTAATTGCACGGATCATCGACCACCTTTGGAACCCCAGACCGGGTATTTTTTTTTAGTGGCGGAACAAAGATCGAAAGACAAAAGATCGAAAGGCAAAAGATCGAATACAAAAGATCGAAAAACAAAAGATCGAAAAGGCAAAAGATCGAAAATACAAAAGATCGAAAATACAGAAGATCGAAAGTACAAAAGATCGAAAGACAAAAGATCGAAAGGCAAAAGGTCGAAAAACAAAATATCAGAAGACAAAAGATCGAAAAAAAATCGCAGGTAAATAAGATCGAATTATACAAAATGACGCGTATCATCTTTGCTTAGGTATATTCACATAAACAGTTTAAGCAAGGTGAGGTTAGGTAAAATTACTTAACCGTTAAACAAACCAATGGCTTGTGATACTTAACAGACATCATATAACTCGATAAAGGGGTCTCTTTTTGAATCATATTTTTTCAAAAAAAAACTTTCCTGATTTCTTTCCCGGAATCCTAGAGGGTGTGTAACTAAACCGAACGGAACCGAACCAAAACGAACCGAATCGAACCGGTGCGGTTTGGTTTTACACCCTGTAGGATCCCGGGAAACATTTCAGGAAAGTTTTTTTTTAAATATATGTTAGAAAGAGATAGTTGCACCGGTTCGGTTCGGTTTAGTTACACACCCTCTAGGACCCCGGAAAAGAAATCAGGAAAGATTTTTTTTTTGAAAAAACTATGTAATAGCGATATTTTGAAATGCGCTATTTTCGATCTTTTGTACTTTCGATCTTTTGTCTTTCGATCTTTTATTTTTCGATATTTTGTATTTTCGATCTTTTGCATTTTCGACCTTTTGTGTTTCGATCTTTGGTTTTTCGATCTTTTGTACTTTCGATCTTTAGTTTTTCGATCTTTTTTGGTTTCTATTTTTTTCTTTTCGACGGGGATCGAACCCGCTACTGTAGCAAGCGAGATTTCTTAACTCACTTGTGTTCGATGCGCGAACGCACCGAGCCCCCAAGGCTACACATACCGGACAAAAACACCTCCAAAACCAGAAAACTTAGGTTCCGGGACTTGCATTACGCCTGTATGCAATATTCGTGTGTGACTGACATTTCCATAAGACCAGCCATGCAATGCTATGTATTTTTGTGTGTGATGGGCTTATCTTAGGGTTAAAGTACTTAAAATTTCTTACTTTACAGAGCGGTGGAATTTAATTTAGTCAGTATTTTCTCATTTTAATTTTGTACACAACAGAGTAAGGAGGCAAAATTACTACATTGTGTGCAACTCATGAACGAGTTTTTGCACAGTGCTAATAACGGCAAAGGATTCCGCCCGGAGCTTATAAGCGGTGGCTTTCGGCTGGATTTCTTTTAAATTTCAATATGTTGTAGATCTTGGTGCCCTGATGAAAAGCTATCATTGCCCCATCGTCGTCCGACCTATGGTTTCTAGGATATAGGGGTTCAAAGTTTCAGTTTTTTGTTTGTGTGCATTTTTTACAAAAAACTATTTCAAGTCATATCTACCTATTCTGAAAAATGATATTATTGCGTGGTATAAATCAAACGTTAGTAAAAAAAAATTGGACTTGTTAACAGTTTGCTACAGTCAGTGGCGTTCCGAACATAAAAATTATTAAAAAATATTTATTAAAAAAACAATGCTTTACAGAATTAACTATAAAAAAAACCAAACAGTGGATTTTTTTTGTTTTCTCCTGTGTTTTAACGGTAAAAACCCATTTGAAAAGTTTTTCACAAAACGCTGTAAAACTCTAAGCTTTTTAGGATTTTATGTTTTTCTTTAGAAATGAAAAATATTTTCGCTTTTTTTTAAAGATAATATGTAAACAAATATAATTGTGAGATTAATGGAATGATTTTTGTCACTCACAGTACTTTTTTAATCATTTATTCATTCAGTGGTGTGCAATTTCCCAAGACAATCGTTCGAAATCCTAACTTTTTTTGACATTGATTTTTTTGCGATAGTAAAAGCAAAATACAAAAGTTTAACAACATAATCTGTCAATTTGACATTGGTAGGTTAGTAAAACGAGCTAAAGGTGAGCTCTAGACGAAAAAAAGTTATACCGGGTGGGCCAAAAAAAACCGAACAATTTTTTTTTCATTATAACTCTTGAATTATATTATCGATTTTAATATGATAAACTGCACTTGCCAGAGAATTAATCAGAGTTTTAGTAAATAAATCTTTTTGTCCGATATCTCAAAATCCAAGATGACGGAGAAAATTAATATGTTCCTTTCAAAAATGCTCATTTATTCTCGTATTGCGAACTTGTTTTAATTACTATTTTAAATCACTAAAAAAGCTGCATTTTTGCCACGCACAATAAGGTATGAATCAGCAAACAAATGGTTCTGAAAATAAATATTTTTGTTTTGACCATTATTTTGAATATTATACGATTGCCTTGCCAATCATGTGTCTGCGTTTCTTTCTTTGTAAATTCATTACTACTGAACCGATTTTGATAAAATAAAAAACTAAAATATTTTTGCAAAATAAGAATAAACGCGTCATTTTGAAGACTCAAATATGATTCTGTCCGCCAACTTAAATTTTAAGAGATGACGATAAACTTTGGTCATTATTTTTAAAAACTATTAATTCTAACCAGGGTGTTTTTATTTTATTGAAATCGATTCAGTAGTAATGAATTTATAAGGAAATAAATGCAGACATAATTGGCAATGCAATCGTGTAATAACCAAAACAATGGTTGAAACAAAAATATTTTTTTTAAACCATCTTGGGTTTGGGAATAGGAGAAAAAATTGTTCGGTTTTTTTGGCCCACCTGGTATAACTATTTTTTGTGTAGAGCTCACGTTTAGCTCATTTTACTAACCTGCCAATGTCAAATTGACAGATCATGTTGTTAAACTTTTTTATTTTACTTTAAATGTCGCAAAAAAATCAATATCAAAAAAGTTAGGATTTCGAACTATTATCTTGGGAAATTGCACGCCACTGAATGTATAAATAATTAAAAAAGTACTGTGAGCAACAAAAATCATTCCATTAACCTCATAATTATATTTGCTTAAATATTATTGTTAAAAAACAAGGGAAAGTATTTTGCATTTCTAAAGAAAAACATTAAAATTCTAAAAAGCATAGAGTTTTACAGCGTTTTGTGAAAAACTGTACAAACGGATTTTTACCATTTATACACATTTTGGTTTCTCTGGAAGATTCATAAAACACAGGAGAAAACAAAAAAAATTCCACCGTTTGGTTTTTTTTTATAGTTAATTCTGTAAAGCATCATTTTTTAAATAAATATTTTTTAATAATTTTTATGTTCGGAACGCCACCTACTGTAGCAAACTATTAATAAGTCCATTTTTTTTACTTCTATATTAAGCTCTACTTGCGATCTAACGTTTGATATATACCAAACAATAATCTGAGGGCACGGCAGTGCCTCGCCAAGTTCGCGCGCCGTAACCATCTTTTCTTGAAACATTTCAGCCGAAATTTGACCTACCTAAAACTCTACTTCGGAATGAGCTACGAATCTCAAACTTTGCACAGTCGTAGGTCTTCATGAAGTTAACAACCCCTCCAAGTTTCATGGAATTCCATAAAGTAGTAAAGTAGTTACGAAATTTCAAAAAACGTCGAAATTGCCACTCACTTACTGACTCACTCACGCACTCATGTATAGATCATCAATATTCTACTGTACGTCCAGACATGCTACAAAGCTGAAATTTGGCAGACTGATAGAAATTATGACCAAACCCCTGGAAAAAATCAAAAAACTACAAAATTTTAATTTACTCCCCTCCCCTATACATTTAAATTTATGTAAAAGTAGCATCGCCCACTTCCAGAAATGCCAGAGAGTTGAGCTTTGGCACACTGATAGGAACTATGATAAAACTATAGGAAAAAATCAGAAAACCTCAAAATTTTAATTTACTCCCCTCCCCTATACATTTAAAGTTATGTAAAAGTAGCATTGCCCACTTCCAGAAATGCTAGAGAGTTGAGCTTTGGCAGACTGATAGGAACTATGATAAAACTATAGAAAAAAATTTAAACACCCCAAAATTCTAATTTACTTCTTTCCCCTATAAATGTAAAGTTATGTAAAAGTAACACTGCCCACTTCCAGAAACGCTAGAGAGCTGAACTTTTTAAGACTGAAAGACAAAATGATAAAACTATGAAAAAATTTAAAAACACCAACATTTTAAAACTGTTTGGTATTCACTTTCTCCAACGTCGATCATGAGGATACGACTGATAGTCAGGAAAAAATGTTCCATGCCAATCCACGACCGGACCGGTTTCGACCTTTTGGGCCATCGTCAGGTGAATGTAGGCGATAGCTCCGTGTAGAGCATAAGTTGTGTGAAACCACCAGAAACAACTTCTCCGAGGGAAAATACCCCTACCGGCATTGAATTATACTGATGGTTTGAGGCTTTCGTTGGGAACTTGTTAAAACTGTTTGGTTTTCACTTTCTCCAACGTCGATCATGAGGATACGAGTGATCCCCGTCTGGAACACGTCCTGATAGTCAGGAAAAAATTTTCCATGCCAATCCACGACCGGACCGGTTTCGACCTTTTGGGCCATCCTCAGGTGAATGTAGGCGATAGCTCCGTGTAGAGCATAAGTTGTGTGAAACCACCAGAAACAACTACTCCGAGGGAAAATACCCCTACCAGCATTGAATTATACTGATGGTTTGAGGCTTTCGTTGGGAACTTGTTAAAACTGTTTGGTTTTCACTTTCTCCAACGTCGATCATGAGGATACGAGTGATCCCCGTCTGGAACACGTCCTGATAGTCAGGAAAAAAATGTTCCATGCCAATCCACGACCGGACCGGTTTCGACCTTTTGGGCCATCCTCAGGTGAATGTAGGCGATAGCTCCGTGTAGAGCATAAGTTGTGTGAAACCACCAGAAACAACTACTCCGAGGGAAAATACCCCTACCGGCATTGAATTATACTGATGGTTTGAGGCTTTCGTTGGGAACTTGTTAAAACTGTTTGGTTTTCACTTTCTCCAACGTCGATCATGAGGATACGAGTGATCCCCGTCTGGAACACGTCCTGATAGTCAGGAAAAAATGTTCCATGCCAATCCACGACCGGACCGGTTTCGACCTTTTGGGCCATCCTCAGGTGAATGTAGGCGATAGCTCCGTGTAGAGCATAAGTTGTGTGAAACCACCAGAAACAACTACTCCGAGGGAAAATACCCCTACCGGCATTGAATTATACTGATGGTTTGAGGCTTTCGTTGGTAACTTGTTAAAACTGTTTGGTTTTCACTTTCTCCAACGTCGATCATGAGGATACGAGTGATCCCCGTCTGGAACACGTCCTGATAGTCAGGAAAAAATGTTCCATGCCAATCCACGACCGGACCGGTTTCGACCTTTTGGGCCATCGTCAGGTGAATGTAGGCGATAGCTCCGTGTAGAGCATAAGTTGTGTGAAACCACCAGAAACAACTACTCCGAGGGAAAATACCTCTACCGGCATTGAATTATACTGATGGTTTGAGGCTTTCGTTGGGAACTTGTTAAAACTGTTTGGTTTTCACTTTCTCCAACGTCGATCATGAGGATACGAGTGATCCCCGTCTGGAACACGTCCTGATAGTCAGGAAAAAATGTTCCATGCCAATCCACGACCGGACCGGTTTCGACCTTTTGGGCCATCCTCAGGTGAATGTAGGCGATAGCTCCGTGTAGAGCATAAGTTGTGTGAAACCACCAGAAACAACTACTCCGAGGGAAAATACCCCTACCGGCATTGAATTATACTGATGCTTTGAGGCTTTCGTTGGGAACTTGTTAAAACTGTTTGGTTTTCACTTTCTCCAACGTCGATCATGAGGATACGAGTGATCCCCGTCTGGAACACGTCCTGATAGTCAGGAAAAAATGTTTCATGCCAATCCACGACCGGACCGGTTTCGACCTTTTGGGCCATCCTCAGGTGAATGTAGGCGATAGCTCCGTGTAGAGCATAAGTTGTGTGAAACCACCAGAAACAACTACTCCGAGGGAAAATACCCCTACCGGCATTGAATTATACTGATGGTTTGAGGATTTCGTTGGGAACTTGTTAAAACTGTTTGGTTTTCACTTTCTCCAACGTCGATCATGAGGATACGAGTGATCCCCGTCTGGAACACGTCCTGATAGTCAGAAAAAAATGTTCCATGCCAATCCACGACCGGACCGGTTTCGACCTTTTGGGCCATCCTCAGGTGGCATTTTTCACAATAAACTATTTCAAGTCATTTCTACGTATTCTGAAAAATGATATAACAAAAACATTTCATGTAAAAAAAACCAAGTATGCGAAAATGGCATTCCGTAAAAAGAATTGAGATAAAAGTAAAGCCAAGTTCTCCAATAGAAATTTCAAAATGAAAGGTTCTTACTAGTTTGGAAATGTTTTTTTAAACTTTGCTATTACAGCGAAACTTCTTTATGTTCAATTTAGCACTGTGCCTAAGAGTCATTTACAGCCGTAATAGCCAAGTTTAGAAAAATATTTCCAACCTAGTAAGAACCTTTTATTTTGAAATTTGTATTGGAGAACTTGGCTTTACATTTATCTCAATTCTTTTTACAGAATGCCATTTTCGCGTACTTGGCTTTTTTTTACAAGAAATGTTTTTGTTATGATTTCACCTCTTTTTTAAAGGAATTGGATAATATTTAATTTTTAAAGTAGTAAAATATGCGGAATATTGTTCAAAACTTTTGCAATGCCTTACCTTAAATTTTTAGGTTTTTTAATTTTTTCCCTGGGTTTTATTATAGTTCCTATCAGCCTTCCAAAGCTCAGCACTGTAGCGTTTGTGACAGTGGAATTCAATTAAAATGTTTGTGTTTTTAAGTCAGTCTTCCAATGCTCAGCTCCCTAGCGTTTCTGGAAGTGGTTAATGTTACTTTTACATAACTTTACATTTATAGGGGAGGAGAGTAAATGAAAATGTTGGGGTTTTTAAATTTTTACCATTGATTTATCATAGTTTCTATCAGCCTTCTAAAGCTCAGCTCTCTAGCGTTTCTGGAAGTGGGCAATGTTACTTTTAAATAAATTTACATTTATAGGAGAGGGAAGTAAATTAAAATGTTGGTGTTTTTAAATTTTTTCCTTTAGTTTTATCATGGTGTCTTTCAGTCTTAAAAAGCTCAGCTCTCTAGCTTTTCTGGAAGTGGGGCATGTTAATTTTACATAACTTTACATGTATAGGGGAGGGAAGCAAATTAGAATTTTGGGGTTTTTTGATTTTCTCTAGGGGTTTGGTCATACTTTCTATTAGTTTGCCAATTCTTAGCTTTGTAGCATGTCTGGAAGTACAGTAGAATTTTGATGATCTATACATGAGTGAGTGAGTGAGTGGCAATTTGGACGTTTTTTGAAATGTCATAACTACTTTACTATTTAGAAATGAATGTAGACCAGATTGGCAATGCGATCCTATAATTTATAAAACAAAAGTTAAACAAAATCAGATTTTGTGAGAATCACTACACCTATTTTATTATGTCTTTATGCAAGAGAAAAGAATTTTTTTCTATGAATTCAAAAAAAAACTAAAATATTTTCGGAAAATAAGAATAAACACGCCATTTTAAAGAATCAAGTATGATTCTGTCCGACATTTTCATCTTTAAAAAGCAATCAATTCTCCCTAGGATGCTTTTTATTTCATTTAAATCAGTTTAGTAGTAATGAATTTATTAGGAAACAAATGCAGACTTGACTGGCAAGTCAATCATATAATATGCAAAACAATGATGGAAACAAAGTTTTTTTCTAGAACCATCTAACCGACTTTGTCGATTCATACCTTGTTATGCGTGGCAATAATGCAGTTTTTTCACTAATTTCAAAAAATAATTAAAACATGTTCCCAACACAAGACTAAACAAGCATATTTAAATGATACTTTTTAATTTCGTCCACCATCATGGATTTTGAGATAACGGACATAAAAATATACATATTTGGTCAAAACTCTACTTGATTCTGTGCCAAGTGCAGTTTGTCCCATTAAAATCGATTGTATAGTTCAAAGGTTATAATAAAAAAATAAATTGTCCGGTTTTTTTTGGCACACCCGGTAAATTGGCAGAGTGTTTTCTCACTGGTGTAAAGTAAAAAAATACAAATCTAAGTGGACAAAAATTTTAATTTTAATTATATTAGCCTAGATGCAGAAAGAACGAGAACTGTCAAATTAGAAAAAAAATTACAGTTTGTTAAAGACAACGAAGAAGTATTTATGAGACTAAAAGAAGCTTATATAAATATGAAGTATAATGAAGCTGCCGGAAGAAAAATGATTGAAATTAGAGAAAAAGGAATTCAAACATGGCAAGGTATTTTATGTCGAGCTTGCATTGAAACCGAAGAAGTTAGAAGACAGGTTGCCATTTTGACGAAAAAGTATAAAGAATTTTTTGTTCTGCCATCGTAAGTATAAGTTTTATTACCGAACCGAACTATCTATTAGACATTTTTCTACTAAATGCAATATTTTATAAAAAAGAAGAGTAATGTTTATAACAATCCAACAATGAACCTAATCTATTAATATAAGCCCGAAATCCCTAAATATATTTAGTATTGTCACACAGCATACACCTTCTGGTCAAGCTCTAGGACAATTCGCCGTCAACGACTCTTGGCCGACCAGATTCGCCGTCGGGTTTAATCGCAGCCGACCCGATTAACAACCAGGCCAACTTGCCGCAACTGTTTATTTACGATTCATGTTTAAATCTTGCATTAGAACTTTTTCAAATACTTTACGATGAGCTACAGATTTTATATTTTTAACAGTTGTATAGAGTGCCGGTGACAATGCAATTTAATATTTTTTAACACAAAAAATTCCAAATGACGAATGCAAATTGCTGGAATTTTTATATAAAAACCATTGACTTCTATACCCTACGGGTAGACCCGGCATGGGCCAAAATTGCCATTATATCAAGCTTTTATCGCAATTGACCAAATACAAGTAAGAATTTAATGAGCAAAATAGGGATGAAAATAGAATTTCGGTTTGGTGATTCCGGAAACATGCAACATCGCAAAAATATTCTATTTGCTTGTCTTGGATAAAAAAGGGCAGTGGCGGCGCAAAATAAAAATTTTGAATTCCACTAGAATTTTTTTATCAACAATTTTCTGTTTGAATAATAAATAATTCATGAATACTTACTTGTGTGTGTTTACAAAATTCTCTTCAGTAAAAAAAAAGAGTAAAAAGAATTGCTAAGTGCAGTGGATGTATTAAAATTATTGTTTTCATCTTAGAACTTTACAAATGTTGTACCTTCCAGGTAAAATATTTTCTTTCTTTGAACAAGGGTCTTCTTCAACTCTTCTTTTCTTGGGTGGACTACAAGTTATGCTCGAGTCAGATGAAATTTCGGAACTAAAAATTTCAATTTGAAATGGGACAACCGGGCGCCGGGCCAACTCGGCGCCGCCAACAGGGCGCCACGCCGGGCCTAATGGGCGCCGGGCCAACTCAGCGCCGGACTATTTTTTTTTTCGATAAAATGTGCAGATAAAAACAAAATAAATATGTTATTTATACAAAACTTTCAACATCTATTAAGTCGAGTGTTGAAATTTGGTAGGTGTAGTGTTCTGCGACTTGAAACACCGCCAAGTTCCATATTCGATACATATCGATGCATAAATAAGAAAGTCCGCCATTTTGGATCCGCCACTTTAATTTTTAGCTCACACATATACTATACTATAGTAGTGTGAGCTAAGGTGATCCTAATTTTTTCGAGAAAAAAAAAGTTGCTCCGATTTCAAAAATTTTTATATATCTTTGCGTTTCAGATGATTTTGAAACTTTTTTGTCGCGCCGTCTGTCTGTCTGTCTGTCTGTCTGTCTGTATGTCTGTCTGTCTGTCTGTATGTCTGTCTGTAACGACCAACGCGCATAACTCAAAAACCGCTTGGCCGATTTTAATGAAATTTGGTACCTAGGCTGGATCTTGGGTCGAGATGGTCCCATTTAAAAATGAACAAAATCCACCGAACACAAGCCAAATAAAAGGGTGGGGGAAGATTTCAAAAATTAGAGTTTATGTGAAAATATGGCGTGTGTGATATCAAACGAAAGGTAATTGAGTATGGAGTTAAAAAAAATACATTTTAATTTTTTTTTCTTCAAAAAGGGTGGGGGTAGATTTCAAAAATTAGAGTTTATGTGAAAATATGGCGTGTGTGATATCAAACGAAAGGTAATTGAGTATGGAGTTAAAAAAAATACATTTTAATTTTTTTTCTTCAAAAAGGGTGGGGGTAGATTTCAAAATTTAGACTTTATGTGAAAATATGGCGTGTGTGATATCAAACGAAAGGTAATTGAGTATGGAGTTAAAAAAAATACATTTTATTTTTTTTTCTTCAAAAAGGGTGGGGGTAGATTAAAAAAAATAGAGTTTACGTGAAAATATGGCGTGTGTGATATCAAACGAAAGGTAATTGAGTCCGGAGTTAAACATAATACAGTTTAGTTTTTGTTTTTTTATGGGTGGGGGTAGATTTCAAAAATTTGAGTTTAAGTCAAAACATGGCTTGTGTGGTATCAAACAAGAGGTAATTTAGTCTGGAGTTGAATAAGATATATTTCAGGTTTTAGTTTTATTAGCTCGCACGTACTCTATAACTATAGTACCTAGTGTGAGCTTGAGGGCCCATATATTGGCAGAGTATTTTAAGGTTGTTTTTCATCTGCACATTTTATCAAGAAAAAATATTTTAGTCCGGCGCCCAGTTGGCTCGGCGTCAAGTTGGCCCGGCGCCCAGTTGGTGGCGCCGAGTTGGCGGCGCCCAGTTGTCCTAGACTGCAACACTTTTCAGGGGTCTGGTACGTTTTACCACCTTTCTTAAAACTACGAAGTTTTTTGAAAAATGATAATTTTAGACCATTTTATAGTGATTTCTAAAAAAAAAATTGCGGACTATCGTTGATTTTGTTAAAAAAATTGAAATTGAAACATTCTTAAAACCCCATTAAAACCCATACAAATTGCTACACAAGAAGCATTTTCTCATTTCAAACTGAAACAAAACGGTCCCTGACGTCTATCAGCTGTCAACAAAAACTTGAAATAACTAAGGTCACTGATCCAAATCGGGTCAGTTTTTTTGGTCCTTTTATGAAAATGCACAATTTTTAAAAAAGCATGAAATTCAAAACAAAATCAAGAAAATTATGATTCCTACATTTTTACAAATAAAAATTAGTTTAATTGAACATTATATCAATTTTTAGTCCTTAAAACACTAAAAATTAATAATTATTTACTTTTTTAAAATTTATCGAAGGTCTAACTGAACAAAAGCAAACTGAACCCATCCGTATCGAAATGAACCAAATCAAACCGAATCTAACGGTTCGGTTTGGTTCGGTTCGATTTGCTTAAACTGAACCGAACCTAACCGAATATAACTAAACCTAACCTAAACAATCCTAGCGGAACCTAACCGAACATACTCAAACTGAACCAACCTAACCCAACCTAACCCAACCTAACTTAACCTAACCCAACCTAACCCAACCTAACCCAACCTAACCCAACCTAACCCAACCTAACCCAACCTAACCCAACCTAACCCAACCTAACCCAACCTAACCCAACCTAACCCAACCTAACCCAACCTAACCCAACCTAACCCAACCTAACCCAACCTAACCCAACCTAACCCAACCTAACCCAACCTAACCCAACCTAACCCAACCTAACCCAACCTAACCCAACCTAACCCAACCTAACCCAACCTAACCCAACCTAACCCAACCTAACCCAACCTAACCCAACCTAACCCAACCTAACCCAACCTAACCCAACCTAACCCAACCTAACCCAACCTAACCCAACCTAACCCAACCTAACCCAACCCAACCTAACCCAACCTAACCCAACCTAACCCAACCTAACCTAACCCAACCTAACCCAACCTAACCCACCCTAACCCACCCTAACCCAACCTAACCCAACCTAACCCAACCTAACCCAACCCAACCCAACCTAACCCAACCTAACCCAACCTAACCCAACCCAACCTAACCCAACCTAACCCAACCTAACCCAACCTAACCCAACCTAACCCAACCTAACCCAACCTAACCCAACCCAGCCCAACCTAACCCAACCTAACCCAACCTAACCCAACCTAACCCAACCTAACCCAACCTAACCCAACCTAACCCAACCTAACCAAACCTAACCTACCTATTGTTAATAAATATAGTAAAAGTTGTTAGGTTTATGTCCAGGGGGTAACCATTGTCCATAATCGTCGGAAATCGAGTTAGGATTAGTGTATGCGACCATAAACATTGAGTGGCGAGTGAGTGTTTGGTCTTCAATTTTTTTAGGGAAATTTTTCAAAATCTTTTTTTGCGCACTCTGGGCACCCTAATAAACCGTAATCTGGTCACCCTAATCCATCGCAATCAAAGAAAATGGGTAATCGAAGTGTCACAAATTTTTTGTTGGTTTCTATTCTTCTTTTATATTATGTAGGACAAAATTATTAATTAAACTAAGTGACCTTATTAAGTAAGACAGCATGATAGTCAAATGACATTAGAAGGACATAAACATATGATACCGGCCTGTAGACCGGTCGCGGTGGTCATATAATAATAAATATATACTTTCGCGATGAAAGACCAAAATTTAACTTAAAATTACTGTAAAGTCCGCAAAAAAACATTAAATTTATCGAAATTTATAAAAACATAGATCAGTGTGTGTAACAATTCATCAAGATGTATGAAACTCGACCGTGACATGTCATAAGTTTGGTTCGAAAAAACAAAAACAACTGGATAAAAATCGGTATGTAAGAGTTTAAAAAGAAATCATTTTTAAGAAAATCAAATACTTTTTGTTAATTTTCATGCAATGCAAAAAAAAAGTGCGGGGAAGTGACACTTTCTGAATCAAAATGTGTGAGGGTAAAATCGCACGGTCGCAGAAAAAACTATCTATCGTGACGCTACTGAACTTTCTCGTGTTTTAGGAAAAACTATCTGTCAAGACGACTTACCCATGAAATGTTGTTTTTTTATGGATTTTTTTTCTTCTTTTGCACAAAAAACAATTTTGGACCATGTTTAAACTCAAATAGTTACTTCTAAACTTGTTTTTAAACGTTTTAAGATTTCTTTTTGTAATATTCCGGCACAAAATTCAAAAAAAATCATTTCCGTACTTAGACAACATTGTCTATCAGTTTTCCCTGTATACACGGACTAACAGGTAGAATCACTCAAAATACGGCAGGTGGTTTAAAGGTAGCCAGCTGCTTTTCTGTCGCACTTATGCCGTCAGTGTGAAAGAGATAAAAGTACCCTTATATTATCTAGGGTATTATTAGCATGCAAAATCACCCTATCTTTGTCCGTTTCACATGTTCAATAATGTCTATCTCTGTTTTTATTGTAAAAGAAATACCCGACCATAGGAACCAAATTGGATAGGGTCAATAAAAAATGCCTTGTCTTTCCGTCTCTAACGCCCTTTTAGGGCGTTATACAACTCAATGATAAAAACCAATTTATCTTAAATTTGAAACATTACAGTGTTAAGGCTACGGAATATATTTTTTGAATTAAATCTTTAAAAAAATCAAAATGACGTTTCTAAAATGGAGGAATTTTTCATTCATAAACCGTTATACATCCTATTTAGGACTTGGTGTGTTTACTCTTGACTATTGTGGAAGCTTGAATAATCAAGCAGAAAATATTTTAGAAATACTTTTATTTCACAAAAACTTCATTTAATTACTAGAAAAACAACAACTTTCATTGTTTTTTACTACTTGACACACTTAGAGTCCCTGTATGTGACAGATATTGGCGGAATAAGAGTCACGACAAGCTTTTCAAAGTAATAAAGATGAGTATATCGGAAATACTCCACTGTCCGCGTTTGGAAAGAGAAACGATCGTCTTTCTTTATCTGACATAGACGTAGAACTTTTTATTAAAAAAAAAATTTGCCAACTGTGACATATATGTATCTTGTTATCAATCAAATTATTGTTTTTTTGTCAAGCACTTTTGTCACATTTTAAAAAAATTTTATACTCATTGATTTTCTTACATCTGCAATTCCGCGAATCCATGCAGTGTTTTTTATCAAATCGTGGAAATAATTCTACAAATGGATACAGATTGTTTCATTATCCTAAAGATGAAATTCTGCAAGAGAAATGGAAAAAAGTTTGCTACGTCCATCTGCAAAAGTTGGAAATAACACAAATATCTGCGAGGTAAGTTGATACTATGACAAGGTATTTAATATTTTATAGTTTTTAAGAATTCTTGTATAGAACTTAAGGCCAGCGTCACAATCTACGGAAATTTTGGAACAGCCAAAAAATTAACGGAGGGATAGAGAGATTCCCCTGGCTTGGTTGCCTATAATAGTTTTTGTCCTTTACCGACTTTAATATTTGTCTCTCTCAAATATTCCCCCATCAATTTTGTCCGTTTTTGTTCGATAGGCGCCATCTAGAGACCAAATTTCGACTCATTCTGTGGCCAACGAAAAAAAAATAATACGGGCGCCGTTACTATTTAGCCTGTGATTGTTTTTTTGTTGGCCTTGTTTGATTAGACAGGCTATGTCAATTTTTTTTAAAATTTTGATCTTTTTAAACAGTTTTGATTGTTTTTTAACATTTTTGAAACCCACTACCAATCCCAGTTTAAAAATTTGCAGTGAAATAGATATACACATATACAAACCAAGCAAGAAACACTGAAAAGCATTAAGAAGAAACACAACATAACTACACACAAACATCTACAAAACTAAAAGCGAGGATTTGAAGCTGATTAGAAGAGTCAAAGAGCAAAAAAAAAAGAAATTGAGTTTGGGTGGCCTAGAGAGCCAGACTACCCCAATCTCAACCACCAAGAGCTGGCTAATTACCCAAAGACAGGGTAAAGCCAAAAACCCAACAATAGATAGATAGATAGAACATTTTTGAAAATTTCGATAAATATTTGTGAGAAATAGTGTTTTTGGTGAACTCTATAAGTCACCGTTTTGATTTGTGCGCCGTGAACTTGAACCTGGGAGCAAAATGACCCCTGGGCGTCCACAAAATTGGGGTACAAAGAAGTTTAGGAGTTTGGAACGTTATAACAGAAGAAGTCGGAAGTTACAAAATGAGTAAGTGCTAAATCTACTAGTCAAATTAAAAAGTGTTTAGAAAATGTTTTCCTTTTTGGTTACAGTATGACATTTATTTTAAAATTTACCATATGCGGGGGGGAGATAAAAGTGATGTTTTTAAAGGAAACACCATATATATTTTTACAGGTGTGAATAAGGCCTAAAATCTTCTTTATAAAACTATAATATACTTTATATAACCATTTAAAATTTCTACAATTATTAAAAAAATTTGGTAGCACTCCTAGTATAATTTCACCATTTACTGATTTCAATGGGCATATACGATGTCTATAACATCTAAAAATATAACTTAAAAGAGTGGTATATACCAGGGGTGCCGAGTGGTACTTTTTTTTATTATTAAAAAAGAAGTGCTTATATCTCATAAACTATTGTTGACAGCTATAAAGTATGTTATTATTTTAGAAAGAAAATTTTAAGCCCTATTCATAATATGAATGTAAAAATATATAGGGTGTTTCCTTTAAAAAAAAGTTACCTTTACCTGCCACTTGTATATGGAAACTGCCAAAATAAATATCATACCGTAAACAAAAAGGAAAACATTTGCAGATCTCTTTTTAATTTTTTCCTTTAGGACAAAAATTCTGGAAAAATTGGACGGTAGAAATATAATGAAACACCCTGTACAGGGTGTCCCAAATTCGATGTTTTTGGGGGGTTTAGGGTATTTCTAGGGGGGATAGAAAAAAACTGTCCCACCTTTACGATGCTCAAATTTCAAGCGAAGCTGAAAGGTGAAAACCATATTTTAATATAGTAAGCCATAAGTCTGCATTTTGTGAGGGGGTCTAACTGTTTTATTTATGAAAATTTTGTTTTTGTGTAAATTTTGTTTCTTTTTTTGGGGTATTTTTTGAGATATGTGAGAAAATAGGGTAATTTCATATCAAATTAACCAGAGGCAGACCATTTTACCGATTTTGATAAAATTTGGTACACATATTCTCTATATGGGTGGGATCAAAATTCCAAAATATTTTTTTTTTCTGATTGGTAGTTTTTTTAAAATTAATTTTCAAAAATCAAAAAATTAACCCATTTTGGTCTAACACAGCTTCACAAAAGTTAAAATATCTTGAGGACCACTTACCGCAGATTAATAAGATATAGCTCTTTGAAAAGACAATTTAAATACCTTTCCAACTATTTGTCACATGACCTAGTATATTTCCATCTGTTTTTTTTTTTTGAAATTTTGTGGAAAAAGTTATATTTTGAATATTAATTCGGTGTAGTTAAATTAAAGCTAAAATAAAAATACCCCCTTTTTTTCATCCCTCCCCCTCCCCCTGTCAGTCAGTGTGCAAACTTGTTTATTCCTGTCATTTCTACTTTTTCATTGGTGAGTGATTCCTAGCCAATCAGACCAGACAATCTGTGCCTGAAGAACACGCCCAAATATAAAATATTTGCGACCAGGTGTTGTGATCCGTTAAAATTGAAGAAACATTCTGAAATATTGAGGAATGTTTCAGAAAATACGTGCTCTCATATAGACATTAAGCTAGGAAACATATAGTAACATTTAATCTTTTCATAATTTATATAAGTTGTAGCCTAAGTTGGTAGCTTACATTTAAGCCTTGGCCACTTGAGGTGACAGTACCACTGTCATACACAGGCCCCTGTTACAGTTTCAAAATGTCCCTAATAGGTATAGTAGAATTTTTTCTTTGTTTATTATATTGTGGCATTGTTTATTAATCTAAAAGCTGGCTGAGGGATAGGAGTCACTGGGTAAAGTAGATTTTTTTTATAAAGGTTTTGAGTTATGATTTTTTTTTTTATTTCTTATGTTGTCTCCAATAATAGCATAAAAAAGGAAGATTCTTGTTATATGCCATAAACGTACAATTGATCAAAACTTTACCTTATCACATATTTTAAAAAATGCATGTCCCCCACATCTTATGCTTGCACCCTGACTTCTATTTTTTATTTGAGATATTTTTTTTTGTCAGGTCAAACTTGCAATTTAAAAAAATATTTAAAAGAACTACTTGTCAAAAAAATCTGAAATTTTTGATTTTTCAGTTTATTAATGGTTAGTATGACTGTATCAAAAATCATTAAAATCGGAGTTGATGAATACTGGAGGCTGGTTAATTTGGTATGAAATGACCTGTTATTTATAAATCCAAAGCATACATATCTTTTGATGTGACCTTTTAATAAGTTTTAGAAACAAAAATATATTTAAAGCTATTAAGAATAAAAAAACCTTTAAATTAAAACAATAGCTATCAAACTAAAAACTAGAAACCATCGTAAGTTGCATAAAAATGTAGTAAAATTATTATGTTTTCTTATTTTAGGAAAAATCCAGTTGGGGATGAACATTGCTATGTTACATTGGATTTTCATCTTTATACTGAAGGAACAAAGAGAGTAGACAAAAACAAGGGAAGCTGGAATGATAATTTTGCTTTGTCATCTATGCTTGTGTGAGTTTTTAGAACATTTATAAATTTTATCTAAATTATATTTTTGACATTATTAGACCCTAACAAACTTAGTTCTTCTTGCAAAAAATCGAGTTGACATACTATTACACCTAGCTCTGCAAAGTGAAAATCCTCCCCATTAGAAAGGAATATCTGCTTTTAGTTAACCCTCCATGTAACCATATACAGGGTGTTTCAACAAAAAGACCTTTTCAGATATTTCTTGATAGAATTTGAAAAAACCCTTGGTTACATTGGATTTTCATCTTTATACTGAAGGAACAAAGAGAGTAGACAAAAACAAGGGAAGCTGGAATGATAATTTTGCTTTGTCATCTATGCTTGTGTGAGTTTTTAGAACATTTATAAATTTTATCTAAATTATATTTTTGACATTATTAGACCCTAACAAACTTAGTTCTTCTTGCAAAAAATCGAGTTGACATACTATTACACCTAGCTCTGCAAAGTCAAAATCCTCCCCATTAGAAAGGAATATCTGCTTTTAGTTAACCCTCCATGTAACCATATACAGGGTGTTTCAACAAAAAGACCTTTTCAGATATTTCTTGATAGAATTTGAAAAAACCCTTGGAACCGTCGATATTGTTTCCAAAGGGGACACTTTTTAGCTATCTTGAAATTTTTGTAGCATGCATGTCCTTTACGGGGTATGCTTTGCTCCTAGTGGTTCGTCCCGCCTTCCTTTTTGTAAATATGTTCTTTTTACTATAATTTACCAAATTGGTTCGAATTAGGCTATTTGGTGATTCCCTAGAGCATTTTCTATTTTTTGTTTATTTAGTATTAATTAACTAATTAAGTACTTAAAATTACTGGGTTATTTGCATTTGAAACTCCCGCGGTTTTAAAGGCAAATATTACAATTTGCTATAATTAATTTACTTTACATAAAATGCATTTTGAATTACTAAGGTTCCTAGTTCCTTTAATATGGACCTTCGTAATCTCATTCCCTCCTACTTATTCCCTTTTCTCCTACGCCTATGGATTAACGACGCCACTGGGCGCCATGTGGGAGAATGAACGCAGCAGCGAATACCTGCTGCAGCATCACAGAGAACCGTTTCGCCTTCGAACGATAATACACGCGTGTTAGCGACTCTCCTACCACATTCATGTGGGGTGCAAAAAACACGGTTAAACAGCGTGTCCTCCCATGAGTTCCACTTCCTGTATAAAAATGGTAAGTGAAAATGCATTATTTTTACCTTACATACATTTGTTTATTGCTACACTAACCTAGAAGGTAAACTAGACCATTTCAGAATCCCTTGTACCAGCTTAGCCTATGACCTTATTCCCTTAAAATTACAGTCCACATCTGACACCGTTAAATTCCAGACAACTCTCCTATCTGGACCACCAGGGAGCCCCATTTTTGATCCTTAGCGACCCGGATTTCTGGAATCGTTTTTTTGCCTTTTTAGGTTAGTTTTTTTTACTGGTTTCAAATGCAAGAAAAACCCTTGTTTTTCCTAAATGCCTTTTTTACTGGTTTTAAATGCAAGAAAAACCCTTGTTTTTCTTACATGCCTACTTTAGAAAACCCCTAGGTTTCTAAAATACATTTTGCGATTTTTTTTTGTGTAAAAACAAATGCAAGAAAAACCCTTGTTTTTCTTACATGCCTACTTTAGAAAACCCCTAGGTTTCTAAAATACATTTTGCGATTTTTTTTGTGTAAAAATTAAATATTTTTACCAATAAATTTAACCTTTTCATGCGAAAAACCAAACACAGATAAAATCTGTAAACTACTATGCTTTTTTTTGTTTCGAATAAATCAAGTTTTTTCGTTTCTTTTTTGTAAAAAAAAAAAAAACCGTATGGTATTTGGGTGTTTTTTTTGTTTGTCACTGGAAATAGTTTAAAATAGTGTCTGCAAAGTGCTATTATTTTAGCCGTTGTGCCTTCACATTTGTGGATTGCTATAATTATATCCAATTTGCTCGAAAAAAAATCTCCAAATTGCCATATTCATTTTTGCTTATTGCAAATTGCTATGACTATATCCGATTGCGGATGCTTTACTATATTCGTTTTTGCGTAAAAATTGCTATGAATATATCTATTTCTAATTTACTATTATAATATCTGTCTGCAAATGGCTATGATTGTATCCATTTTTTGCGTGCATAATAAATTTTGAAGGAAATTTAATTCTTAACTTGAGAATTTGTTTTCGTGTAAAGGCAGATAAATAGTTTTACCAAATTAAATGCTTTTGATTTGTAGGTATTTATTTTTAAATTTAATACATAGGTACCTACTTATTTGAATTCGCGAGGCGAAGATAAAAAAACTTATACACAAGTTTTTTGTTATCATTAGTTTGCATCGGGTATTTTCTTTACTTTTGTGCGCTTATAGTTTGATTATTGTAATTAAACGTAGGACATTAATATTTATACAGGGTGTCCAAATTTTGATTTTTTTTTCAGTTTACCTAATTTTTGTCAATTATTTTTTGGATTTTTTTTTAAATCATGTCTAGTTCGGATAAAATTTTAAAGGCTAAAGCCTTGCGCTATAGTGCGATTTCACAGCTAAATTTGATCATTGAATCCGCGACCCTCGCAAAAAATGACCCTGCCTATCACAGCGGCTTTAAAGTCAAATTTCGGACATTGTCAAAAATCAAAAAAGATTTTGAAAAGCACCATAATACTTTGTTGACGTTGGTAGCCTCTGATGAGGATCGCTTAGTAGTAGAAACCAAAGTGTCTATGGACTTTTGCAAACGCTGTGACGAGATTTCCACTATATTTTACGAACTTTTCGAACTACCCTTTGAAGATGTAGGGCTTTTGAGCAGTACGATAAATCCCATGGGCAGTCCCTGTGCCTCCACAAACCAGCATGGTTTACTGCCTAGGATAAAAATACCTCTTTTTCAAGGGGAATTTAAGGAGTTTCCAACCTTTTTGCAAGCCTTTAATGCTACCGTGCACAATAATAGGTCGCTGGGAAACTTTGAAAAATTCAATTTGCTTTTTTCTAATTTAAAGGGCCCTGCCCTGGATGTCATTTCTGACATTCCTATCCTTGCTGAAAATTATTTAAATGCCTACCACACCTTGGTGGATAGGTATACAAATAAACGATTACAAGCTTACCTTCACTGGAAGGCAATTGAAGGCTTCTCTCCTCTTACTAAAGAGAATGCTACGAATTTGAGGAATTTGCTTGATTGTTTTTCGAAAAACTTAAGTGCTTTAAAAGTCATGGGTTTTAAAACGGAGTTTTGGGATTATATTATGGCACAAATGCTCTTGGATAGGTTGGACCCAACCACGCGCAAGGCATTTGAGCAAAATTATTGCTCCAATGAGATCCCCTCTTATGATAAAATTCGTGCTTTTGTTTCTAGCCATTGCATTGCGTTGGAACAAATACAACAAACTCAAGATTACTTAAAAAATAAAGATTTGTCAATTTCAGGTCAGAAAAATCAAGCAAAGTTTCAAAATCGATCTGCTTTGTTTGCTAATACTCAGAGAGCCTCCAAAAATGCCTCCCAGTCTCCAAATGGCCAAAGTGGCTTAAATAATACTCCAAACCCTCAAAATTTTTGTTTTCTCTGTAAAAGTGGCGATCATATAATATACAGATGTCCTAATTTTTTGGCGAAAACTCCCCAGCAACGTTTTGAGATTGTTAAACAACATAAAGCGTGTGTCAACTGTTTGGCCTCAAAGCATAATTTACCCCAGCAATGCAAATCAGAAAAAAGATGTTTACATTGTGGCCAATTTCATCACAGTCTCTTACATTTTTTTCCTATTAATTCTACACCTAGTTCTGCGAGTAGCCCCTCTACTTCTGCAGTGCAACCCCCGAGGAGCCCCGTGGCTACCGAATTTAATAGAACCACTAACACCATTGTTACTGGTATGTCTTTAAATGATCGCGAAGTACTTCTCTGTACCGCTTTAATACAAATACAGGATGTTTTTCAAAATTGGCACACAGTGCGCGCCATCTGTGACTCTGGTGCTCAATCTTCATTTATATCTAAGTCATGTGCTGATAGTTTGGGCCTTCCTAAATTTAATATCGCCATGACTCTACAAAGCTTAGATCGAATGACAACTTCGGCAAAATCTGGAATTAATTGCAATATATCCTCTTTGCGTGATAATAATTTTGTTTTTAATTTTGATGCGATAATACTCGATAAAATTTGTAGTGATTTACCTCATTCCTCATTTTCGATTAAAAGTTTTCCTTTTCTCGCCAACTTAGAACTAGCTGACCCAGGCTTTAATAAAAGCGATAAAATTGATTTATTGTTGGGCGGCGATGTGTACCCTTACATTTTGCTAGATGGTCGTTTGTCTACGGGACCCAACAACCCCGTCTGCATTAATACTATTTTTGGGTGGGGAATAATGGGCAATCTTTCACTTTCACCTTCAACTACAAATCAAATTAAAACATTTTTTACTACGTCAATGAACGATTCTTTTGTCAATTTAGATAAAAATCTACAACGATTTTGGCAAATAGATGACATACCTAATGTCAAGGCCATTGACCCCGAAGATGAGTTTTGCGAAAATTATTTTTTGAAAACTACCTCAAAAAATGAGGAGGGGAGATATATTGTATCTTTACCATTTAAAGTTACTGCTCCAGATTTTGGCGACACTCGATCCATTGCCGTACGTCGTTTTTTCTCCCTTGAGAAGAAATTGCTACAAAACCCTGATTTTTATGCTGCCTACAGCTCTGTTTTACAAGATTATTTAGATAATAATCATATGCAACCGGTTTCTGCACCTTTGCCGACCGAAATTTCAAATCATTTTTATATTGCACACCATGCGGTGTTTAAAAAAGATTCTACTAGCACCCCCCTGAGGGTGGTTTTTGATGCGAGCATGCACGCCCCTGGCAAAATCTCGCTCAACAACGCTGTTTATACTGGGCCCCCTTTACAAAGGGACTTACAAAAAATTTTATTACTTTATCGTTTGCATAAATTTTGCTTTTGTTGCGACATCCGTCAAATGTACAGGATGATTTTAGTTGACCCTAGTCAAACTAATTTTCAAAGAATAGTTTGGAGGTTTGATCCTAACCAGCCTATTCAAGACTTCGAAATAAATAGAGTTTTATTCGGGGTCTCTTGTAGCCCCTTTTTGGCTATCAGAACTTTGCTGCAACTTGCTAGAGAGCATGAGGACCTTCCTCTTGCCTCAAAAATCATTGAGGAGGCAGTTTTTGTCGATGATGTGATTTCGGGAAGTGATGACTTTTTTAAGGCCACTGAGATGAAAAATCAATTAATCGAGCTACTTAGCCGAGGTGGATTCGAATTGCGTAAATGGGCGAGCAATTGTCCCGAGTTACTATCCGATCTTCCTGAGTCACACATTTCGATGAAGGCTCTTTCTCTCGATTTAGATGCTGAAAATTCAACTTTGAAAATTCTCGGTTTAAATTGGAACCCTCATACTGATGAATTTTTTTATACTTTCGACTGTTCTCTCCAAACATGCACTAAAAGAACAATTTTAAGTAATTTGGCCCGCATTTACGACCCTCTGTCTTTTTTGGCGCCAATAGTTTTAATTTTAAAATTAATTGTTCAATACTGCTGGGCAGAAGACTTAAACTGGGACGACCCTGTCAGTCCGGAAATTGTTTTTAAATGGGAAAAATTTAAAAATGAATTAAAGTTTTTGCATTCTGTTAAAATTCCTCGTCAAATAATTTTGCCTAATGCTAGTCAAATCCAGCTAGTAGGATTTTGCGATAGTTCAGAACGGGCCTATTGTGCTGTCGCTTATATTCGAATTTTTTATTCTGATGGAAACATTAAAGTTTTTTTTGTTTGTAGTAAATCTAGAGTCGCACCGTTGCGTCGTAAACTAACTTTACCAAGACTAGAGCTTTTAGGAGCTGTTTTGTTGGCTAAATTAATGGATTTTTTACTAGAAACGTTCTCGGAAAAAATTAAATTTGATAAAATTCTTGCTTTTACTGATAGCACAGTGACCTTATCTTGGATTCAGGGATCTCCTCACAAATTTAAAACATTTGTTTCGAATAGAACTGCCTATATACAAGGAAGAATTAGCCCTGAGTTTTGGCATTATGTTCCTACTGAACAAAATCCTGCTGACTGCGGTACTAGGGAAATGTATCCCTCTGATTTACAAAGATTTTATTTTTGGTTAGAAGGGCCTTCTTTTCTAAACCAACCTACAAATACTTGGGATTTTATGACAGTTACTTACGATGGGAATGCAGTTTTGGAAGAACAGCGAAAAAATATTTTTAACGTTTTTACTTGCGAACAAACAGTTGAATATTATGTAAACAACTTGTTTGAAAAATACAGTTCTCTTTTTAAAATTAAGAGAATAGTTGCTTACTTTTTGCGAGGGTTACAAAAGTTTAAAAATCCCTCATACAATTTTGCTACTGATTACCTTACAAATCAGGATTACTACAAAAGCTTACTTTTTATTTCGAAATGCGTACAATCTTTTTCTTTCCAAAAAGAAATTGAATTACTAAAAGATAAGAAACAGCTTCCAAAAGCTTTTCAAAAATTATGTCCATTTTTGCATAATGAAAGCTACGATTTGCTTCGTGTTGGAGGCCGTTTATGCCATTCAAATTTATCATACGATAAAAAATTTCCAATTCTTTTGCCTTCTAGTGCAAAATTCACTGAATTACTGATTTTAGATTTGCATCGCAGCAATCTTCATTGTGGTATACAGACCACAACTTTTTTACTAATGCAAAACTTCTGGGTATTGTCTGCTAAAAAGGTAGTGAGAAAAGTTTTAAGTTCTTGCCATACTTGCTGGAAAACTAAACCTAACTCCCTTCAACCCCCTATGGGTAACCTACCGAAATTTAGAGTTTCCGAAGCAAAGGTGTTCGAAAATGTAGGTATAGATTTTTGTGGTCCGTTCACGATTACTCTTGGTCGGACCAGAGGTGCAAAAACCATGAAAGCATATGTCTGTTTATTTATCTGTTGCGCTGTTAAAGCCGTGCATTTAGAGTTAGTCTCTGATATGACATCAGAAGCCTTTCTGGCTGCTCTGCGCCGCTTCATAGCTAGAAGAGGACTATGCTCAAAGATCTCTTCAGACTGCGGGACCAACTTCGTGGCCTCTGAAAAATACTTGCGACAAATTTTTTCTGATTGCGTGAAGGGGGAAGGTATAGTTTGGTCTTTTAACCCACCTGCTGCTCCCCACATGGGAGGCATTTGGGAATCAAACATTAAATCTTTAAAGACTCATCTTCACAGGGTAGTTGGAAATCAAATACTCACCTATGAGGAATTAAATACGGTTTTAACCCAAGTTGAAGCCATAATGAACTCACGTCCTTTATGTGCCTTAAGCACCGATCCTACTGATCTGGCGGTCTTGACTCCTAATAATTTTTTAAATTTGAGGCCTCCAGGTACAATACCCGATCCAAACTACTGCGATATTGCGTTAAACAGGCTGTCCAGGTGGCAACTGTTGCAAAGAATGCACCGCGATTTTTGGATTCGCTGGCACCGCGAATATTTGCACACTTTGCAACAGCGAGCCAAATGGCACCAACCTCTTGCTTCCATTGATATTGGTACTATGGTACTGATCAAAGATGAAAATTCCACTCCATTGGATTGGCCCCTAGGCCGCATTGAAGACCTTATTAAAGGTTCTGATAATGTTCCACGGGTTGCTATTGTAAAGACTACTAAAGGTACCTACAAACGGCCTTTGGTAAAACTATGCGCCCTGCCTACAAATTAAACTCTCTGAAATGCCCCTGGGCATTCTCAGGGGGGTGGGAAATGGTTCGTCCCGCCTTCCTTTTTGTAAATATGTTCTTTTTACTATAATTTACCAAATTGGTTCGAATTAGGCTATTTGGTGATTCCCTAGAGCATTTTCTATTTTTTGTTTATTTAGTATTAATTAACTAATTAAGTACTTAAAATTACTGGGTTATTTGCATTTGAAACTCCCGCGGTTTTAAAGGCAAATATTACAATTTGCTATAATTAATTTACTTTACATAAAATGCATTTTGAATTACTAAGGTTCCTAGTTCCTTTAATATGGACCTTCGTAATCTCATTCCCTCCTACTTATTCCCTTTTCTCCTACGCCTATGGATTAACGACGCCACTGGGCGCCATGTGGGAGAATGAACGCAGCAGCGAATACCTGCTGCAGCATCACAGAGAACCGTTTCGCCTTCGAACGATAATACACGCGTGTTAGCGACTCTCCTACCACATTCATGTGGGGTGCAAAAAACACGGTTAAACAGCGTGTCCTCCCATGAGTTCCACTTCCTGTATAAAAATGGTAAGTGAAAATGCATTATTTTTACCTTACATACATTTGTTTATTGCTACACTAACCTAGAAGGTAAACTAGACCATTTCAGAATCCCTTGTACCAGCTTAGCCTATGACCTTATTCCCTTAAAATTACAGTCCACATCTGACACCGTTAAATTCCAGACAACTCTCCTATCTGGACCACCAGGGAGCCCCACCTAGTGATACCTTATTTTGAAGGTTTCTTAAATATCTTTACAACAATGTAAAAATTTTAAAATCTTTTGATTAGTTTTTGACATATTTGCCTTCAAATTTTCATATTTATTCATATTAAATTAAATATAAAATCAAAATCTTTTCAAAATTTTTACATGGTTGTAGAGATATTCAAACCAAAACAAGGTATCATTAGACCCACTTTTTATATCCAAAATATATTAGTAAAGCATACCCCTCGGAGGGAATGCATGATAGCCAAAACGGGTCCCCTTGCAAACAAAATCCACATGTTCGTGGATTTTTGAAGTGTCCCAAAAGGCCTCTGTTAAGTTTTTGTTGAAACGGCCTGTATATTAAAAGATACATTTACATACACAAATTACTGTACTAACCGAAATTGCTAAACATATATCGAAATATAGATTATAAATAAAAAACCCCTAATCTACGTGAAAATATTTTTGTGTAGCGAAATTCATCTGTATTGCAGTGAAATACATCTGTATTATTATTATTATCTTGAGGATTTTTTTCTCTACAATTTGATGAATTGCTTTGCAAAAAGTGCCAGTTTTATAATTTCGTGTATAATGTGCTTTTTATGTTCATGATAAATTTCTTTTTTCAGAAATAATGATGGTGGTTGACTATTAGGATTTACTAAGTTCACACTCCATAAGAAATCAGTTACTCAAAATCAACAGTTTAAAATTTCCACAACAAATTACAGGAGCTACTAGTACATCGTCGTTGGTTCGATGAAACCTGATATGTGACATTTGTTTCAAAAATAAGTTTTTTGCATAATCAATTAGCCCTAGTCATAATGGATATCCTATATAAAATTATTTGCAAAAAAATGTAATAATAACGTTAGTTGAAGCAAGGATAAAAAAAGGATCCAGACAGCTTATAAATGGCATCATAGACCTTTTTTGTCTTTTCTGTAAAATTTTATTTTGAACACAAATCAGTTTTCAGTAAACCAACGACCATATATTATATTATTATGTTTGAACCTTTTGTAAGAAAATTTGTTTTGAATGTTACTTATATTATTGAAAATTAGTTTTCTATAAAGAATAGGTTTTTTTCAGAAAATATTTGTTTTTTATAATATAAAAAATTTAACCTAACATAACTGTTTGTGTGTGTATGCTCTATATACTCCAATTCAAAAAAATTGAGACAACATTTACTAACAGTTTGACGAGTCTGACATTTAAAGATTATTAATAATGCCACATCTGTCAAACAGTCAATAAAAAGTGTCTCAATTATTTTGAATTTGATTGTAGAACTATTTTAGAGTTTATTTATAAGAATATAGAATGTAAATTTATAATAATAATAACTGAATAGGCTGTAAATTTAAATGTTAGAAAATAGTTTTGCTAAATAAAAAATAATTGGTTGTTTTTTAAAACTGTAGTAGAGTGTATTTTCAGATATTTTCTAATAATTTTTTTTCAAGCTCCTGTTAAGAAGTTTTCTATTTTTATTACTATGCTGTAATTTATTAAAAAAAAAAAAAAAAAAAAAAAAAAACAATAAATCGGCAGCAATATATTTGTTATTTGTAGCAATAGAATAATAAATATTTTTAAACAATAAATAAATGTAAAAGTAATTTTTCTGAGCTTCATTTATAGTGCACCTCTGCACCTATGTCAAATTATGTACTACTATAAAGTTTCTAAAATTTGTTTGAAGGAGGGGAAGGAAATTGTCCCAAAATATTTTCTTCAATTAGAAATTGTTTAAAAACTTTTTTTAATTAAAAAAAAATTTGACATTTTTTTAAAAAAATATTAGCTTCCTGTTTTTCTTTTAGAAAGTGTTTTTGTTAAAAGATAATATTTTTGAACAAATCTATGTTCCAAGAAAACATAAATATGCGGTAGGTAAGAATATGGTTTTCTCTCGGGTTTTCTTTTTTTAATAAAAATGTTTTTATTGGTTGTTGATACTTACATTCTGAGAGAAACACAAAACTCCTCTGCAAACAATAAAATCTGTTTTTGCCTTGTTTAAAAAAAAAAAAAAAACAAATTGAAGGGTGAGTTTTATCAGATCGGGATGGTTATTCTCTACTTTCTGTGAGGTGAGGTGAGTGAAAAGTTCACTTTCACGGGTGAACTTGAAATGATTTCACCACCTTATTACACGGGGAAATGAATCCACAAGGTGAGCGCTCACCTCACGGTACAGACAATCAAGAATAAACACCCTGATCCAAACTTGATCTAAATTAACCTAAAATGTGGTTTGAACTGAAATATCCTACCTGATAACTTTTAACATGCTTTGTCAAAAACGACCTATAAATGTAGAACAGTTTGTTTTAAAAAATGTTCAATGAACACACCAAGAAAGTTCTCATAGGTACATAAAACTCCAATGATCCCCCCGGGAGTAGCACCTACTAGGCGAACACGTCAAACAGACGGTAACCATCAATTTATTGTCAAAATAGAGGCACCAAGAACCTCATTATATCAGAATTCATATCTCTGGAGAACAGCATCGCTGTGGAATAAACTCCCTGCGACAGTTTTCCCTGCAGGTTACAACCTGAACCGTTTCAAAACCAACATACACCAACATTTCCGCGCACTTGCTGCTTCTCGAGCGTGATATGGATCACCTTGCGAGTGCGCATACCCGTAAAAAAAAATCGGAAAAAATCGGAAAAACTAAGGAAAACTTACTTAAATAGTCTGTAACGACGAAAATCCAGCAATTACCCTTTGTCGAACGAGGTAGAGGTCCACACAAATCTGTTGAGATAATTTCCCAAGGACGAGTTGGTTTTGGGTGAGATATCATCTGATCAGATACACCTTGTGTATCGCCTTTATGAGCTGCACAGACAATGCATTTCTTTACAAAAGTTGCCACGTCCTGGCGCATTTTTGGCTAGTAATATTTTTCTGTCAGTCTGTGGAACGTTTTATACACACCCATGTCCTGCGATAGGGGGATCGTGAGCTTCTCCAATAATTCTACGCCTATGATCTTTGGGGACTACCTCTTTCCAATATTCGTTAGATGGTGAAAGTTGAGGGTATTCTTGTTTGACAAATTTATACAACTTATTATCAGTGTATCTCCAATTCATAAATTTTAAAGGTGATTCTACGACCCTCTTCACCATCTTTTGGTACCATCGATCTTTAATTGCTGTTGAAGCGTCTCTGGGCTGCGAAATTGTATCAATCATGGGTACTGCACAAAACAACATGTCCGGGACAACTAAATCTTTCCCTTTTCGATGGATCACTCTCTCTTTCAAGCTATGAAGCCATTTTATGCTAAAATGATCTGTTATGACCTTAAATGAGATCCCCTCAATATGTGGCCGGAGCTTCTTTATCGCCCAAACCAATGCCAAACATTCTCGCCCGGTGGTCGTGTAAACACGTTCTTGCTTAGTCAAAGGTCGACTCAAATAGCATATGACTTTGTCTCCCTCAGGATAGGGTTGCGTTAAACATGCTCCTATTCCATATCCTGATGTGTCTGTTTGAATGACAAATTCTTTGGTATAATCTGGATATGTAAGAATCGGTGCAGTCACTAAAAGTTCCTTAATCTTAATAAATGATTTTTCGCAGTCTGGAGTCCAATCGAACTTTTGATTTTTCTTAGTTAGAGCTGTAATTGGAGCTATTATCGCTGAAAAATTCTCTATGAAACGTCTATACCAGGATATTGTACCTACAACTATACGAACTTCTCTGACAGTTCTTGGCCTCTGGAGCTCTAACATGGCTTTATTTTTATTAGGGTCGACTCGGATGCCTCGACGGTCCACTACGAAACCTAAATAAGTCATTTCTGGCCTACACAGTTGGCATTTCTCCCAAGTTACCATTATCTTTGCATTCTGCAATCTTCGTAGGACTTCCTCGAGAATTCTAAGATGTTCACACAAGCTCTGTGTGACAATTACGAGGTCATCGAGATATACGTACCCGTAGGGGTCTAAATCGTTTCCTATGATGCTATCTATGAGTCTCTGCCAAGTTGCAGGTGCATTATGAAGTCCAAAAGGTAAACGTTTAAATTGGAATAGACCTCGTCGACAGATGAATGCTGTTAATGGCTTTGATGATTCCTCCATTGGTACTTGCCAATAAGTGCTTTTGATATCTAAACTTGACAAGTATTTAGCACCTTTCAACTTGTCAAGGGTCTCGGATACAAATGGTAAAGAATAACTATCACGCGCCGTCACTGAGTTCAATTTGCGGTAGTCAACGCAGAAACGATATTTCTTTGTGTTTTTCTTTTGTACCATTACCACTGGTGCCCATGAACTACTACTCCGTTCTATTACATCAAGTTTTAGCATTTCGTCGATTTCGTCATCAATAAGTTTTTGAATGACCGGTGAGACCTTATATGAATGTTATCTTATCGGTGCTGCATCTGTTATAATCTTATGCTCAACCCTGTCTGTACATCCCAGTGAGTCACCCATAAACATGCATTGGTAATCTTTCGTCGTTCATCCGTTGTACATGGCCGTACCATATCAGTTGTCTTTTAGTGATGTCATCCGTTATGCTTCCCTCGATTCCCACTCTTTCTTTTATGATCTTATTTCTTATATGATCTGTTCTAGATATTCTCATTGATCTCCTTATTGCTATTGCATCCATTTCGACAATTTCCATTTGTGCTTTGTATTTTTCTGTTGCGCCACAAGTCTCTATTCCATACAGCAGCGTGCTTTTCACCATTGTTTCATATATGTTAAATTTTACATTCTTTTTTATCACTCTGCTCCATAAAATACTGTTAAGACAACCAATTACCTTTTTTGCTTTTACTATTCTTTTTTCTAGTTCTTAACAGTCTGTTCCTGTCTTATCAAATGGACACCCAAGTATACATACTCATTGCATGGAGATATTGTTTATCCATTGTCTAGTTCTAACTCACTTGATACGTTTCCAGTACATAAATACTGTGTCTTGTCCACGTTCACTGTTAACCCCGACTTTTGGTATTCTTCCGTTAACTTTCTCATCATATAGTCCATGTCTTCTTTATCATTAGCTACAATTACTTGGTCGTCAGCAAACTGTAGTGTGTATATGGTAAATCGGTCGTTAAGTTATATTCTTATGCAGTGCACTCCACGTTTCCAGTTTTTTAGAACTACTGCGATATATATTTTAAAAAGAGTTGGAGAGATACAATATCCCTGTCTTAAGCCTCTCGTTACCTGGAATTATTTTGAAAGTCGATTTCCAATTTTAATTTTAGATTTTGACCCTTTGTAAAGTTCTTTTGTCGCTTTTATATATGTATGATTGATATTAGTTTGTTCTAACACTGTTCATAATTTTTCTACTGGAACGGTATCATATGCTTTGTGTAGGTCCACAAAGGTAACATACAAGATCTGCCTGCGCGAAACCCACTTTGCTCTTCTTCTTCTTGGTCATGAAAGTCATTCTCTATTAGGTCTCATAGAATCCTACCGTACAATCTACTTAGAGTACTGGTTACTAAAATTCCTCTGTAGTTGTTGCAATCCAGCTTGTTTCCTTTTTATGTATTGAGGATATGAATGCTATTTTCCACTCATCAGGTACTGGATGCCCGTTTATACAATGATTAATAATATATGTGAGATTTTCTAGTAGTTTTTCTGATCCATATTTGAGCATTTCAGCGTATATTCTCCCAGGTCCGCTAGCTTTTCCGGATTTAAGCTTTTTAATACTATTCTTTATAATTTCTTTTTCGATAATCACTTCCTCTCCATGTACTTCTATGTCTCTCCTCGGAGAAGCTGACAGATATTCGGGTCTTGTTTCCTGCAGCAATCTCTTGTAGTGTTCTGTCCATTGTTCTGGTTTGATGATCTGAATGTTTACTTTTTCTTTTGTTGGGTTTTTTAACGTTGAAATGAATTTCCATACTTCAGAACTCTGCCTCCTACGTGTGTATTTATATCGTTGAATTTTTTCTCGAACATTTATTTATTTTCTGTGCGTATCAGATTTCTTAGCTGCTTTCTAGTTTCCCTGTAGATTTCTAGGTCTCTTTGCTCTTTGGTACTGAGCGATTTTAAATATGTACGTTTTTTCTTCTTGACCATTTCCTGTATTCCTGTCCAAGAATATTCCATTCTTATTACGTATAAATCGACCTTTAAGCTAATTTTAACTATAGGCAGTAGGGTAAATGCGCCAGTAGTCGGCCACCTAACAGCATTCTTCAAACAAAATTAATTTCAAAAAAGGTATACTTAGGTGCCTGTGTGTTCTGTAAAACTCAAAAATAGCCTAATTACAGAGATAAAAAATTTAAAAAGAAAAATATTAAAAATGTACAAGAATTCCAGTACTCGGCCCCCAAAAATCTAAAGTCGGCCAATTTTCAACCAGTAGTTGGCCTAGATATTTTACACTAGATGAGAGGTAATAATAAAAAATAAAAATCCAATAGGAACAAACTTTGTTATTTACTTCTTAATTACTACCAAATAGAATTAAAATACTACTACGACTACAAAAATACCCCATATAATATGCAATCCAAAATTTAGTAAGCAGACTTTACAGTTCACTAAACAATACTATTTCCCAGACAACCTACATGTAGCAAAAATCTTAAAATATCATACTTTAAACGAACATAACATGCACGGCAATTTTAAACTGTCATTTTAAAATGGCAGTATTTTCTGTTTATATAAAAATTCTTGTTATGAATAGAAAAATGGAATAAAAATGCATAGAAATAGTGTTGAATTTTCTAAGTACATTATTTTTCTTATTATTTCATAAAAATGACAAAGATGGCCGAGTACCGGTTGAAGGCCGACTACTGGCGCATTTACCCTATGAGGTGAATTTGTTCAATTTATTTGAACTAGACATATATACCTACATACCTTACGCCATTCGCGCCATTCTTTTTTAGCGCCAGGAGCGGCATTAAGTCTTGTGTCAGCTTCTGCCACAGTCTGGCATTGCCTGCATTGTTAAATTGATTTGTTTGCTTTTGAGTAACAAGCTGAGGATGCTCTTCTATGAAGTCCACAAACATGGATCTTTGCTCCTTGCTTATTGTTTTCTTTTCGACGGCCGATGCGATGCCAGGCTGAGTTGTCCCCAGTTCAAAGACATTTTTGTTTTTTAACGCTTGGTTCAATTCACACTAGAATTCAATTCAATTTCTGGATTTCAATGAGATCGTGTTTCTTCTAAGACGGCGTCCCGCTTTATTCACACTAGAAAACACCGCAAACTGCAAGTCACTCATAACATAACCTAAAAAAATTCTGTGTCCAACAAAACAAAAAATGGGAGTGAGAATTTGGAACGATGCCAATGTGTGCTCAGCGAATTCCATTCTAAGGGCGCGTTCGGCAATGTGAATACCAAATTCAGTCGGTCAGCGTTTATGCCATGCGAGTAGGTTGCTAAGCGTTTCGCTCAGCGTTTTCAAAACGTAACGTTTTTAAGCCAATTTATGAGAATACCTACCGAGGACTGGTATTCTCATAAATTGTTTATTATTTTTTTTTATTAAAGAAAAACACAAAAAGGAAAAATTATTTCCATACAGGCTAAAAAACTAAATACACAGTACAATATTACATTACAGTTTAGGAACTTAAATTAGGTACTTGAATTAATACTTAAGAAAAGAGCAAAATTAACACTAAAATATTTGCACATAGGAATTAAAAACTAAAATAAACTATACATATTTTTGCTTTGAACCTACTTTAATCTTTGATTATATATATTCATTTTACTATTTTTGGAAAAACTTCGTAAAGAGGTTTTGAAAAAGCTAAGCGAAATGGCACTTGCTGACCCATCGAATTTGGTATTCACGTAACGCGCCCTTGGGATGGAACTCGCTAAGCATCCTTCAAATTCTCGCTTTTTGTTTATGTTTTTTGACATTTGTGGCATACATTAGAGATTTTTTCACCCCAGTTAGTTATTTTTGTTATTTATTGATAAAAACATCGAAAACCTAGAAAAGGTGATGATTAGAAATGGTTTTAATGAGAAATGTTAGGCTAGCGGTGTCTTAACATGATTGTAGTCACAGGTTATAATATAGACGTAAACCATAAATTTTCATCTTATTCTGACAAATAAAATAATTTTTTAAAAGAAAAAGTCTTCAATACTTATTAAAATTTAAATTCTTTAAAGCTCTGACACCACCACACCATTTCATTGTTCAAATTGAATGCATTTGCTCATACTAGAGTCATAAAATATACTCGTTTTGCTAGGGTGTTTCTAATAAGCCTCAAATGCTTGGGTACCTACTTTACAAAGTACCTTTAGATATAGAAGTGTAGAAAACTTGCCCATAAACAATTTTTAATTATTCACTTATCTGTACCACTTAAATATATTTCAGAGGGAAGAGAAATACAGTAAATCTTTATTTACAAACTCGTTAAAATCCTTCATTACTACTTTGAAGAATACGAAAGAGAAAGCCCCAATTAACCACTATAAATACGAAATTGGCCAAAAAAATTAAAAACTGTGTGCAGAATACTTTTTTATATATAACAGATGCCAATTGGAAGGTGTTTTTAAACACGGTTACCCTTTTAAAAAAATGCTCAGTGCAATCATACGTGAATACCATTTTTGCACTTTTGGTCAGGTGCTTAGCGAATTTGACGTCAAAAAACGGTGAGTGTCTTAAACATGCTATGTTTGTGATTACGAGAATACCTGTCCAAAAGCTTACTTATACTCTTTGTTTGAAACTTGTAGACAATGATTGTGTAGAAATAAAATTTCGGACTTCCATTGTCTTTATTTATTTTAAAACACGACGTTTCGGCGAACTTAAGTCCCTTACTGAGTACCAATTCTTCGTTGGTGTTCAGAGGACTTACAACAGAATGGTTATTCCGAGAAATTAATAAACTCAACGATATTAAAATTAAAAACAAACTAATTGTACCAAATTCTCAAACTAATAATCCGTTAGGTGTTATTAACATTCCATATGTTCAAGGGATTTCAGAAAACATAAGACGAATAGCTAAACACTATAATATAAAAACAGTATTTTCTTGGGAAATACGATAAGAAGTTTTGTAACTAAAACAAAACCAGACAATCCCTCAAATAATAAGGAATGTATTTACCAAATCCCGTGTGAGTGTGGTAAATCATATGTAGGTGAAACGAAACGCCCTCTTCAGGTTAGAGTAAATGAACATCTAAAAAGTGCCCAATTAGGGGATATTGAAAAATCCGGTTTAGCAAATCATGCATGGTTAAATGATCACAGGATTCAGTGGTCAGAAGCTAAAGTTTTACATAAGGAGTCGCATTGGAGAAAACGAAAGTTTATTGAAGCTGTGTTTATAATGCAGAATAAAGGAGTTTTCAGTCAACCAAGCACGGACATACCAAACATATGGAAACCACTCCTTAAGGAAAACAGGCGTCTTAGGTTTAAAAAAGGGGGCGGGCCGTCACACCTGACTGCACACCAAGTAGTATAAGTAGTAGCCTAAAGACTAGATTGTTGAGTTTACACTTGATAACGGTTAGAGATACTTACTAACCGAAACGTCGTGTTTTAAAATAAATAAAGACAATGGAAGTCCGAAATTTTATTTCAGCTTACTTATAGGTATTCAGTGTAAATTTTGAAACACTGTTTATATTTTTGTACAACGCAACGACACAATTCAAATTACGACCGCTTTTTTGCGGTACCGATTTGCAAGTGTTTGGTCTGGTTCATCACATGCTTTGGCAGCTTTAAATTAGCTCAGAGCTGTCACGTGCTATGCGAAAATACCTCTATTGCGCAAACTTTTCCTGCGATCCGACCGAGAAACGTTCAGTCGGTACCAGGCAGGAGAATAGATTTCACTTCAAACGCATAAAATTCACTAACTCTGAAGAACGGACGACTATGTTATTGGTCGAGACAAGTGATTTCGTACAACACGCGACCGTTCAGAATTTGCTATTGGTCAGAGCGGATGATGTGGGTGGTCACATCGTTCAAGACCCAGAACGGCTAATGCGGTGTTTCTACTACAGTTATCGCCTGAGTTAAAAATAAAAAAGGCAACTTCGTTATTTTTAAAACACTTACAAATCTCAAAGTTAAATCAACTTATTTAAGCGATCTAACTCATTCGTGCCTAAAAGGATGTTAGTTACATATTTGTTTACAGATTTTTATTAAGAGTTTTTGTTTATATTATTTTAGTGACATTCAACTCATATCTTGCCAGTGGCGTACTAGTCAAAAAATATTTTATTATTGAAGTTATGCAAATTATAACAGGGGAAGGATAGGGTTTTGTAGAGAGTTTATCAGAACTTCACAGTAAAACTGTAAATTTCTTCTACAAAAATATTGAGTTTTGACAACATTTACCTTATACCAAAAATACCTCTTTTGCGTAAAAAATTATGTCAAAAGTCATTAAAAAAGTATTCCAGGGTTCATAAAAGTTACAGTTGTTGTAATTTAGTTACTAATGTGATGTCGAGAGCACCCCTCCACATAACACAAAAATATTATCAAAGCAAAGTTAAATTTATGTGAACAAAAATAATAAAGTTATTTTTTACTAGAAAACTGATAATATGTAATATTTGTTTTTTTCAATCTAAATGCTTAAAGATTAATTAAAAACAAGGAGGAATCAAGCTATATAAAACGTAATTTTTGCTGAAGTTTCTGGTGCTGTGTATTTAACGTCTTTCTTACCCTCGTTATTTTCATGTGCCAAATTCACACGTGAAAAGTGTAAAGTAAAGTAAAGTAAAGTAGTTTATTGATGTTAGCATACAGTTAAGTATTTACACAAGTCAAAAAAGTATTACATTTAAGTCATTATCTTATTATCTAAAGTTTCTGAAATGAAATGTTATTATTTTTATATCTATATAGTATTACACTATTTACTATCTTAGCTAGCTACGTTTAATGCAATTAAAATCTACAGGCAAGTTTAAAAGACTTCACAGAGTTTAAAAAGACAAACAATGTTTAAAAGAAGATGTAAATAGGTCAATAAAGACAACATATTTGCAGTATTTGAATAAAGCATAAAACTTACATTTATTTTAGGAACTCTTGAACACTATAGAGTGCATTGCTTAAAAGAAGTTTCTTAATTTCGTTCTTGAAATGATTAAATGGTAAGGTTTTAACTTCTGTTGGTAACTTGTTAAATAATTTCACAGCTATATACTCCGGGCGACTCTGGCATTTCGTCAGGCGGCAGTGAGATGGCATAATATTGTTACACTGTCTGGTCTCATAGTCGTGGAAACTGCAATGGGTGATGAATTTATGTTCGAATTTTTTTATGAATAGTAAATTTTCTAATATGTAAACAGATGGTAGAGTGAGAATTTTCAGTTTAACAAATGCATGTCTGCAGTCATCTCTGAATGACAGTCCCGCCATTACCCTAATCGCCTTTCTTTGGAGTCCGAATACCCTCGCAGCTGAAGCTGCTCCCCCCCATGCCAGTATGCCATAAGACATGACAGAGTGGAATAGGGCATAGTAGGCGCTAAACAATGTGGATTCTGACACACAGTCAGATAGTATAAGTAAGAATATAGAGCTCCGTAATCTTCCCGATATTTTGTCAACATGCACTTCCCATTTCAGTGTTGGGTCAAGATATATCTCTAAAAATTTGACCTCAGTCGAGTTGTTATACTCTCCGGTATCTCTTAATGTGAAAAGCATCTCCTGTGTCTTGTCCTTGTTAAGTAGGAGTTTGTTGGAGCTAAACCATGCTTCAGCTTCCGACTGTGCCTCACGCGATCTTCTCTCCAGGTTAGTCAGGTCGTCGTCTTGCAGAGTGAGTGTAGTGTCATCCGCAAAGAGTATATATTTGGCAAGTTCGGCCAGTGGCAGATCATTTATAAAAATGAGAAAGAGGATAGGCGCCATGACTGATCCTTGCGGAACGCCTATTCTTGATACACCCTCCCCGGACGACACCCCACCCACCCTTACTATCTGCGTACGTTCGGTAAGATATGATTGTATAAGTTGTATGCTTTGTTCTGAAAACCCATAGAAACCTAACTTTTGTATGAGAAGATCATGCGAGACACAATCGAAAGCTTTGCTTAAATCACAGAAAAGTGCCAGGATGTGCTTCCGTTTTTCAAAAGCATCTATTATGTCTGAAAGAAGATTTAACACCCCAAGCACTGTGCTTCTTCCTCCCCTGAACCCAAACTGACTATCTGTAAATATATTATTTGATTCACAATATTTTGTTATTTTATATGTCATGCATTTCTCTATTATTTTTGATAATATCGGAAGTAGGGATATTGGGCGGTAATTTGAGAGTGTTCCACAACATGTACTAAAATACCACTAGATTAAGATTTCTCAAACCTACGAAATTTTTGCGTATTATTTTGTCACGTTTCTTCTCTAGGTACCGTAGTCGACCCGAATTCCGTCACCTTAAGCCCCCTAGTCTTGTATTTCGCTAAAATGCTTTAATTTGAATACATTTTACTTTAGTTTTAGTATTGTAAATTTAGGTTGTATATATAATACTTGCTTACTTAGTTTTTATATCATAAAGATTGATTTAACAAAAAATTTCACAGACAGATTGATAAGAAATATGTCATTAAAAAATAACGTTTTCGGGTTTTTGTAAAAAACATTTTGTTCATTTCATTTAGTATTTAAATAAAAAATATTATGAAAAACAGTTGTCATTTACAGCAAAACAACTAGAAAATAACAGGTTGTGGGCCCAGGCCGCAACTGAGAGTTCTGTGCACCTATGTAAGTAAACAAGATTTCACGGTTCGAAATAATTATTAGCAATATCAAAAATGACTCAAGGAAAAACTGCGAGACACAGACCAATGTCGCAGATATAGCAGATAACACAGAAAAGAAAAAATATACAAATAATGATGCTAAAGCAATGTCTTTAATAGTACAGTGTGTAGAAGATGGACAACTTGACTGGATAAAAACAAAAAATACAGCTTATAACATGTGAAAAGCTTTAAAAGACCGATACGAAAAAAAAGGGTTGGCTGGTCAAACATTTTTAAAGAGAAAAATGCTTGGGTTGAAGCTACAAGAAGGTGAACATTTAGAGAAACATATTTTAGAATATGAGGAGATAGTTCAACACTTATTAGGAGCTGGCTCTGAGATAAAAAAAAAGATGAACAACTGCGTAATTTGTTGGCAACTCTTCCTAAGTCATATGATACACTGGTTACAATAATTGAAAATACACCAAATGTAACTTACGATATAGCTAAAGAAAAGTTATTGGCCGAAAATTAGAAAAGGAAGCTGATATCTAAAATTGCAAGTACACCAAATCATCAGACATCATTTTATAGCAATGCTGCCTTAAAAAGTTGTTATATCTGTGAAGGGCCACATTTCATAAAAATAAAAATAGACCAATACGAGCAAATTATGGAAATATGGGAAACCGAAATTATGAAATGAGAAATAATGATAATCGGAAAAATGATGTTTATGAAAATGACAATATGACAGATTTTTTTTGATTATCGAAAGACGCCAAAAAAGTCATACTAACATAAAAAGTCATAAGAAATATTTTTTATATTTTAATTGTTTAAAACATTATACATTTTTTACACGCTTCTACAAGAGCCGCTGAAGAGCCCTCCACAACTCACATATAGTAGATCCCTCTCAAGAAATTTATTTTTTTGAAGAAAAGAAAATAGAAAATATTATGACATAATCAAATATAATTTGAAAATATCAAATGAATTTTAAAAGGATTCCCATAGTCGGAGATGGTAATTGCTTTTTTCGTGCCGTGTGTGTTCTCAAAATAATCATTTTCAAATAAGAAAAAATGCTCTTGATTTTATTAAAACTAACTGGAAAATGTTTGAAAATTTTAATTCAATCAACAACAAAAACGAATACTGTTTCAATATAAGTCAACTTTCATGTTATGGGACTGCTACAGAATGTAAGGCGCTTTCTGAATTTTACAAAGAAAGAAGAAGTTATGTTCAAATTTGTTAAACCTTCAATATCATTTTCAAACAATTTTTCAAAAATTATTCATTTACTTTTTTATGGCAAAGCAGATTCGGGACACTTTGAACTTCTACAAGAAAACACTGACCCTTTAGACCTTCAGATGTCAAAACCCTATTGTGATCTATGCCTAAAATACTTTAAAAGTTTTTATGGATTTAAAATACATAATAAAAGAGTTCACAACAACAAAAACAAACCTTTATCAGAAACTTTTTCTACAAACAAATCCTTAAATTTGGAAACATCGATTAGCCAGGCACCTTCAAGTACTATCGATAATAAGGTAGAGTGTGCTATATGCAATAAATCTTTCAATTATAATAAAGGTTTAAAGCCACATATGTCAAAAAACATAAAAATGTCTCATCTTTAGATAGTAACGACGACGTTTTAAATACATTTTTCATAGATACATTTTTAAGTCATTTAAAATCATCTACCCCAATTTTAAAACGAATTCCAAAAGGCGCTAGGTCAAATATTTCAGAAGAACTTACTCCACTTCTTAAATGTTGTATTTACTTACTTTTCCTTATGGTGCTTTGAAAGTTTCAAAAAACAATAGAAAAAATAAAACAAAGACCCTTACTTCTATTGTAAAAGAAAACCTTGAAAATTGGAAAAAATCGAAAAATCTACCTAGAACTTCATTTTTGGAAAGTTTGAAAAAAGAAGAACCAAACAGAAAAAAAGTGAATGTTCACGGAAACCTCAACAGACTTCTACCGAAAAAGGTGGAAAGTAAAATATCTGAAGGAGACATTCGGGGCGCAATCCGACTATTAACCTCTGAAGACAAGTTAGCACCAAAGAATAATGAAACATTGGAAATATTGAAACAAAAGCATCCAAAACATGATAGGGAACAAACTTCACAAATTTTAACCAAATTAAATGTGACATTAGTATAAATGAAACTGACATAAGAATAACCATTTTTTTATTCAGGCCGGGATCTGCAGGAGGTATCGATTCTTTAGGACCACAACATTTAAAAGACCTGACAGGGGATGACACCAATATTAGCTCACACTACTATACGATAGTGTGAGCTTTGGTGATCCTAATTTTTTGGAGAAAAAAAAAGTTGCTCCGATTTCAAAAATTTTTATATATCTTTGCGTTTCAGATGATTTTGAAACTTTTTTGTCGCGCCGTCTGTCTGTCTGTCTGTCTGTATGTCTGTCTGTAACGACCAACGCGCATAACTCAAAAACCGCTTGCCCGATTTTAATGAAATTTGGTACCTAGGCTGGGTCTTGGGTCGAGATGGTCCCATTTAAAAATGAACAAAATCCACCCAACACAAGTCAACTAAAAGGGGTGGGGGTAAATTTTAAAAATTAGATTTTATGTGAAAATATGGCGTGTGTGATATCAAACGAAAGGTGATTGAGTCTGGAGTTAAAAAAAATAAATTTTAGTTTAAAAAAAAGGGTGGGGTAGATTTAAAAAATTAGAGTTTAAGTCAAAACATGGCTTGTGTGGTATCAAACGAAAGGTAATTGAGTCTGGAGTCGAATAAAATATATTTGAGATTTTAGTTATAATATCTCACACGTATACTATAACTATAGTACCTAGTGTGAGCTTAGGTGTCCATATATTGGCAGAGTATTTTTTGTAGTAATCTTCTTTAAGGTCTTTCACAATTTCTAAATGTTGTTCTTTCCGGATCCATTCCAGGTAGCATCTCACCAGTTTTTTATGGAGCCTTGTTGTGCACATTAAACAAAAAAATGGTGGAATTCATCCGATTGCAGTTGGGCTATATTTTCGTAGATTAGCTGCAAAGATTATTTGCTCTTTTTTTCGCCCTCATCAATTGGGATTTGGAACCAAAAGTGGATGTGAAACTATGTCTCATGCAGTTCATCGTTTTCTGTCCTTTAAACAATCAACTGACAAAATTTTATTTAAAATAGATTTTTTTAATGCTTCTAATATGGTAAATCGTGAAACCATATTAACGAGATCAAAAGAATATATTCCCGATTATTTTAATTTTATTCTCCAATGTTATAAAAACAATCCAATTTCATCTTTTGGTGACAACTTTATTCTGTCACAAAGGGGCGTACAACAAGGGGATCCTTTGGGACCAGCTTTATTTTGTTTGGCATTACAGCCTATTATATCAAATCTTAAATCTAAGATTAACCTATGGTACCTTGGTGATGGCGTACTAGCTGGTGATCCTGATTTAGTTTTGAGTGACTTTGAAAAATTGGAAAAAGCTTGCGCTGAAATTGGTTTAACTATAAATTATAAAAAATGTGAATTTTCAACAATTTTTAATTCCAACAACAAATATTCAGTGACGATGATGATCCTATAATACAAAAATTTTTAAAGGTTGTTCCGGAAAAATTAAACTTATTAGGTTGTCCTTTTTATACAAATGAAATTGAGTCAAATTTAAATTTTAAAATGAATTTAATTAAATTGTAGAGAAACTATGTCTACTTAACTCACATGTAGCATATTACTTACTTAGACATTAATTTTCTATTCCTAGAGTAACATACCTGTTAAGCTGTGCACCTTGTTGGTCGTCTATTGAAAGTCTTCAAAATTTTTATTTAATGTTAAGAGAATCTTTAGAAAGTATTATAAATTGCAGTGTAAGCAATGATACCAGTGCTTATTACCTATAATTTTTGGAGGACTAGGAATCAGAAGTTGTACAAGTCTTTGTTTTTCTGCGTTTCTCGGTTGCATAAATGACGTTTCACCTTTATTAAAATTAATCCTTCCTTCATACATATTATCTGCAGATGACCATATCTACACTGAGGCATTAAATTTACATAAAAATATAGGAAATTTTTCTGAAATTAATTGCAAACCTGACCAAAAAAAAATTTAGTTTAACTCTCTGTAAATCTCTTGTTGATAATATTATTTTAAATTCTAAATCAATGTTAATGAAAGCACGTCTCTTGGCTTTGCAAGACCCGGAAAGTTCTGCATGGTTAAAAGCTTTACCGTCATCTGCTTTAGGCAATCTTCTTGATGATCCTTCATTTCGAATTTCTGTATCACTCCGAATTGGAGAATCTGTTGGTCTGCATGGTATATGCTGCCACAAGAATGCAGGTCGTTGGGCAAGACACAGGTTACTGAATGATATACTCAAACTTGCACTAAATTCTGTTGACATTCCAGCTGTACTTGAACCACAGAATATTTGTCGTAGTGACGGGAAACGTGTTGACGGATTAACTTAAGTCCCATGGAAGAAAGGTAAAGCCCTCTTGTGGGATGCTACCTGTAGAGATACATTGGCTGAATCATATATTACCAACACATCTATAAACGCTGGTTCAGCAGCTGAAATAGTGGAAAGGTTACAACAACAAAAATATAAAGAGCTTGAAGATACATTTTATTTTATACCATTTTCTATGGAAACTTTTGGTCTTTGGGTGGAAGAGGGGAAAAAATTTAGAAATGAAATTGTCTAAATTAAAAACAAAAAATAAACGTGCAAGTAATTTTATAACACAGAAAATAAGTTTGGCCATACAAAGAGGAAATTCTGCAGCAGTTTTGGGGACTATCCCAGTAGATTCCGGTCTGAATTAAATAAATTTATTTTAATTTTATTATTTTATCGAAGGATGTGATGTGATGTGTTTTACCTTAATTTTATTTGAATTTTTAGTTCTAAAAACAGAATGTATGACCGTTGAAAAAGATGACAACAAATTCATAAAACTTCATAAAAGATTGGGGCATCTTAATTTTACGAGCCTTAAAACGTTAGTAAATAAAAAACTTGTTGAGGGTATAGAGAACGTAAAAGTTCAGAAGTGAATTTTTGTAAGCCTTGTGTGAATGGAAAGATGTGTAAGTTGCCACATGGAACAAAAATAAAAAGTAATAGAATACTTGAGATTGTGCATTTAGATGTGTGTGGACCGATAAGTCCTTTGGGTAAAGAAGGGTTTAAATACTGCATTATATTCATAGATGACTTTTCTAATTTTACGATGGTATACTTAATTAAAGATAAGAGTGAGGCATATGAGAACTTTAAAGAATATGTAAGTACAGTCGAAGCATTTCATAATTTAAAAATATCAAAATTAAGATATGACAATGGCGGGGAATATGTTAATCGGGAGATGCAAGAATACTGTAAAGAACATAGAATAATTTTAGGCTATACAATCGCATACACACCTGAGCAGAATGGAAAGGCTGAGAGAATGAATAGAAGTTTGGTAGAAAGGGCAAGAACGATGAATGGATAAGTTTGGAGTACCTAAGTGTTTTTGGGGGGAAGCTATAAGAACAGCAAATTATGTATTAAATAGGTCTCCAAGTAATGCTTTAGAATGTATACCTGCTGGAACTTGGTATAAAAGAAAAATTGATATAAGCAATTTAAGGATTTTTGGATGTGTAGCTTACAGTCATATTCGGAAACAATTTAGGCATAAATTTGATGCAAAAGCAAAAAGATGTGTGATAATTGGATATTGTCCTACAGGATACAGATTGTAGGATTTGACTGAAGAAAAGGTGATACTAGCCAGGGATGTAAGATTTGATAAAAATACATTTTATTTTAAAATGAACAGTGTATTTTTAAATCATCCCACAGACTTTGAGACAAATACTCGATATATGATATTTGATGCTCCAAATATGGAAAAAACTTTAACTGAGACTGAGGAAACAAATGTGCAAAATGAAAATGTGTTAGGAAAACAAAGGCGTTTGACAAATTTACCAAAAAAATATAAAGATTATTACTAGTAATTTTATTAATAATGTTCCAAAAAGTTTTAGGGATTTGGATTATGGAGATGACAGGAAACAATGGCTACAAGCAATGGAGAGGGAGATTAAGTCAATAGAGGAAAATGATACATAGATTGAGACTCAAAAATCAAAAGACAAAAAATTATTAGATACAAAATGGGTTTTCACGTACAATGATTTGGAGGAGGATGAAAGAGATAAGTATAAAGCAAGATTAAAGGCGAGGGGATTTGCACAAGAAAGAAATGAGCATTTTGATGATGTGTACCCACTGTGGCAAAAATGTTAACTATACGAGCACTTTTAATAGTAGGAAATCATTGCACTGCATTTCTAAATGGGAAATTAGAAGAAGATATTTATTTATTTCCTCCTGATGGGATTTTGATATCAGAAAGTAATGTTTCAAAATTGCAAAAATCTCTATATGGACTTAAACCGTCTTCAAAGTGTTGGAACGAAGAAATAAATAAATTCTTGATGCAAATAGGATTTTGTAGATCTGAAAGTGACTGTTGCTTGTTTGTTTGTACTTTTAAGAATGGAAATAAAGTGTATCTCTTGCTATATGTTGATAATATAATTTTGAGTAGCTGAGATGAATGCTTAATAAATGAAATAAAACATAAATTAATGATAAACTTTAGAATGAAAGATAAAGGTAACTTAAAGCATTTCCTGGGACTTTAATTATAACAGGGAGGAAGGCATTTTAAAGATAAGTGAGCCTAAATACACAAAGACTATTTTAAAATGTTTTAACATGGCGATTGCTATCCTTGTTATACTCCAATTGAAAAGGATCTATACATCGAGTTAAGTAATGGTACTAATGCTACGAGAAAACCATTCAGAGAACTAGTAGGCTGCCTCATGTATTTGATGTTAGGTTCAAGACCGGACATTTGCTTTTCTGTTAATTATTTCAGTAAGTTTCAAGATAGAGCTACTGACGAGGCTTGGAATCGTTTAAAAAGGGTGCTAAGATACTTAAAAGAAACTTCTGAATGTTTCCTTGAATATCATAGGGAGGATTTTGATTTTTCTTGTTTTGTTGATGCAGGCTGGGAAAGCGATTTCCTTGAAAGAAAGTCAATTTCAGGATATAAATTTAAAATATTTGGGAACACTTTAGATTGGACGACCAAAAGACAGAATTGTATTGCACTTTCGACAACTGAGTCAGAGTTGGTTGCACTTTGTGCTGCTGTTTGTGAATGTCTGTGGATTAAAAAACTTTTTCTTGATTTAGGAGTAGATTTTCAATTTCTGAAATATCATTTTGTTTGCGAGCACGTAAATAAAGGTAAAATACGTTTAAATTACATTGAATCTGCTGAACAGCAGGCTGATACTTTAACCAAAGGTTTGACAGGTATAAAATTTAATAAGTTTCGAATTTGTTTAAATTTAAAGGGATTTTAGCGAGGGAGGATCTTGTATTTCGCTAAAATGTTTTAGTATAAATAAAATACTTTTTATTTTAGTATTAGTATTGTATATTTAAGTTGTATATATAATACTTGCTTACTTAGTTTTTATATCATAAAGATTGATTTAACAAAAAAGTGATCCAGACAGATTGATAAGAAATATGTCATTAAAAAATAACGTTTTTGGGTTTTTATAAAAAACATTTTGTTTATTTCATTTAGCATTTAAATAAAAGATATTACGAAAAATAGTTGTAGTAATTTACAGTAAAACAACAATAACACTTAGTTTTCATGAAGCGAGTTTTGAGATGACATACACACCAGTATTTACTAAGACGGTTTAGGGTTTAAGTTTAAAGTTTAGGTTTAGGTTTAACTTTTAGTTGATCTTTTGTGAAACGTTTTAACTGAATTTCTTTCAAACTTAATAAAAGTTAATGGAATTTTTGACTAATTATAACTACATAGGTTATATCGCAATGGAAAAAAACCGGTTTAAATAAGAATCTGCAAGGATTTCGTAAAAAAATGGAAAAAACGGAAAAGAGATGGTTTAAACTATAGGTTTAAGTTTGTAGGGAACGAGGTTTAAGTGAAAATGCAGCGATATTTAAGTGAATTACTTACATTTTTCAATTGACACTTACTTCCCACACTTGAATTTGTCGGAAAATGTGTTATAATTTCGTAATTTTCATTTTATAACTTGCACAAACATAACGAAACTGAGAAATAAATTTTTAAATTTATTAAAATGACGTAAAAGTGACTTGACTGGCACTTGCTGTACTAAGTACTGGGATTGTCATCTGCTGTCATCTTGGTGCATGTACATCTTAAATATATCTGTATTGCTAGAGCGCACTAAAACTATTAATGGAAAATGACTGCTACAAGCGTTCCGCCATATTGGATTCAATTGAACACAAAATGGATTAAAAAAGCCAGTGACTTATATAAGGGGGGACCCCCCCCTTTAAGCTAATAGTTTTTTTAGAAATTTTTCACATATTTCATGAATACAAATATAAAGTAACATAAAATGCGGCCCCCACCCTTTCGGCCCCCTGAAACATTTTTCCGAATACGCCACTAAAAAAAGCAAACGCTTTCAATAAAATTTATATGTATATTGAGTTGATTTAGGGTGGAATTTATAGTCGAGCCTTAAGGTCGGCCGTTTGCGGGGCGTCTTCAAAGATTTCTCAGCGTTTTCATTTTATAAAGCTTTTCTTAAGAAAAGTTGAGCCAAAGAAGCGAATGAGCTGGCTACATTGACATTTATATTAATTTTTGATATTTATGACAACTTTTAACAATTTCAGCTAATTTATCAAGATTGGTTTAAATAACAGTTTTTAGCTGTGATAAAAGTTTCGCTAGAACGAAAAAGTTTGATTGTGAAAAATGGTTTAAAACTACAAAAAATCCTACAAAATAAAAAACACATGGATGGAATTACCTACTTGAAAAAACAGGGGACAACAAAGGCCTGAAAGAAAATGAATTTGATGATCAAGAAATTTATATAGAAAGCCTTTTCAGTTTCATGAAAAAGCCAAATTAATGTTTTAATGCAGTTGAATATTTACTTCAAATATCATTTGTACGAAATCTGGTTAAGTTAAATGTTGTATTTTATCAAAATTAAATATAATTTTTTGACTTCATATAAAATATTTCTTTATTTGTTGGATAATAAATTTTTTGAAACTTTTCCAAATAGGTACTTGGTGGTTAGTATACAATTCAATATTTTTTGTTAGAAAAATAAATAAACTTGCGGATCCAAAATGGCGGATCTTCCCATTTATGAACCAATATGCACTTTGCGATCTTTTAGGTCGCTGATTATTATTTTTAACTTAAACTAAAAAACCAAAATGGCGAATCAAAAATGGCGGACTTTCACATTTCTGAACCAATATAAATAAAATAATAAATAATAAATAACAATAAAAATAAAATAAAAAGGCCTTTATTTTAACCTCGGCGAAGGGCAGCAGTGCTGTTTACTTAACCGAGAAAGAGAAAAAAAATTACAGTAAAAGAATATTACGAAATATTACAAGTAACTAATAATTATCTAATAAGTATGATTATTAAATTCTAATTTCGTAATTGTTAAAGAAAAAAAAATAACAATTTTATTATTATAGAGAAAAAAAATAAAACAACCTAAACTTGCCATAATAGTATTTATTGCTAGTTTCATTCCAAATTTTGGCTTTCCAATAGTTGTCTTTTTAATGCAGATTTAAAACATGGTGATGATATGTCTTTTTTATCAAATATTTTTAAGCTATTTATTATTTTTGGTGCACAATACGAAAAACTTCGCTGAAAAGTTGCCGTACGATGCCGTGGTGTGTCATATCCTCCCACAGTGCGAGTATTGCGACTATGTCTAGTGGTTCCAATATTAAGTTTTTTAATAAGATAAAATGGTTTCTCTCGCTGTAAAAGCTTATGTAAAAAACAACTAAAATGCAACTTTTCCCTATTTTGCATATTGAGCCATTTTAGGTCCTTTAGTTTTTGACGAACGTGATCACGCCTCCTCAGCCCATACACGAATCGTATACAAGAGTTTTGAACTTTTTGCAACCTATATTTACTTGATCCATCAAGACAGGGGCCGTAAACAAAGTTGCAGTAGTTCCAATGTGACAACACAAGGGTTTCGCATAAATTTTGTTTGAGTTTTTTGTTTAATACATCTTTACTTTTGTATAAATTCCTCAGAGAAATATACGCTTTTTGAACCACTTTGGCAACCTGTGTCCTAAATCTTAATTGGGTATCAAAAACTACACCCAAATTTTTTTGCTCTAGCACATCATTTACCCTTACATTATTTATCAAAACATTAAAATTTTGTCTGGACCAGGCTGCCAAAGGGCCAACATATATAACAGCTGATTTATTTGGATTTAATTTAAGACCATTTTCTGTGGAATACTGATCGATCAGGTTTAGGTTTTTAATTAAGATAGTGATTGACATTTGAGCACTAGTTCGATTAAAAGGCTTATATACTTGTGTATCATCGCAATATTGGGCTAAGCTGCAGTCTTCTACACACTTGTTCATATATGCATTAAATTCGGAACTTTAGGGTGTTTCAGGTCGCTTATTATGATTTCTAACCTCAACTTAAAGAAAAAATCAAAATGGCGGATAAAAATTGCAGATTGTCCCATTTATGAACCGATTTGAGTCAAAGTCGGAACTTTGCGATCATTCAGGTCGCTGATTATTATTTTTAACTTAAACTAAAAAAATCAAAATGGCGGATAAAAAATGACGGACTCTCCCATTTATAAACCAATGTGCTTCAACTTCGGAACTTTAGGGTGTTCAGATCGCTGATTATGATTTCTAACTTAAACATTAAAAAAATCAAAATGGCGGATCCACAATTTTGCCTTCCTATTTATAAACCGATTTGCCTCAAACTTGAAACGTCGCGGCGCTTAAGGTAACTCAATACAATTTTTGACTCAAATTTAAAAACATGAAAATGGCGGGTACAAATTGGCGGATTTTCCCATTTATGAACCGATATATATCAAACTCGAAAATTTGGGGTGTTTTAGGTCGCTGATTATTATTTTATTGTTCATTGTTACAAGTGATTTAGTAACACCGCGGTGGCACACCGGCCTTTAAACTTTTTAGTACAAAAAAAACTGAAACTTAAAAAAAAATTAAACTTTTTTTACAAAAAAATCTGGACTTTTAAAGGAAAATATTTTGGTATATTGGTTCATAAATGGAAAACTCCGCCATTTTTGATCCGCCATTTTGATTTATTTTTAGTATAAGTGAAAACTAATAATCAGCGACCTGAAAGATCTCAAAGTTCTGAGTTTGATGCAAATCGGTTTATAAATGGAAAGTCACCATTTTGATTTATTTTAAGTTTAGGTTAGAAATCATAATCAGCGATCTCAAAACACCCTAAAGTTCCGAGTTTGATGCAAATCGGTTCATAAATGGAAAAATCCACCATTTTGTATCCACCATTTTGATTTATTTTAAGTTTAAGTTACAAATCATAATTAGGGACCTGAAACACCCCAAAGTTTCGAATTTGATACATATTGGTTAATAAATGGGAAAGCCCGCCATTTTTTATCCGCCATTTTGATTTTTTTTAGTTTTAGTTAAAAATAGTAATCAGCGACCTGAAAGATGGTAAAGTTCCGAGTTTGATGAATATCGGTTCATAAATGGGAAAATCCGCCATTTTGGATCCGCCATTTTATTTATTTTTCTAATAAAAAAAATGTTGAGTTGTATACTAGTCACCAAATACCTATTTGGAAAAGTTTGAAAAAAGTTATGATCAAACAAATATATTATATGACGTCAAGTTAAATAAAACTGTTTAAACAATTAATAGTAATATCGTAAAACAAGAAATCTCGCGGCGAACTGTCCCCGCGGCCAATTATCCGCGGCGAATTGTCCCCTACTCTACTTGAGACTTTAATAAAATTTCTGTCTAAATGTTCATTAATATTACAAAATATGTGAAATTTAGGTAGCTACCTATTTATTAAACTGTCTTTATCTATAAGGTTTAAAATATGATTTTTTTCAACAGCCCGCTTTACTTTTTAATCTACCAATTAAACGAAAAACCAAATTGTTGTCTTCCTCCACTAATTATTTAGTTGCATAAAATCTCAAAAGCAGCCGTCACAGATTTTTTAAACTAGTGCGCATAATCAGGAAGCGAACTAACAACAGAACTCGTTATTAATTTATATTTGTATTTTAAAAATATTGAAATAAATATATTAAGATTATTTGCAAATAAACAAATTGCGTGTGATTTTATTTGGATTTTAATCTGAAGATCGTTTTTTTACTTTCCTCGCCAAGGCAAATATCGTTTAAAAGCTACATGCTTAAATATAAAAGAGATATGAGAATTTAGTACTAAACGGTTTATCCAGCGTTGTGTACATTGCCCTAAAAACTCGCTCTAATAGTTAATTGAAGCTAAAAATCGTATAAAATTTTGTCATATTGTTCCTAAATATGATCAAATTTTACATTTTTAACAAATAAATTAACAAGAACGTGATTGTTTTCAAGTTACAATGAGATAAACCACCCCCCGTAGGTAGTTTAAAATTTAGGTTCGGTTCATGACCTAGGGGTTTAAAGTGACGTAGAAGTCTAAATTAGACAGTTTTCCATGTTTACTTCTTTTTTCCGGTCTATATGATCTATTTCAAGAACAAATCGTCTTAAATTTCAATTTTTAGGACATTTTATGGTATTGTTACAAATTTAAGTTATTTAAATTTTATAATTGGAATTTATTTAGGTTTAGTGTAGTATTAGGTCGATTTATCTTAAGGTTGTATTCTTAGTCTAGGTTTTAGTTGCGTTGTCTGTGGCTTGCGGTCGCGGTAGTGCGGGAACTTTCCGGACGTCGAAGGCTGCTGGAAAGTTCGAGAGAGATGGACGATCCTATATATAGGGCCGGGGTCGCGCACCAGTCAGTCAGACAGATAACGTGCGTAGTGGTCGCGAGATTAACACGAAGTTAATAGACCGATTATAGTAGTGAATTATTAGCAAGTTATTACTAAGTTTAAGTGCGTGTTTTTGTACATAATTTGTCGAAATAAATTGACGTATCGTTTTCAACAATTGCGAGTTTTAATTTGTCGTTGTGAACCTGTAACAATTGGTGTCAGAAGTGAGATTAAAAGAAATAAATAGTGCAAAGACTATCATTATACAGTATCACCGGATAGGACAATTGGACAGAGAAACAGTAAGTGATTTTTCTAGAATATTCGAAGAAGTTCGATATTGTTTTATTCAAAAACTAAAAGAGATATTTAAGAACCGACTTCGACATTAACTTTACAGTCCAAAAATTGATAATTAGAGAGATTTTCTAGAATATTCTATAACATTCTACGACGTTCTATTCAAAAACTAGAAGAGATATACAAATACCGACTTCGACATTAGATTAGTAATTTTAAAAGTAAGAATCACAAAGAATTTCTAGAACATTCCATCACTTTCTACGACGCTCTATTCGAAAACCAGAAGAAATATCCAAAAAGAGACTTCGACATTAGCTTAGTAATTTCAAAAGTAAGAACTAAAAAGAATTTCTAGAAGATTCCATAACATTCTACGACGTTCTATTCAAAAACTAGAAGAGATATACAAATACCGATTTCGACATTAGTTTAGTTATTTCAAAAGTAAGAATTAGATAGAATTTCTAGAAGATTCCATAACATTCTACGACGTTCTATTCAAAAACTAGAAGAGATATACAAATACCGACTTCGACAGTAGCTTAGTTATTTTAAAAGTAAGAATTAGAAATTATCTCTAGAATATTCCATAACATTCTACCACGGTCTATTCGAGAACCAAAAGAGATAATCAAAAAGTGACTTCTACATTTGCCTAGTAGCAGAAAGAGTAGCATCTACCAGTATATTCCAGAACATTCCATTAGGTTCTTTTTAAGAATTGGAAGAGATATTGAAAAACCGACTTCGACATTCACTTTATAGCCCTAAAATAGACGTTTTAAGTGATTTATCAGGAAGTTGATGCTTACTAGACAAGGATCGGCCAAGATGGAAGATTTAACTAAAATGATGCAGGCTCTAGCAGCTCAAATGGCTCAAAACCAGAACGACATGAAACAGATCATTGAACAAAACCAGGGCGATATGAAACACACCATGGACGACATGAAACACACTATTGAACAAAACCAGAACGATATGAGACAGACATTAGACGGCATGCAAGAAAACTTCGATCAGATAAAGAGCAACTCCGAACAGCTGAGAGAAGAGTTCAAAGCAGCAACTGAAGATCTTAAGGAAGAAATAACTCAAAGAATGCAGAATGTAGAAGAAAAGGTACAAAACCAATTGCAGAATGTAGAAGAAACGGTACAAAACAAATTGCAGAATGTTGAAGAAAAAGTGGACACCAAGCTACAGAATGTAAGAGAAGAAGTTTTTCAAACAGTGGAAGAAAAGCTCCAGGATGTGTCAAAACAGCTTATACAGCTCCAAAAAGAACACAACAAAATGAAAACTCAGGGATGTGTTGTGAATTCCAACCAAAACATTAAGCCTCCAAATTTCGATGGTACGTCTTCCTGGTCTACTTATAAACAACAGTTTGAAGCTGCCGCTGCTGCAAATGGTTGGGACGAGGACGAAAAAGCTAGAGCGTTGTTAGTAGCTCTACGGGAACCTGCACTCGGACTTTTACGGTCCATTCCAGTCGAACAAAAACAGAATTATAACGCTTTAGTGGCAGCGCTAGAAAGAAGGTATGGAGACGAACACTTGCGAAATTTACATTGGTCAGAATTAAATGTTCGTCAACAAAGACCAGGAGAATCATTGCAAGAGTATGAAGCAGATATTAGGAGGCTGATGTATTTAGCTTACCCAGAAACGCCAGAAAATTACAGAGATCCCTTCACGGTAGATCGCTTTATTAACGGATTACGAGACACGGACTTAGCAAAGTTACTTCGTCGAGAACGCTTCCATAACAGCAGTGAAGTGTTGATTCGAGCCCTTGAAATTGAATCATCAAATAATATGTCCAGGCCAAAAGTAAGAGCTGTTTCAATTCAGGAGGGAGAAGAAATGAGCAATGGACATGAGGTCAACTCAAAAACGCTAAACCAAATGTTTCAATCACTGATAGAGAAGATTGACTCTTTGAAAGAAAGCAGACGATCCCCTCCAAATGTAAAGTGTTTCAGATGCGGACGTACAGGGCATATACAACGCGATTGTCGCGTCCAAATAAGGTCTCGCTCGCCATCTAGCGGGACAGAGTACCGAAGAAGAGATCAGAAAAACTAAAACTAGTCAACGCAGAGGGGCGGGTGTTGGCTAATGGGAATAGAGCCCCCAAAATTTACCCTATTAAGAGCCTAAAACATACTGCTGACAGTCTTAACATCGACGGACTTATTAATGGGAGAAAAGTTAATATAACAGTAGACACTGGTGCTGTCATATCATTGCTTAAGTTCAAAATTGCAACGAGATATAAAATTCGACCAATAGAAAAGAAAATAACACTTAAGACTGTGACTGGGGAATCTGCCGACGTGTTGGGGCAGACAAATATAGACCTACAGCTGGGAAGATTGAAGATTCGCCACACTGTATTGGTTGCCGAAATAGAAGACGAATTTATTTTGGGAATGGACTTGATAAGTAAACATGGATTTGCGTTTGATAATAAACTTAATATCCTAAGATTTGGGAATGAAGAGTTCATTTTGTCAAATAGTCACTTCAATAAAGAACCAATAAAGGTCGTGGCAGTATGCACAACAAGACTAGTCGGTAACAGTGAGACCATAATTTTTGGGAGGCTGGAAAGTAAAACATCAAGCTGCGTCGGACTCATAAGCCAACAAAACACACCCAACACCTACCTCGTTGCAAAATCACTAGTTAAAACCGATAAAGACATCCCGATTAGAGTCGCCAATATTTTCCCGAATAGTGTCAAAATTAATAAGGGGGAGGTGGTAGCATTATTTGAACCAGTACAGAAAGTAACAAGATGTGAAGAGCCAACTTCTGAGGATACATGCAAGTTACCAATGGAGGTACTTCAGCAATTTGAGTCAACTTGGCAACATCTCACTCCAGAAGAATATAGTAAAGCGAGAGAGTTTATAGAAGAACAAAGTAATATCTTCGAAACTAGGAGTAGTTCGGGACGCACAAACCTTATTCAACATGCTATCAACACTGGCGATGCCCAACCGATAAGACAACCCCCAAGAAGACTACCAATGGCCAAACAAGAAGAAGTTCACAATCTCATTAATAAAATGCTCAGCGACGGTGTTATTGAAGAGTCATCAAGTCCTTGGTCATCTCCTGTGGTGTTGGTCACTAAAAAGGATGGAAGTACTAGATTTTGTGTCGACTACAGGAAACTTAACGATATGACCAAGAAAGATAGTTACCCACTGCCAAGAATAGACGACACATTAACAACGTTGGCAGGATCATATTGGTTTTCTACTCTTGACCTGAAAAGTGGGTATTGGCAAGTAGGAATCTTTGAAAGAGATAAAGAGAAGACTGCATTCTCTGCTGGAAGTGGACTTTATCAGTTTAATGTGATGCCATTTGGCCTGTGCAATGCCCCAGCTACATTTGAAAGACTAATGGAAGTCGTTCTACGAGGCCTTACTTGGAAAACCTGCCTAGTCTATTTGGATGATGTCATAGTAATGGGGAAATCATTTCAAGAACATCTAGATAATTTACGAGAAGTATTCTCAAGAATCAGGAACGCAAATCTTAAATTAAACTCAAAGAAATGTTTTCTGTTCCAAGAAAAAGTTGAGTTCCTGGGTCACGTCGTTTCCCGAGAAGGCATCCATACCGACGAAAAGAAACTACAAGCAATAAAAGAATGGCCTCAACCTCGTGACAAACATTAATTGAGAAGCTTTTTGGGTCTGTGTACATACTACAGACGATTTGTAGAAGGATTCGCCAAAATAGCGTCTCCGTTACATAGACTTACAGAAGATAAAGCTTCTTACAAATGGAATACCGAATGTGACCAAGTATTTAGAAGATTAAAAGCAGCATTATGTTCTAGTCCGATTCTTGCATATCCCATTCCAAAAGGAAAATTCATATTAGATACTGATGCGAGCAACGATGGCATAGGAGCAGTACTCTCCCAAGTACAAGATGGAGAAGAACGGGTCATCGAATTTTTCAGCAAGAAGCTATCCAAACCAGAGAGAAATTATTGTGTTACTAGAAAGGAGCTCCTAGCCATAGTTAAATCCGTAGATCACTTTCACAAATATCTCTACGGACAAGAGTTTCTGATTAGAACGGATCATGCTGCGTTACAGTGGCTCATGAAAATGAAACAACCTGAGGGGCAAGTCGCGAGATGGATAGAAAAGCTACAACAATACCATTATCAAATTAAGCACCGAGCAGGAACGGTGCATAATAATGCAGATGCATTGTCCAGAAGACCTTGCCCCGAGGATTGTAAACATTGCAGAAAAATTGACCAGAAAGAAGGAATTACCTACGAGCGCCAGATAAAGTTAGAACCAGATGAAGAATGGATGTCGGCTTCGATTAGAACCACACAACTTAACGACAAAGATGTAGGACCTATCTTGCGATTGAAAGAAGAGAACAAGCCACGACCATCATGGCAAGATATCGCAAACCAAGGGGTGATATTCAAATCACTGTGGACACAATGGGATTCACTGATAGTAGAAGAAAACATTCTTAAACGTGCCTGGGACAGTGCCGATGGACTTACTGTGATTAATCAAGTAGTGGTTCCTAGGAGCATGGTAGACAATATAATGGCCGAATGCCATGGTGGAAAATCAGGCGCGCACCTAGGCATAAATAAAACCATGGACAAAATTCGAAACCGATTTTATTGGGTCAATTACTTTCAAGATGTGAAAAACTGGTGCCGCCGATGTTCGACTTGTGCAGCCAGCCAAGGTCCCAAAACAAGGTCCAGAGGCCAAATGAAACAATATAACGTAGGTCTGCCATTCGAACGCATTGCTATTGATGTGGCCGGACCATTTCCAGAAACTAAAAAGGGCAACAAATACATCCTTGTTGTCATGGATTATTTTAGCAAATGGCCAGAAGTTTTTGCTTTGCCTAACCAAGAGGCCGCTACAGTTGCAGAAGTTCTGGTAAATGATGTTTTCAGCCGATTTGGCATTCCTTTGTAACTACATTCAGATCAAGGAAGAAACTTTGAATCAAAACTCTTCCAGAATCTCTGTGACCTTTTAGGAATACATAAAACACGGACTACTGCTTTGCATCCGCAGTCAGATGGCATGGTTGAATGATTTAATAAAACAATAGAGGAACATCTTTGCAAAGTTGTTGATGAGCACCAAACAGATTGGGACCAATATATTCCATTGTTTTTGATGGCCTATAGAACTGCCATTCACAATACGACAGGAGCTACTCCATCTAGTATCCTGTTTGGTAGAGAACTGCGTTTACCATGTGATATCATGTTTGGTTCACCTGAAGAAGCACACTTAGAGGTTAATGACTATGTCGAACGTTTAAGGCAAAAGCTGCACGATATCCATGAAGCGGTTAGAGAGCGAATAGAAATAGCCAGTGACCGCATGAAAGCGAGATATGACCTGAAAGCAAACTCTTCAGGGTTCAAAGAGAATGATTAAGGCTGGCTGTACAATCCTCAACGCAAGAAAGGAAGATCACCTAAGTTGACACCACCATGGGAAGGGCCTTATAAAGTTGTTAAGAGAATTAATGATGTAGTCTACCGAATCCAGAGAAGCCCGAAGTCCAAGATGAAAGTTGTTCATCTAGACAGACTAAAACCTTACCTGGGAAATGTTGATCGAGACGATCAAACCTGAAGAGGAGGATAGTGTTACAAATTTAAGTTATTTAAATTTTATAGTTGGAATTTATTTAGGTTTAGTGTAGTATTAGGTCGATTTATCTTAAGGTTGTATTCTTAGTCTAGGTTTTAGTTGCGTTGTGTGTGGCTTGCGGTCGCGGTAGTGCGGGAACTTTCCGGACGTCGAAGGCTGCCGGAAAGTTCGAGAGAGATGGACGATCCTATATATAGGGCCGGGCTCGCGCACCTGTCAGTCAGACAGATAACGTGCGTAGTGGTCGCGAGATTAACACGAAGTTAATAGACCGATTATAGTAGTGAATTATTAGCAAGTTATTACTAAGTTTAAGTGCGTGTTTTTGTACATAATTTGTCGAAATAAATTGACGTATCGTTTTCAACAATTGCGAGTTTTAATTTGTCGTTGTGAACTTGTAACAGTATGTACAGGTAAAAATACCAAATCAATTACAGCCTGTTTCGGCAAACAATCAATTTTTCCAAACCAATGCACATTTAAATTTTAAACTTAAACCAAAACCTAGACTAGACTAAAACTTACGCCTTAGTAAATACTGGTGACAATGTTTTATGTGTTGATATATTAATATTAGCTCCTAATTTTTTGGAGAAAAAAAAAGTTGCTCCGATTTCAAATTTTTTTATATATCTTTGCGTTTTAGATGATTTTGAAACTTTTTTGTCGCGCCGTCTGTCTGTCTGTCTGTCTGTATGCCTGTCTGTCTGTCTGTATGTCTGTCTTTAACGACCAACGCGCATAACTCAAAAACCGCTTGCCCGATTTTAATGAAATTTGGTACCTAGGCTGCGTCTTGGGTCGAGATGGTCCCATTTAAAAATGAACAAAATCCACCCAACATAAGTCAACTAAAAGGCGTGAAGGTAAATTTTAAAAATTAGATTTTATGTGAAAATATGGCGTGTGTAATATCAAACGAAAGGTGATTGTGTCTGGAGTTAAAAAAAAATAAATTTTAGTTAAAAAAAAAGGGTAAGGGTAGATTTAAAAAATTAGAGTTTAAGTCAAAACATGGCTTGTGTGGTATCAAACGAAAGGTAATTGAGTCTGGAGTCGAATAAAATATATTTGAGATTTTAGTTATAATATCTCACACGTATACTATAACTATAGTACCTAGTGTGAGCTTAGGTGCCCATATATTGGCAGAGTATTTTTACTTGTGCTGAAACTTTGGACATTTGATTAAACATTTTATTCTATTTTGAGAATTTTAATCAAACTAAACTTTTTTAGTAAATAAAAAAGTTAGAGATCCGAAATTTCTAATTCCGTCATAGTGCTTACATGAACTCCGACGTAGTTTTGACACGGATCACCTGTAATCCGTGGTTTTGACCTGAATTCCGTCATATGATAAAATGGATGCTTAAAATAATCTATAACAAATACAACAAAATTTTGTTGTACTAATTAACTTTGCTTACATAAACTCATCAAATATTAGCTCACACATATACTATACTATAGTAGTGTGAGCTTTGGTGATCCTAATTTTTTCAAGAAAAAAAAAGTTGCTCCGATTTAAATTTTTTTTATATATCTTTGCGTTTCAGATGATTTTGAAACTTTTTTGTCGCGTGGTCTGTCTGTCTGTCTGTATGTCTGTATGTCTGTCTGTAACGACCAACGCGCATAACTCAAAAACCGCTAGGCCGATTTTAATGAAATTTGGTACCTAGACTGGGTCTTGGGTCGAGATGGTCCCATTTAAAAATGAACAAAATCCACCGAACACAAGCCAAGTAAAAGGGTGGGGGAAGATTTCAAAAATTAGAGTTTATGTGAAAATATGGCGTGTATGATATCAAACGAAAGGTAATTGAGTATGGAGTTAAATAAAATACATTTTAGTTTTTTTTTCAAAAAGGGTGGGGGTAGATTTCAAAAATTAGAGTTTACGTGAAAATATGGCGTGTGTGGTATCAAACGAAAGGTAATTAAGTCCGGAGTTAAACAAAATACATTTTAGTTTTTGTTTTTTTAAGGGTGGGGGTAGATTTCAAAAATTTGAGTTTAAGTCAAAACATGGGTTGTGTGGTATCAAACAAAAGGTAATTTAGTCTGGAGTTGAATAAGATATATTTCAGGTTTTAGTTTTATTAGCTCGCACATACACTATAACTATAGTACCTAGTGTGAGCTTAGGGGCCCATATATTGGCAGAGTATTTTCAGGAGGACCTCAGTACGCACAGGAAAATACTCTGCCAATATATGGGCCCCTAAGCTCACACAAGGTACTATAGTTATAGTGTACGTGTGAGCTAATATAACTAAAAACTGAAATATATTTTATTCAACTCCAGACTAAATTACCTTTTGTTTGATACCACACAAGCCATGTTTTGACTTAAACTCAAATTTGTGAAATCTACCCCCACCCTTCAGAAATACAAAAAACTAAAATGTATTTTGTTAAACTCCGGACTCAATTACCTTTCGTTTGATATCACACACACCATATTTTCACTTAAACTCTAATTTTTAAAATATACCCCCACCCTTTTTTTTTAAGTAAGTTAAAATGTATTTTGTTTAACTGCAGACTCAATTACCTTTCGTTTGATATCACACACGCCATATTTTCACATAAACTTTAATTTTTGAAATCTACCCCCACCCTTTTATTTGGTTTGTGTTTGGTGGATTTTGTTCATTTTTAAACGGGACCATCTCGACGAAAGACCCAGCCTAGGTACCCAATTTCATTAAAATCGGCCAAGCGGTTTTTGAGTTATGCGCGTTGGTCGTTACAGACAGACATACAGACATACAGACAGACAGACAGACAGACAGACAGACATACAGACAGACAGACATACAGACAGACATACAGACAGACAGACGGCGCACCAAAAAAGTTTCAAAATCATCTGAAACGCAAAGATATATAAAAAATTTTGAAATCGGAGCAACTTTTTTTTTCTCGAAAAAATTAGGATCACCATAGCTCACACTACTATAGTATAGTATATGTGTGAGCTAAAAATAGAATATTAATTTTAATGGGTTCGTCAATAAAATATTTATATTACTACTTCAAATGAGTTGCTTAAAAACCCACAAAAACCTAATTACCAAATTTTGTGGTAGTATATGTCTGTGTGTCAGTATAACTGTTCTAGGATTATCTCTCGGTCTATTTGTCTGACAGTAACATAACTAAAAATTCGCTTAACCTATAACTATGGTATTCGAAATGATAATTAATAGGTTTTAGTGGGGTGGAGACTTGTAAGGTACACGGTAAAAATTTTTGTCTACAATGAAAAGACGTTCTTTTCTTGAATACATTGTTTTACTCTTAAAACAATTTGTTTTGAATAAAATATTTCATTTTAGTTCAACGCAGCGTTTAATCTTGAAATGAGACTTTATTTTTCTTCTTCAATTGTTTTGTTTCAGTATACTCCATTTTGTAACAAAGCAAATTGTCTTCATATAAGTAACATTTTGCTTGCAGAGAAAACGGTGCCTTTGATTAATTCAGTTCCAATATATAATAAAACAATTTCTGTTTTACATCAAAATAAAGAGGCAAGACATTTTTTGTGCTATATCAAAAAAATATTCTCTTGGTGAAAAGGAAAGCACAAATTATTTTACTTCAAAGCAATTTGCTTTGATCTAAGACAATTTTGTTTACCGTGTATTTATTTCTTACAGTAAACAGAATATTTGGAGAAAAAATTCTGGATAGGTAGGTATTTTTCGTAAGAGATTAAAAGGGGACAGCCTCCTTCATAATCCAGCAAACGGGAAAATTACAACCTGAAAGCCGTCATTGTCGTAACCTGAATTCCGACACCCAAAGTCATCAAAGATTTTAAATGTGTAGAGTAAAAAAAACATGACGGAATTTCAAATTTGAAAAATTTGATTTATTGTATCTTAGATTTTTTGTCTTTAGATGGTTCTTGACATGGAAAAAACTGAACTTCCTTATTTTTTACAAAAATAAAATAATTGGAAAGCCGTCATAACCCCACAGCCTGAATTCCGACACATTGAATTTAAAACAAATTTTCAGAGAAAATAGCTCAAAAAGCATGTGACCGAATTCGGTATTTAGAAAATATGATCAAATTTGATTCTGATTTAGATGTATTTCTTGCTTTTTGATAAATGTAGGTATGAAAAAAACTAATTTGAATAGACAATGTTTTTGTTGGGAATTCCGTCACTCCTGTCGGATTTCCGGCTCAATGTTGTTTTGTAACCCAAATCCCGCTACCCCCTTTTTATTAAAAATAATCGAAAAAAGGAAGAAAATTTTGGTTAAAAACTTATCTACAGACATTAGTTTAGTAAAAAATACAAATATATTAGATAATAATATAAGAAAGTACCTTAAATCTTAGATTAAATGAGTACGTGCAACTGGCTTGCTTTATAATAAAATGCAACGTTCCGCTTCGACACTTGACGCACGCCTAAAATAATTTTTCGCGCACAGCTTTCTTTCAAACAATACAGAAGATTGCGCACAGTGTTGCAAGATATATAGATAAACTGATGAAATTATTTTTTGGAATTCCATTGTAGGATTAGCTTAATAATTCTAAACATTTCTAAAAAGTGACGGAATTCAGGTGCGTGACGGAATTCGGGTTGAGTACGGTATATGTGTTTTAATCAAAAAAAAAAAGGCGCAAAAGCCTGTTCAAAAAGTCTTTTTTTGTCACGTTTTTTTAAAACTTTTTTAAAATTAAAAGTGACGTGAAAAGATGTTCTAAAAGTTTACTAGTTTACGACTATATCAATGGCGCTCAAGGAAACACAAAATCTCTATACATACATTATCTTTTCTTTAAAAGCTAAAGAAGATTTTTTAGCAGTAAACACTTTCACCTAATATTAATGTGTTTTATCAGATTAATGACTGATGCGTCGTGATCGTGAAGGATCAGTGATCAGTTCATTATCTGGTTTTTGGAGTTTAGGGGCCAATGCACTCCCGGATGGATTTCGTCGAAGTGACACATGTCGCCAATAGGTGGCGCTGCTCCTATCAAAATCTCAAAAATATTTAATAGAAAAGCCATGCAAGTCGCGTTTAAAAATTCGTGTAGAAAAAAGGCGAGAACCTATTGTGATTTTGACGTTGATGAAAAATCTACTTAGAATTCACTTGAAAATAATAATTTGATCTGATAATGGCGTTATTAGGGCTTATCCGTAAATTACATAATGGTCAAGTAGGGAAGGGGAAGGTTTGACCTTGCGTTACACTCATGTTAATTTAATGTGTTTTTTTTTTGAAAATGCGTTATGCGTTTAAATAATTTAAGAACGCTCCCTTACAACGCCGTTTTTAGCAAAGTTATTTTTGTAACGTTTAATAAATGATTAAGCTTGTTTTCATATCTGAAATAAAAGTTTTTTTCTAGCAGCCTTTAAAATCAACGATTCTTTTTCTTACGCGTTTTTACCTGTAAAGGCCGCTTGACATGGTGCATGACAATAAAATTTGCAGGCAAATGGCATGACATTTTGCCCAGGTGCATGCGCAGAACAAATCCAGCTGATTGTTGCAGGCAATCCATTTTTATCGGCCCGGTGCCATTCTTTTGCATGCAAACTATACTTGCATGCATACTGGGGAATTTTTACCTAGATTCTGGGGAATCCATGCATGGCCATGCACACTTTCAAACAAAAAGAAGATTTTTTGCAGGCAACAATTTGACCAAAATTTTTTGCTTGCAAATTTTTGCAGCGCGTCATGCACCATGTCAAGCGGCCTTTAAAGACGTGATTGTGCTATATAATATAACTTCCACCAAAATTATTAAAACCTTTAAACTTCCCCTCTCCAGGAAAACCGTTCCTCCCAAAAGGTTGTGTAGAAAAATTTGTTTGAAAATTCCACACCAATATTTTTTAACCAATCAAAATGTGTTTTTTGACATATAACCATAACAACCTACGTATTTTAATCGGAAATTTTTTGACGTTTTAAGGACAGGATAATGTGACAGCAGGTATTGGTTTTGATTTATTTATTCAATTTTCATACATTTCATTTTTATAGTTAAGATTTCGTCTGTATTTTTTGGACACCTCCATTCTTTGTAAAGGCGAAAAACCTGGATGGAATGAGTTAAATATCTATGTCAAACAAAATATATATAATATTTAGACGATTTTATTCACCATTTTTCGATTTAGCACTTACAATTTTCTAACGCTACGTAGGCGCTGCATGGTTATGAATGATATACTAATGAAGCCCCTATAAGAAATTGATAAAAGCGCAAAAAGCCATTTTCTACCATTTGTAGTTACACAAAACCTATGTAAAATTGAATAATGTACTGTTTTGAGTCTTAAAATGTTATTTCCGTGAAACTACAACAAGTAGAAATCAACAATTTTTTTGGCTAAAATTGCTGCCGAAACTGTGACACCAACTAAATCGGTTCATGTACCTTTATGAAAAATCGTAAAAATTATATTTTTCTACCACTTGTCGTAGTCACAAGTAATTATAAAATGGAAGATATAATATTGTACATCCTAAATTTTTTGTGCTACTACAATAAGTAGAAATCAAAAATTTTATAGGCTAACAATCGATTGATAGCGAAAGAGCAACCTGAAAGTGTTCATGTACCTATATGAAAAACAAATACATTTTTTATTTTCTGTCAATTGCAGTAGCCCAAAGTTACTAAAAAATTAAAGAGTATAATTACGTCGTTGATATTCCAATAGGTCGTATGTCATAAATTTTTTAATATCATATGTTTGGTGGCTTCGCAATCAAATATACTACTTTATATCCCAGAAAAACCTCTTATGTCTCCGACCAATCAGAAACGCAATATTTCAATCTGGAAATTTGTCGTTAACGTCGTGAAATTGGCTATAACCAATTAGTTCTATGTCGTTCACAAAAACAAGCACACTTGTTTTCATTTTTGTAGAAGTGATTTCGATTATTTTTTGGTTTTTAAGTGAATTAAAGGTAAGACTATTATTAATTATTATCATTATCACATTAAATAAATTAAATAAATTTTAATGTTAGATCTAGAAGTCGTATGTCGCTTTGATGTGGCACATAGCGTAGTACCAATATGTCCTAAGTGTTAAGAAATTGATCCTATGTCATAAAATTGTGACCAGAAAATAATTCCAATAGGTTGTATATGTCACAGAAAAACCTAAAATGATAATACAAAATCAAAAAACACTTAATGTGATACTACAGTATAACATAATTCTATAAACAAAATTTCAGATTCAAAAGTTACTTATCAACCCATTAGTGTCAGTTTTTAATTTCCGCACAATACTTCCAATCTTTTTTCCTGCCTAGTGAAATTTTTATAATTGCTGACATAGGAACTTTTGGAGTATCAACGACGATATTCTACCTTGTAAAATGGTATTTCCGTGTAACTACAACAAGTAGAAAACAACATGTACCTATAGGAAAAATTGATAAAATCATAATTTTCTTCCAATTTTAGTAACGCAAAATGATAAAAATTAAAAGAATAAAATATTTTACATTGTAAACTGGTATTTTCGTGAATTTAGTACAATAAGTACAAATTAATCTAACTGGTGCTGAAACTGCGACCAAACCTCAATGTGTTCATGAACCTAAATAAATAAAAATTAAATAAAGAACATTCTGAACTATTCTTCTTGTAGTCGTAAAAATAATAAATTAGCTTTTAGTTTTTAATTCAGGTATGTACAATGACAAAATATTAATTGTCATAGTAACTAAATAATAAAGTCAATTAAAACCATTGAGTTGTATAACGCCCTAAAAGGGCGTTAGAGACGGAAAGACAAGGCATTTTTTATTGACCCTATCCAATTTGGTTCCTATGGTCGGGTATTTCTTTTACAATAAAAACAGAGATAGACATTATTGAACATGTGAAACGGACAAAGATAGGGTGATTTTGCATGCTAATAATACCCTAGATAATATAAGGGTACTTTTATCTCTTTCACACTGACGGCATAAGTGCGACAGAAAAGCAGCTGGCTACCTTTAATCCACCTGCCGTATTTTGAGTGATTCTACCTGTTAATCCGTGTATACAGGGAAAACTGATAGACAATGTTGTCTAAGTACGGAAATGATTTTTTTTGAATTTTGTGCGGGAATATTACAAAAAGAAATCTTAAAACGTTTAAAAACAAGTTTAGAAGTAACTATTTGAGTTTAAACATGGTCCAAAATTGTTTTTTGTGCAAAAGAAGAAAAAAAATCCATAAAAAAACAACATTTTATGGGTAAGTCGTCTTGACAGATAGTTTTTCCTAAAACACGAGAAAGTTCAGTAGCGTTACGATAGATAGTTTTTTCTGCGACCGTGCGATTTTACCCGCACACATTTTGATTCAGAAAGTGTCACTTCCCCGCACTTTTTTTTGCATTGCATGAAAATTAACAAAAAGTATTTGATTTTCTTAAAAATGATTTCTTTTTAAATTCTTACATACCGATTTTTATCCAGTTGTTTTTGTTTTTTCGAACCAAACTTTTGACATGTCACGGTCGAGTTTCATACATCTTGATGAATTGTTACACACACTGATCTATGTTTTTATAAATTTCGATAAATTTAATGTTTTTTGCGGACTTTACAGTAATTTTAAGTTAAATTTTGGTCTTTCATCGCGAAAGTATATATTTATTATTATACGACCACCGCGACCGGTCTACAGGCCGGTATCATATGATTATGTCCTTCTAATGTCATTTGACTATCATGCTGTCTTACTTAATAAGGTCACTTAGTTTAATTAATAATTTTGTCCTACATAATATAAAAGAAGAATAGAAACCAACAAAAAATTTGTGACACTTCGATTACCCATTTTCTTTGATTGCGATGGATTAGGGTGACCAGATTACGGTTTATTAGGGTGCCCAGAGTGCGCAAAAAAAGATTTTGAAAAATTTCCCTAAAAAAATTGAAGACCAAACACTCACTCGCCACTCAATGTTTATGGTCGCATACACTAATCCTAACTCGATTTCCGACGATTATGGACAATGGTTACCCCCTGGACATAAACCTAACAACTTTTACTATATTTATTAACAATAGGTAGGTTAGGTTTGGTTAGGTTGGGTTAGGTTGGGTTAGGTTGGGTTAGGTTGGGTTAGGTTGGGTTAGGTTGGGTTAGGTTGGGTTAGGTTGGGTTAGGTTGGGTTAGGTTGGGTTAGGTTGGGTTAGGTTGGGTTAGGTTGGGTTAGGTTGGGTTAGGTTGGGTTAGGTTGGGTTAGGTTGGGTTAGGTTGGGCTGGGTTGGGTTAGGTTGGGTTAGGTTGGGTTAGGTTGGGTTAGGTTGGGTTAGGTTGGGTTAGGTTGGGTTAGGTTGGGTTAGGTTGGGTTAGGTTGGGTTAGGTTGGGTTAGGTTGGGTTAGGTTGGGTTAGGTTGGGTTAGGTTGGGTTAGGTTGGGTTAGGTTGGGTTAGGTTGGGTTAGGTTGGGTTAGGTTGGGTTAGGTTGGGTTAGGTTGGGTTAGGTTGGGTTAGGTTGGGTTAGGTTGGGTTAGGTTGGGTTAGGTTGGGTTAGGTTGGGTTAGGTTGGGTTAGGTTGGGTTAGGTTGGGTTAGGTTAGGTTGGGTTAGGTTGGGTTAGGTTGGGTTAGGTTAGGTTAGGTTGGGTTAGGTTGGGTTAGGTTGGGTTAGGTTGGGTTAGGTTGGGTTAGGTTGGGTTAGGTTGGGTTAGGTTGGGTTAGGTTGGGTTAGGTTGGGTTAGGTTGGGTTAGGTTGGGTTAGGTTGGGTAAGGTTGGGTTAGGTTGGGTTAGGTTGGGTTAGGTTGGGTTAGGTTGGGTTAGGTTGGGTTAGGTTGGGTTAGGTTGGGTTAGGTTGGGTTAGGTTGGGTTAGGTTGGGTTAGGTTGGGTTAGGTTGGGTTAGGTTGGGTTAGGTTGGGTTAGGTTGGGTTAGGTTGGGTTAGGTTGGGTTAGGTTGGGTTAGGTTGGGTTAGGTTGGGTTAGGTTGGTTCAGTTTGAGTATGTTCGGTTAGGTTCCGCTAGGATTGTTTAGGTTAGGTTTAGCTATATTCGGTTAGGTTCGGTTCAGTTTAAGCAAATCGGACCGAACCAAACCGAACCGTTAGATTCGGTTTGATTTGGTTCATTTCGATACAGATGGGTTCAGTTTGCTTTTGTTCAGTTAGACCTTCGATAAATTTTAAAAAAGTAACTAATTATTAATTTTTAGTTTTTTAAGGAATAAAAATTGATATAATGTTCAATTAAACTAATTTTTATTTGTAAAAATGTAGGAATCATAATTTTCTTGATTTTGTTTTGAATTTCATGCTTTTTTAAAAATTGTGCATTTTCATAAAAGGACCAAAAAAACTGACCCGATTTGGATCAGTGACCTTAGTTATTTCAAGTTTTTGTTGACAGCTGTAGACGTCAGGGACCGTTTTGTTTCAGTTTGAAATGAGAAAATGCTTCTTTTGTAGCAATTTGTATGGGTTTTAATGGGGTTTTAAGAATGTTTCAATTTCAATTTTTTTAACAAAATCAACGATAGTCCGCAATTTTTTTTTTAGAAATCACTATAAAATGGTCTAAAAGTATCATTTTTCAAAAAACTTCGTAGTTTTAAGAAAGGTGGTAAAACGTACCAGACCCCTGAAATGTGTTGCAGTCTAGGACAACTGGGCGCCGCCAACTCGGCGCCACTAACTGGGCGGCAGGCCAACTGGGCGCCGGGCCAACTTGACGCCGAGCCAACTGGGCGCTGGACTAAAATATTTTTTCTTGATAAAATGTGCAGATGAAAAACAACCTTAAAAAAATTAAAGTGGCGGATCCAAAATGGCGGACTTTCTTATTTATGCATCGATATGTATCGAATATGGAACTTGGCGGTGTTTCAAGTCGCAGAACACTACACCTACCAAATTTCAACACTCGACTTAATAGATGTTGAAAGTTTTGTATAAATAACATATTTATTTTGTTTTTATCTGCACATTTTATCGAAAAAAAAATAGTCCGGCGCTGAGTTGGCCCGGCGCCCATTAGGCCCGGCGTGGCGCCCTGTTGGCGGCGCCGAGTTGGCCCGGCGCCCGGTTGTCCCATTTCGAATTGAAATTTTTAGTTCCGAAATTTCATCTGACTCGAGCATAACTTGTAGTCCACCCAAGAAAAGAAGAGTTGAAGAAGACCCTTGTTCAAAGAAAGAAAATATTTTACCTGGAAGGTACAACATTTGTAAAGTTCTAAGATGAAAACAATAATTTTAATACATCCACTGCACTTAGCATGCTTAGAAATTCTTTTTACTCTTTTTTTTTACTGAAGAGAATTTTGTAAACACACACAAGTAAGTATTCATAAATTATTTATTATTCAAACAGAAAATTGTTGATAAAAAAATTCTAGTGGAATTCAAAATTTTTATTTTGCGCCGCCACTGCCCTTTTTTATCCAAGACAAGCAAATATAATATTTTTGCGATGTTGCATGTTTCCGGACTCACCAAACCAAAATTCTATTTTCATCCCTATTTTGCTCATTAAATTCTTACTTGTATTTGGTCAATTGCGATAAAAGCTTGATATAATGGCAATTTTGGCCCATGCCGGGTCTACCCGTAGGGTATAGAAGTCAATGATTAAAACTCTCTGTTTTGCTGGTGCCTTGTCAAACAAAAAATTGGCATAGTTGTAAGTTAACAAATAAATTATAAATTTATTCAATGTTTAAACATAATTTGGTATGGAATTTTCTTACCGAATACCACGCGAGGTTAAATTAAATCCGTAAATTTTTTCTCGCTAATGAATATTTTTAGAAAATTATTCATTAGCTCGAAAAAATTTCCGGAAATAATTTAACCTCTAGTGGTATTACTAGTGAAAATAAGTTTACCTTAAAAACGAAATGTCATATTTCTGAGGCTGCGCAGCAGCTTGGCATTCCTTTATCTTTATTAAACATAACGTAATTCGTTAATTACATTATTTTGTGCAGTTAGCCAATAAGCCTATGGTTTTGACCAATTCTCTTCGGTTTGGAGGATCCAGGATTTCCAGTGGAGGATCCAGGATTTCCTAGGGGGAGGGGCCGAAGTGGCAGGAAACTCCAAAATATTTATTTTTGTGGTTTTGCATAGTCTGGGGTGTTTTTTCTTTAAACCTAGCCGGTTTATTTACGTTCAATATAGGGGCAGGCTTTTCAAAAATTATTTTTTGTCATCGTCCTCGAAAACGGTTTTTCCAGTAAAACAGACACTGCATCGTACACAGAGAACATTGTGCAAAATGAATAGAATAAAACCGAATCAGAAACGAATGTGAACAATACGCCCTTAACCGTTATTTTAGTAATGTACGCAGGTTGAACACCTGATTCTTTGCGACGTTGTCATGACAATCAACGGACACCTTTACCCCGCGGCTTAACAAGTAGACACAGGCAAACGAAAAACAATAATCGCTTTAGTAATGCTTGTCTGTACACGGTAAACGGTTTTTTATCGGTTAATAGGTAATAAAGTGACCCACGGCCCATTCGGTTTTGCTGAGGCGGCGCGGCTCCGATTTTAAATTTTTCGTCCTGTCTTAGATTTAGTCTGGAAATAAAAAGGTGAACCAACGCAATACCTGCGCCAGTGGACGAGCTGCCACTATACCAGAAAAGTGACTTTTAAGACATATCAAAAACTTTTTTAACTAGCATTTTCAGGTTAACCGCCCATGAGTTTGCGGCGGGCGTTCCACGGAAGCCGTTAACTACATGTGACGTTCAAATGTCGACAGTGTCAAATAGCGTTAATCGTCGGCTGTATTTAGCACGACCAAAACTATGTATTAATTTTAAAAACTAACTTTTTAGAGAAGAAATGGAACAGCTAACAAACACTATAAAATACCTCAAAGATCTAATTGAAAGACGAGAACAATCTTGGGCCATTAATATTGAGCGTGAAAATAAACAACAGCATTACGTTAATGTGTTAGAAAGAGAAAACTCTGCCTTAAGGGAACTTTTGCAAAACAAAGATGAAAACCCAGATGAAGCCATGAAAAAACACGAACAAATGTTAGCTCAAGAAAAAAAGATTATGGAACACGAAAAGTTTGTTGAGGCAGTTACGAAAAATATAATTAAGTTGAAGAAAATAATAGTAAAATATGAAGAATGCTTAAGGTAAAGTTGTAGTTCCGTATTGTTAAAACAATCTTTAAAATCCACTAAAACTCGCAAAAACAGGCATTTCTCTAAATAACAGGAGCACTTTTAACATATACATGGTGTCCTAACTAAAAGGTAACAGAGGTGTTTTTGAGTATTTTTCGTGCAAAGGAGGAGGCACTAAATACATTGTTTACCGAGACGCGTCAGATGAGCTGAATTTGAGATATGTTGAAGGACAAACCTTCCTGATATTTTTACCAAAAAAAATTAGGGGGTCATAGGTTTCGCTTTCGAGCTATACTTATTTAAATATGCGCCACTGAAATAGGGAAAAATATGATCATTTGTAGTTTTTTTGTAATAACTTATCGCCAAATAAAAATAAAAAACTGTTATTAGCTTTACTTTATTGGTAAAAGAGTTCTTTTAAGAATTTTATCAGTTTTTGACATATAGTTTCCGTCAAATACCTACAGAGTGGCTCAAAATAATTTAAAAAAAAATACAGGAAAATACCTGAGATTTTTTAAATATACAGGAAACTAAAAATGCATGGTCAAAATTAACTTCAGTTGCTTTCACGTGAGTCGCTTTAACTACTCTAGAGTGATGTTTGCATAATAGGTTATGTGATAAGCTTACAGGGTATTTAAAAAAAAATTAATTTAACGCATGACACGTTTACTAATTGTCTACGGAATAGTGTGTTTACCGGGATGCGTTAAATGAGGTGAGTTTATGATATGTTAGGGCCCAAGCCGTCTAAATACTCGTCTCTAAGAAATTGGGACCCCCAATCGGTTTCGTTTTCAAGCTGTAATTATTTAAATCCGCCACTGGAAGAAAGAAAAATGTGACTTTTTGTAGTGTTTTTGCTATAACTTCTCGTCAAATAGAAATAAAAAACCAATATTAATTTTATTTAGTTGAAAAAAAAACTCTTTTTAAGTATGTTTTCAATTGTTTTATAGTTTTTGTCACACATAGTAAACCTACAGGGTAAATCAAACATTTTTTAAACTAAACAAATAATAGGTATCCTAACTGTGTAGCGGAATAGTGTGTTTAACGGGATGCGTCAGATCAGGTGAATTTGAGATATGTTAGAGCCCGAGCCATCCTAAAACTTGCTAAAAAAAAAAAATTGTGTGTGCCTAAGACCACACGGCAGAAGTGTAAACTTCAACAAGGCGAAATTAAGAATACTGGCCTTCATCTGCATCATCATATCGCTCTGCTACAGTTCCTATCACAGTTAGTCGACTCGAGCCGACTTCACCTGAATGAGCGTTACATAGCCGAGCCTGACGGCTCAGTTCAATTCAGTACCCACAAAAACTGCTAAACGGGCCTAAAGAAGTTTACACTTCAAAAAATTGGGGGGGGGGTCATCGGTTAGTTTTTGAGCTATACTCTTATGGATTTTCGCTACAACTTTTATCTCTTTATAGGGATAAAAAGTTGATATTTAAACTTATATCAATTAAGTTTGTTCACAGGCTTTCTTTCTTAAAATGTTTGGCAGAACCCCCGGAAAAGAATGAGTAGACCCCTTTTTGTCTTTTTGTCCCCACATTTCCTATATTCTAGCATTAAATAAATATAACTCGAAAACAAAACCGACCACCACCCACTTTTTCTTGAAAGAAGTATAACGACGGTTTAGGCTCTAACATATCTCAAATTCAGTGCATCTGACACATCCCAGTAAACATTTTCCACAGACTATTCCATAGGCAATTAGGACATATGTTATGCGATTTTCAAAAATGTTTGAAATACCCATTAAGTTTATTATTATTATTGTATTTCAATTATTCATAGCTGGAGCCACTATGTAGGTATGTGACGAAAACTATATGTCAAAAAATGAGAACATACTTAAAAAGACTCTTTTTTTTTCAACAAAATAAAATTCATATTGGTTTTTTATTTTTCTTTCACGAGAAGTTATAACAAAAGACTACAAAATCTTACATTTTTCCATAATCCATAATTATAGCTCGAAAACGAAACCGATGACCCCAATTTTTTTGAAACAAGCATCTGGACGGTTTGGGCTTAAACATATCTTAAATTCACCTCATTTGACGCATCCCAGTAAACACACTATTTCGTAGACAATTAGAAAATATGTCATGCGTTGAATTAATTTTTTTTTTAAATACCCTGTTACCTTATAACATAACCTATTATGCAAACATCACTCTAGAATAGTTAAAACGACTCATATGGAAGCAAGTGAAGTTAATTTTGACTATGCATTTTTAGTTCCCGTTCTTTATACGTAATAAATCTCAGGTATTTTTCCTGTATTTTTTTAAAATTATTTTGAGCCACTCTGTAGGCATGTGACGCAAACTGTATCTTAAAAATTGATAAAATTTCTAAAAGGACTCTTTTGTCAATAAAATAAGACTAATATCATTGTTCTGTTTTTATTTGGCGATAAGTTATTACAAAAAAACTACAAAAGGTCATTTTTTTCCATATTTCAGTGGTGCACATTTAAATAAGTATAGCTCGAAAACAAATCCTATGATCCCTCCAATTTTTTTTGGTAAAAATATCAGGAAGGTTTGACCTTCGACATATCTCAAATAACAAAGTATTTAGTGCCTCCTCCTTTGGAGAAACGCTCGGACACATCGATTTTGATTGCGAGGGGGACACTTTTTGTCTATCTTAATTTTTTTTTTGTTCGTACCTCCTTCAAGGGATATACATTAACATTTATAGTGATATCTTGTTTTGAAGTTCTCTTAAATATCTTTACAACCGTGTAAAAGTTTTGAAAATCCATCAAATAGTTTTTGAGATATTGGCTTTCAAATTTTCAAATTTAACATGGAATAATACAATAAAAATTAAATCAGAAAAATATAAATTTCTGATTAAATTTTTATTTTATTAGATAGATTTTTGAAGTTATTACACGGTTGTACAGACATTCAAAACAAGGTATTACTAGACCCACTTTCACCGTTCACAATGTAAGTGTAAAGTATACCCCTCAAAGGATATGCGTGCTAGAAAAATTTCAAGATAGCCAAAAAGTGTCCCCCTCGCAGACAAAATCGACATGTCCGAGCGTTTCTTCAAATTCGCACGAAAAATACCCAAAAACACCTCTGTTACCTTTTAGTTGGAACACCCTGTATATTGTGACTGCCCACTTTTTAACATAACCAAAATTGCACAAAATTGAAACATCGATTATTTTGATATTTAATATTAACATGTGCCCGCCAAGAATTACATACATATATTTTTAAAGCACGAAACCAAGAGTAGGCGTAATTAAATATTAAACATAGCAAAATACCCCACCACTTTTCCTTTATAGAAGCATTTTTAAACGGATCTTGTATCTTGGATTTTCCACTTTTTGAAAATTTATAATTATTTTTTAACGATGTACAGAAAACGCACATAAAATGCATACTGCAAAAGTTAGCCGCAGATATGGGTTTTTGAGAATTTCCTGTTTGCAGGGCTTATTGTTGACTATATAACTGACTAATTTTCGCAAAAAAGCTTAATTTTTTTGACAAATAAATAAACTTATAAGCATAGACGAATGATAGAGATACCACGGCTCTGTAACAAAATAGCGCGTATCAAAATAGCGCGCTCATTTGAGCGCGTGTTCAAAATAGCGCGTGTTCAAAATAGCGCGTATCATAACGGCGCGTGATCAAAATAGCGCGTATCATAATGGCGTGTGTTCAAAATAGCGGGTATCAAAACAGCGCGTATCAAAATGACGCGTGTTCAAAAAAGCGCGTATCAAAATAGCGCGTGTTTAAAATAGCGTGTGTTCAAAATAACGCGTCTTAAAATAGCGTGTCTAAAAATACCGCGTTTTGAAAGATCGCCATTAAAAACGTCGCTGTTACCAAATAGTTCGAGTAAGGGGTCTCTTTCTAACATATTTTTTCAAAAAAAAAACCTTCCTGACTTTTTTCCCGGGATCCTAAAGGGTGTAGCCAAACCAAACCGAACCAAACCGATTCAAACCCCACCGAACTGAAATGAACCGAACCAAACCAAAACATTTTTTCAAAAACTTATTTCCCTAAATTAACTTCCCGATCCTTATTTTCGTAGGTTTCTATTCTAACCTGTGACTTGAGGACATTTTTTTTGGTAGAAAAAGGTCAGGGAGTTACTAGAAAAAATGTTTGGGTTCGGTTCGGTTCGGTTCCGTCCGGTTCGGTTCGGTTTGGTTACACACCCTCTAGGATCCCGGAAAAGAAGCAAGGGAAGTTCTTTTTTTTAAATATGTTAGAAAGAGACCCCTTAGTCGAACTATATGAGTTGTGTTAAGTATAGCAAGCCATCGGTTTATTTAACGGTTAAGTAAGTATAACTTATCTGACCTTGCACAAACTGTTTAGGTGAATATACCTAAGCAGACCTGATACGCGCTATTTTGTACACGCGCTATTTTAATACGCGCTATTTTAATACGCGCTATTTTAATACGCGCTATTTTGATTACGCGCTATTTTGATACGCGCTATTTTAAACACGCGCTATTATGAACACGCGCTATTTTGATACGCGCTATTTTGATACGCGCTATTTTGAACACGCGCTATTTTGAACACGCGCTATTTTGGTACGCGCTATTTTGAACACGCGCTGTTTTGAAAAGCGCTGTTTTGATACGCGCTTTTTTGATACGCGCTATTTTGATACGCGCTATTTTGATACGCGCTATTTCGTCACAGAGCCAGATACCACACTTACACGGTGGGAGTTTTATTACTAAATTGGCGCAGTATACCGGGGTGCCGTGCGAGAACCAGCGCCTCTCCAACGTTGTGCTTCGTACTAAACATTTATAGCGGGATTTGAAACAATATAACGCTTGCGCAGATGTCTTTAAACTACAGGGTGGCTTTTCAAATTATTTTATACCGGATGCTGATAGCCATCAATGCAATCGTTCTCCAATCATATAGCTTCTTATAATAAGATGTTTTGAATAGTTTTTAAAAATTAAATTTTAACATCAAAAAATCCATTCTACTTGTCAATTAAATAGTTTTAAATTTATACACTGTACGCTAAAACACTCTATAAACACCAATTAGTAAAGAAGCTTAATTAAATATTTTTTTATTAATGACTACAGCAATAAAAATACTCTGCCAATATATGGGCCCCTAAGCTCACACTAGGTATTGTAGTTATAGTGTACGTGTGAGCTAATATAACTAAAAACTGAAATATATTTTATTCAACTCCAGACAAAATTACCTTTTGTTTGATACCACACAAGCCATGTTTTGACCCAAACTCAAATTTTTGAAATCTACCCCCACCCTTAAAAAAAAACAAAAACTAAAATGTATTTTGTTAAACTCCGGACTCAATTACCTTTCGTTTGATATCACACACGCCATATTTTCACTTAAAACTCTAATTTTTAAAATATACCCCCACCCTTTTTTTTAAATAAATTAAAATGTATTTTGTTTAACTGGAGACTCAATTACCTTTCGTTTGATATCACACACACCATATTTTCACATAAACTCTAATTTTTGAAATCTACCCCCACCCTTTTATTTGGTTTGTGATCTACGGATTTTGTTCATTTTTAAATGGGACCATCTCGACCCAAGACCCAGCCTAGGTACCAAATTTTATTAAAATCGGCCAAGCGGTTTTTGAGTTATGCGCGTTGGTCGTTACAGACAGACATACAGACAGACAGACAGACATACAGACAGACAGACAGACAGACAGACGGCGCAACAAAAAAGTTTCAAAATCATCTAAAACGCAAAGATATATAAAAATTTTTGAAATCGGAGCAGCTTTTTTTTTCTCGAAAAAATTAGGATCACCATAGCTCACACTACTATAGTATAGTATATGTGTGAGCTAAAAAGGAATGTAAAATTTTTTATTTTATCTAAGGTTTAAAAGTCTGTTTCCCATTGATTTAGGTACATAAATTACCTTAATGGTTGGGCAGAATTTTCGAAGTTGTGGTGATTTTGATATAAATTGGTACCATTAATAAACTTATGAAGACATTTACAAAAATCATATTTTTTTTCCGGCGACGTAATATATGCGGCGTCGCGACGCTTTCAAATGTGACGTCACATTGATCCAGATTTTCTGAAAGAACTTAATAACTACATTAGATAGGACAGTTCTAATTTCACTTTTGGGCAGACAACAAGTGTGCCTTTCTAACAAGGTATTACACTTTAGAAGCGTGATTAAGTTCCATTAAATAAAAATTTTTAAATTCATTTTTTATCAAAATTTACATTTTTGTATTTTTCCTTAATTTTGGTTTATCTGAAGCGGTTAAGTGGTTTTAGTGATGATTTTGGGTTTGGTTGCAAACTAAGGTTCCTTTTAAATCTGCCTATAAGAATATATTATTACTTAGATTTTTCACTCGCAGGAAATGATGCAAAAAATTTTTAATTTGGTCAAGTCAGTTTTCTTATAAAATCCATGGATTTCGCTCATAACAAAAACATTTTTTTACTACACTTTATTTTAAACTATTTTTTTCCTAGGTTTTTATTATTATGTTTTAGAATTTAAAGAAAATTTAAAAAAATATATTGCAGTTCAAAAAAATAGTCAGGGAGTTTGGAAATTTAATCCAAACACAAGAAATGATACTTTAAAAATTATTGAATTTTGAGTCAATTTTGGCACCTCTCCATTCATGTCCATGGGATTTTTATATTTCCCGGGTGATTTTGTTCCTCCAAAAGAATTTACTTTCCCAAGGAACAAGCTTTCAAAATTTGTGTAAATCTCCAAAAACTATATTGAAGTTTTCATGCCATTTGCCCCCAAAAATAGCTATTTTTAGAGAATCTGTGAAATCCCATAAAAACAAGTCATTACTGTTATTAACTAGCTGTAGATCTATGACTTGAACTTAACTATAGAAATTTTTGTACTTCCATTATATAAAGCATTATTTTTTTTTTTAATTAGTGGGGGTGCTGACCACATACTATCATCCAGTTTATTAAAAGATCGTGTGAGGCAAAAAAAAAACGAAAAAAAAAACGGATTTTTTTTGTTGTAACACTTGAACTATGTTACCGATTTTATTGAAAGATGCTGATGTTTGCAGTTAATGAATCAGAATTTGAAGAAAAAATAATTTATCCGCAATCTTGAAATTACAAGATGGAGCACAAAATCATGCTAAATCCTTTAAATTTGCTTGTTGAAGTGTAAACTTCTTTAGGCGCGTTTAGTAGTTTTGTGGGTAGTGAATTGAACTGAGCCGTCAGGATCGGCTATGTAACGCTCATTCGGGTGAAGTCGGCTCGAGGTGACTAACTGCCAGAAGAACATTCAGCAAGCGATTTGATGATGCAGATGAAGGCCAGCATTATTAATTTCGTTTTGTTCAAGTTTACACTTCTGCCGTGTGGTCTTAAGCACACACACTTTTTTTTATTTTTATGTTTCAGATCTTTTTTTAGTTTTTTTCTAATTTATAAAAAAATCCTATTACTGCCACGCACGGACGAGGTACGCATTACTAAAATCAGTTGGATTGGAAAAAAAATAATTTTTGTTTTAACCTTTATTGTACAGATTTCAATTCTGTCTCCATTCATTTCCTAATAAATTAATTATTACTAAACCGATTTTCCTCAAATAAAAAGTATCAAGGCAAAAATTAATGGCGCTTTAAAGGTCCCTATCGAAATTTATCACCTTCTTAAAATTTAGGATGGCGGTCAGAATCAAACTTAACCTTTCAAAGAGGTTTGTTTATTCTTACGTTTCGAGAAACTATTCGTTCTTTTTTAATTCGTGAAAAAGCTCTTTATAAGCCACACAGAACAAAACTTAAATCAATAAAATTGGCTTAGCAGTTTGGGAAATATTAATTTTTATTTTAACCATTGATAGAGCAAAGCTGTTTCACAAACTATACGATTGCCTAATTCTGTCTGCATTTCCTCACAAATCAATTAAAACTAAACCAATTTCAATAAAAAGTATCATAGTGAGAATCGATTGCTCTTTAAGCATCACCATAGCAACTTTCGTCAATTTTTAAATCAAAGATGGCCGACTAAATAATATTTATCTCTTTATGAAGGATCGCTATTTTTAGTTGCGAGTAATTTTCACCCCTATCGATGTTAACCATGATGCTTTTTTGTTCATTAAAAGCAGTGCATTAATATGGAATTCATAAGCAAAGAAATGCAAGCAGAATTAAAAAAGCAAACAAGAAATCCATCCCAAATTTTTAGGTTCATAGATTGTTTGCTAATTTCCGAAGAAAGTGTATTTTTCCCATATAATAATTGTTTTTTACTTCCTGTTAAACTTTGATAAATTATTATAATCCAAAAAACTATTTTGTCTGGAGGTAAGCCCATCAACGACGCAGTCACCTAAGGTTTTGTTATATGAGGGCAGCCAAATGCGTACAATAAAACGAAAAATTTATTAAAAAATTAATAACACCACTTGCAAAGTGCAATTCACCCTATTAAAATCGATGATATAGTTAAAAAGTTATAATTAATAATAGTGATTGGTTTTTTGGGGCTACTTATTAACTTAGATATTTATGAAATAATAAACTCCGCTAGCGATATTTTTGAAATACCGGTAATTTTATAAAAAAATGTAACTTACCAAGAAACCTAAAAAAGTTTTGTTGCGACATTTTATTAAAAGATTCTGATTTTCTTTTCTGCGAATGCACTAAAAAGATAATGACACAATGTATTGCATTGTTTTTGACACATTTGTTCCAAGCCATCAGATTTCTAATTACTTGGAGCCATATAACTATGAGATACTTGAAATAATACTCTAGAGGTGGTATTGCATAGAGTAGGATTTCCTTAAGGTCGATAAGTATATCAGTAGTAACTCAGGTGAGCAACAAATTGGGAGGAAACATGATGACGCCTCCGCGATGCTTAATTTCAAATTCACTTTTACAGGTATTATGGGAAGTATGCCAACATTTTACAAATAAAGCTTTAAAATTACTGCCTATATAAAGCATTCCTAAAATTGTCTTATTATAATATTTTTACCCTAGAACTAATATGGTATATATAGGTACACGCTGATCTAGAGCTAAATAGAAAACATTTGTAGGTACTTGCAAGCCCCAAAAGCTGCAGAAAACAGCCAGTAATTTATTTGGTATTTGTATTTTTTGTAACTTTAGACCCCTTTAGTACGTCTATGGGCAGGGCCCGTAGTAGGCACGGGCAAACCGGGCTTCTGCTCAGGGGCGCCCAATCATAGGGGCGCCAAATCAGAGCTCTAAAGGTGCTAAATTGTACATCTACAGTAGCCGGATTAGATGTATTTAGAAGTATTTAGAGTATAGGCCCGCCAATTTACTGTTTCGCCCCGTGGCGCCTAAATATCTAGGGAGTTTTTGTACTCGGCACCCCTACTAAATATAAAAATTTTGGTTCCGTTTTCGAGATAAGGTTCTCTTTAAATTTGGTATGGCTGTATGATTTTAAACATTATAAAATTGTCATTTGTAAAACGATATTTAAGGTAAATGTTGTGTTTTTGGAAATTTCGACAATTTTTTAAAAAGTGCTATTTTTAAGTATGTTTGGCATAAAAATTCCGGCACGATTTTTGTAAAATTATACAGTTTTTGAAAGCTTGATTCTTAATATAACTAATTCCTTTGGAGGATCAAAATCATCCAGAAAATATGGAAATCCGAGGCACACAAATGAAGAGATGTCAAATTGAGCCATAAATCCAATGGTTTTTTTACATAGCATTACTTAAGTTTGAATATTTTTATTAGACACCCGATCTATTTTACATTTACCGCAATATTTTTTAAAATAATTTTAATAAGTTTTAATAATATTTCGATAAGAAATAAGAATAAAAAAATTAGTAGGAGTACTTAAAAAAATTATTTAATCTTAAGAGAATTTTTTTAAATTTTTTTACAATACGCGATATTGCTAATTTTGGTATTTTAGCTCACACTACTACTATAAGTAGTGTGAGCTATGGTGATCCTAATTTTTTCGAGAAAAAAAAAGTTGCTCCGATTTCAAAAATTTTTATATATCTTTGCGTTTCAGATGATTTTGAAACTTTTTTGTTTTGCTGTCTGTCTGTCTGTCTGTCTGTCTGTCTGTATGTCTGTCTGTATGTCTGTCTGTAACGACCAACCCGCATAACTCAAAAACCGCTTGTCCGATTTTAATGAAATTTGGTACCTAAGTTGGGTCTTGGGCCGTGATGGTCCCATTTAAAAATGAACAAAATCCACCGAACGCAAGCCAAATAAAAGGGTGGGGGTAGATTCTAAAAATTAGAGTTTATGTGAAAATATGGCGTGTGTGATATCAAACGAAAGGTAATTAAGTCTGAAGTTAAAAAAAATGAATTTTAGTTTATTTTAAAAAAAAGGGTGGGGGTAGATGTCAAAAATTAGAGTTTAAGTGAAAATATGGCGTGTGTGATATCAAACGAAAGGTAATTGAGTCTGGAGTTAAACAAAATACATTTTAGTTTTTTTCAAAAGGGTGGGGGGTAGATTAAAAAAATTTGAGTTTAAGTCAAAACATGGCTTGTGTGGTATCAAACGAAAGGTAATTGAGTCTGGAGTTGAATAAAATATATTTCAGTTTTTGATTATATTAGCTCACACTATAACTATAGTACCTAGTGTGAGCTTAGGTGCCCATAGATTGGCAGAGTATTTTTGTGCGGTTCCGTGCAAAGATAATATACAAATTTAAGCACACTGTGATAGGCTAACTCAAAAAATACAATAATTATTATACGAGATCAAAATCACCACTAAACTGTGTTCGAGGGAAGCATATAATCCAAAAATTTTAAAAATTGCAAATTTAAATTTTGGTAAAAATTTCATTTCTAAAATCTTTAATAAAAAAACTAAATATATTTGCTGAGATTGTTATAGAGCGGTAGATAGATACATCTACTGGCTGCATAAAACTGAAAACAAAATTGTCCTACAAATTACCGTTTTTGAGATATTTGACAAAAAGTAGGTTACTATCAATCTTCACATTTCGGGCGTCGCGACGCTACCTATAATGCGACGCCGAGCAAATCACTGTTTTTTCCTAACTTCGTAGGGAGTCCTTAAACAGCATGCCAAGTTATATCAAAATCACCCAAAAATTGAATATTTCCAATTTGACTGCCCGACCATAAGACGCTAATTTTCTAGTTAAAAAAATGACTTTTTAACATTGAGTTGTATAACGCCCTAAAAGGGCGTTAGAGACGGAAAGACAAGGCATTTTTTATTGACCCTATCCAATTTGGTTCCTATGGTCGGGTATTTCTTTTACAATAAAAACAGAGATAGACATTATTGAACATGTGAAACGGACAAAGATAGGGTGATTTTGCATACTAATAATACCCTAGATAATATAAGGGTACTTTTATCTCTTTCACACTGACGGCATAAGTGCGACAGAAAAGCAGCTGGCTACCTTTAATCCACCTGCCGTATTTTGAGTGATTCTACCTGTTAGTCCGTGTATACAGGGAAAACTGATAGACAATGTACGGAAATGATTTTTTTTTAATTTTGTGCGGGAATATTACAAAAAGAAATCTTAAAACGTTTAAAAACAAGTTTAGAAGTAACTATTTGAGTTTAAACATGGTCCAAAATTGTTTTTTGTCCAAAAGAAGAAAAAAAATCCATAAAAAAACAACATTTCATGGGTAAGTCGTCTTGACAGATAGTTTTTCCTAAAACACGAGAAAGTTCAGTAGCGTCACGATAGATAGTTTTTTCTGCGACCGTGCGATTTTACCCTCACACATTTTGATTCAGAAAGTGTCACTTCCCCTCACTTTTTTTCGCATTGCATGAAAATTAACAAAAAGTATTTGATTTTCTTAAAAATGATTTCTTTTTAAATTCTTACATACCGATTTTTATCCAGTTGTTTTTGTTTTTTCGAACCAAACTTTTGACATGTCACGGTCGAGTTTCATACATCTTGATGAATTGTTACACACACTGATCTATGTTTTTATAAATTTCGATAAATTTAATGTTTTTTGCGGACTTTACAGTAATTTTAAGTTAAATTTTGGTCTTTCATCGCGAAAGTATATATTTATTATTATATGACCACCGCGACCGGTCTACAGGCCGGTATCATATGTTTATGTCCTTCTAATGTCATTTGACTATCATGCTGTCTTACTTAATAAGGTCACTTAGTATAATTAATAATTTTGTCCTACATAATATAAAAGAAGAATAGAAACCAACAAAAAATTTGTGACACTTCGATTACCCATTTTCTTTGATTGCGATGGATTAGGGTGACCAGATTACGGTTTATTAGGGTGCCCAGAGTGCGCAAAAAAAGATTTTGAAAAATTTCCCTAAAAAAATTGAAGACCAAACACTCACTCGCCACTCAATGTTTATGGTCGCATACACTAATCCTAACTCGATTTCCGACGATTATGGACAATGGTTACCCCCTGGACATAAACCTAACAACTTTTACTATATTTATTAACAATAGGTAGGTTAGGTTTGGTTAGGTTGGGTTATGTTGAGTTAGGTTGGGTTAGGTTGTTTTAGGTTGGGTTAGGTTGGGCTGGGTTGGGTTAGGTTGGGTTAGGTTGGGTTAGGTTGGGTTAGGTTGGGTTAGGTTGGGTTAGGTTGGGTTAGGTTGGGTTAGGTTGGGTTAGGTTGGGTTAGGTTGGGTTAGGTTGGGTTAGGTTGGGTTATGTTGGGTTAGGTTGGGTTAGGTTGGGTTAGGTTGGGTTAGGTTGGGTTAGGTTGGGTTAGGTTGGGTTAGGTTGGGTTAGGTTGGGTTAGGTTGGGTTAGGTTGGGTTAGGTTGGGTTAGGTTGGGTTAGGTTGGGTTAGGTTGGGTTAGGTTGGGTTAGGTTGGGTTAGGTTGGGTTAGGTTGGGTTAGGTTGGGTTAGGTTGGGTTAGGTTGGGTTAGGTTGGGTTAGGTTGGGTTAGGTTGGGTTAGGTTGGGTTAGGTTGGGTTAGGTTGGGTTAGGTTGGGTTAGGTTGGGTTAGGTTGGGTTAGGTTGGGTTAGGTTGGGTTAGGTTGGGTTAGGTTGGGTTAGGTTGGGTTAGGTTGGGTTAGGTTGGGTTAGGTTGGGTTAGGTTGGGTTAGGTTGGGTTAGGTTGGGTTAGGTTGGGTTAGGTTGGGTTAGGTTGGGTTAGGTTGGGTTAGGTTGGGTTAGGTTGGGTTAGGTTGGGTTAGGTTGGGTTAGGTTGGGTTAGGTTGGGTTAGGTTGGGTTAGGTTGGGTTAGGTTGGGTTAGGTTGGGTTAGGTTGGGTTAGGTTGGGTTAGGTTGGGTTAGGTTGGGTTAGGTTGGGTTAGGTTGGGTTAGGTTGGGTTAGGTTGGGTTAGGTTGGGTTAGGTTGGGTTAGGTTGGGTTAGGTTGGGTTAGGTTGGGTTAGGTTGGGTTAGGTTGGGTTAGGTTGGGTTAGGTTGGGTTAGGTTGGGTTAGGTTGGGTTAGGTTGGGTTAGGTTGGGTTAGGTTGGGTTAGGTTGGGTTAGGTTGGGTTAGGTTGGGTTAGGTTGGGTTAGGTTGGTTCAGTTTGAGTATGTTCGGTTAGGCTCCGCTAGGATTGTTTAGGTTAGGTTTAGCTATATTCGGTTAGGTTCGGTTCAGTTTAAGCAAATCGAACCGAACCAAACCGAACCGTTAGATTCGGTTTGATTTGGTTCATTTCGATACGGATGGGTTCAATTTGCTTTTGTTCAGTTAGACCTTCGATAAATTTTAAAAAAGTAAATAATTATTAATTTTTAGTGTTTTAAGGAATAAAAATTGATATAATGTTCAATTAAACTAATTTTTATTTGTAAAAATGTAGGAATCATAATTTTCTTGATTTTGTTTTGAATTTCATGCTTTTTTAAAAATTGTGCATTTTCATAAAAGGACCAAAAAAACTGACCCGATTTGGATCAGTGACCTTAGTTATTTCAAGTTTTTGTTGACAGCTGATAGACGTCAGGGACCGTTTTGTTTCAGTTTGAAATAAGAAAATGCTTCTTTTGTAGCAATTTGTATGGGTTTTAATGGGGTTTTAAGAATGTTTCAACTTCAATTTTTTTAACAAAATCAACGATAGTCCGCAATTTTTTTTTTTGAAATCACTATAAAATGGTCTAAAATTATCATTTTTCAAAAAACTTCGTAGTTTTAAGAAAGGTGGTAAAACGTACCAGACCCCTGAAATGTGTTGCAGTCTAGGACAACTGGGCGCCGCCAACTCGGCGCCACCAACTGGGCGGCAGGCCAACTGGGCGCCGGGCCAACTTGACGCCGAGCCAACTGGGCGCCGGACTAAAATATTTTTTCTTGATAAAATGTGCAGATGAAAAACAACCTTAAAAAAATTAAAGTGGCGGATCCAAAATGGCGGACTTTCTTATTTATGCATCGATATGTATCGAATATGGAACTTGGCGGTGTTTCAAGTCGCAGAACACTACACCTACCAAATTTCAACACTCGACTTAATAGATGTTGAAAGTTTTGTATAAATAATATATTTATTTTGTTTTTATCTGCACATTTTATCGAAAAAAAAATAGTCCGGCGCTGAGTTGGCCCGGCGCCCATTAGGCCCGGCGTGGCGCCCTGTTGGCGGCGCCGAGTTGGCCCGGCGCCCGGTTGTCCCATTTCGAATTGAAATTTTTAGTTCCGAAATTTCATCTGACTCGAGCATAACTTGTAGTCCACCCAAGAAAAGAAGAGTTGAAGAAGACCCTTGTTCAAAGAAAGAAAATATTTTACCTGGAAGGTACAACATTTGTAAAGTTCTAAGATGAAAACAATAATTTTAATACATCCACTGCACTTAGCATGCTTAGAAATTCTTTTTACTCTTTTTTTTTACTGAAGAGAATTTTGTAAACACACACAAGTAAGTATTCATGAATTATTTATTATTCAAACAGAAAATTGTTGATAAAAAAATTCTAGTGGAATTCAAAATTTTTATTTTGCGCTGCCACTGCCCTTTTTTATCCAAGACAAGCAAATAGAATATTTTTGCGATGTTGCATGTTTCCGGACTCACCAAACCGAAATTCTATTTTCATCCCTATTTTGCTCATTAAATTCTTACTTGTATTTGGTCAATTGCGATAAAAGCTTGATATAATGGCAATTTTGGCCCATGCCGGGTCTACCCGTAGGGTATAGAAGTCAATGCTTTTTAACGAATATTATGCAGTAAATTCCTTTTTATTAGTGCATATACAATATTTATATTATCTACATTAACTTAAATTAATAATGTACACTTTTACAAAGGTTTATACAAAATAATTTTGTAAATATCGGTTATTTTTCAATAAACGGGAATTTTTTTAATTGTTTTCTCATGAAAAATGTAAACTAATGGATTTGGTAATTTTCACGTGATTAGTATTAGCTAGGTGATGTAAAAATGTATTTAAATTCAACATTATATTAATTTACACTCTTAAACTATACTAACTGGGTATTAATGGGTGTTTAAAAAAAATGTTCCTTGAGCTTTTTAAATTAAAGTAAAGCATAATATTCTCCCACATTTTGCACCGCCACTGTGCTCTAATCACTGAAGAGAGGGGAAGCTTAGCGTAGTCGGTTGGTAGCTCGCGCCTTGCCAATTTCCTTTCCATCGTTCGTTATTGAAACATTTATTAAAAGTAGGTAACGAATCTGTGATTACGACGCAAAGAACTTTTCGTACTCACTTTGCACTTGGTAGACATGCTTTAGTTCCAGATCCTTTGTGGATCCCTGAACACTATCCCCGCACCATTGGCGAATTGAAAGCAGCAATACGCTAAAAAATTACAGGAACTGAAACTTTCAGAAATTAAATTTAAATGTGTATCGAAAAAAATGGCCGCTACGTGTAATTTTCAAAACTTAACAAAAACAAATAGTATAGAATAGGGTCTCAAATAGTAGATATATATGTCTGTTCCAGCTCAAAATGTGGTGGGATTCCGTGAAATTAAGCCTTTGTTCTATTGTTCTTGTGTATGCAGGTGTCTTTTTAACAATAGGCGAAGGGTCATTGTCTTTTTAACAATAGTCTAGTAGTGTGGGTACTCTTTCGGAGCATAGGCAAATAGTCCGAGTGCCTTTTTGGCTTTGACATTACAATGTACAGTTATGTGACCTTTTGTTTTTTATGTGCAGGTGCGAGTGGCTCTTTGTCTTTTTGACAATAGTCGAATAGCGCGACTAGTTATCTAAACATAGGCCAATATTATGAAGGTAATTTTGTATGGGGAGGTGTGGATGGGGCTTTTTGAGCATAGACCAATAGTATGAGTGCTTTTTTGATCTTGATATGACAATGTACAGTTATGTGAGCCTTTGTCTTTTGTGCGCAGGTGCGAGTGACCCTTTGTCTTTTTGACAATAGTCGAATAGCGTGGGCGGTCTTTTTGACTTTGATATGATATCGCATATTTGCGAAGGCTATTATCTAAAGTTGTATTTTTGATTTTCTTCGATACACTCTAGGTTTTCACTTTCTCCAATACTTTTGTCTCTATTTGTTTTTCTTACAGGAAATAATATTTTTGCTTTGACCAGATGGTGGTCAGATCCACAGGTAACACCACAAAGTGTTCGCACATCATACCACCTTAGTTCCGAGTGTTGTCCACCTATAGCATAATCAATGATTGATCTAAGATTTCTTGTTGGCTGAATCCAGGTATACCGATTAATATCCTTATGCTTAAAAAAACCATTAATTTCTTTTAGATTATGGGTTTCACACAATTGTATCAGTCTTGCCATTATCATTTGTTACTTCCTCTCCAAATGGTCCTATCACTTTGCTTTGGCTTTGTCTACCAGTTCGATTATTAAAATCGCCAAGCATAATTATTTCCCTGGTATTGCCGATTTTAGTGATTGTCTCATCAAGTTGGTCGAAGAACATTTGTTTTATCGCCATTTGATGGTGCGTAGGCTGTTATTATGCTTATATTGTGTCCAAGCATCTTAATGTTAACTCGAAGTAAGTTTTCATTAATGCACTCGTAGTCTGTAATCTTATTTTTGAGGATTTTCTTTATTATTAAGGATACCTCTCTGGCTGCTCTTCTTTCTTTTGAGACTCCAGTGAATATGTGAACAAAGTTACCGACACTAATTGTACCTATTCCTTTCTTTTTTGTCTCTGTGGGTGCAATAATGTCTATCTTACTATTCTGCACTTCGGTTGCAATAATGTCCAACTTTTGGTTCACTCCCTGTACGTTCTATATAGCTATGTTCAGAGTCCTTTGTCTTTGCTTTGTCTTTGCTTTTTTCGTCTTCGAGAATTTCCGTCCATTGCTCCGAGGCTTTGTTTAGGCTTTTTGGTAATAACTTTTTTTTAAGTATTAGAGAACCAGTCTAATGCCTCAACCCCCTACTTGGAGGACCAGGATTTTTTATCAAGGTTTTTCTCCTCTAGCCTTTGACGATCCAACGCCATACTGTAAGGCAACAGCTGTAGTCTTTTATACTATCCCTAAAAGAAAGGTTGCCACCTACGCTATGATCACCGTACCGAGGTCCATCCTCTCCGCCTTTCATACCGATGTGGTCGTCTCCCGTAACCCTGGGAATGGGACCCTAGACAGGTGCTACTCGCCGGGTCAGAGAGTACGCGGAATCTACAGAGAGCAGACATCTGACGAGGTCTACCCCGTCTGGTTTCAAGGCCTTCAAAGTTTCTGCTAACTCTTACTAAAAATCCGTATGTTCTGGTGGTTTCAGCTATAACAGCTATATCTATGTGCTTATTAAAGGTTAGCTTAGAGTCGAAGGTAATTCCAAGATCCCGAACAAACTCAGGTCTTCTTAGTACTTTTCCATTTATAGAATAGTCAAAAGCGATCGGTTTAGTTTTTAGGGTGAAAGTCATTACTTGACATTTTGCAATGTTTAAAAGTAGTTTATATTCATTACACCATATGCTAAGAGAAAGTTAGATCATTCTGAAGATTCAGGCAGGCTTCGATTAAGTTAATGCATGCTTCTAATTTTATGTCGTCAGCATATTTTTTAAGTTTCGTCGTTTTAAGGCATTTGCTTACTCCATCAATAAACAGATTAAACAGAAGTGGCCCCAGGACTCATCCTTGAGGAACACCGGAAGAAGCATTAATCTCCTTTGACTTTATACCACGAATTTCAATAAACTGTTTACGATTAGTGATAAGACATTCAAAGAGTTCAGTAAGGCCAGTGGAGAAACCAAAGTAATTTAGTGTTTGTACTAAAAGCAAGTGATCCAGTTTATCGAAAGCTTTTGATAGGTCAGTGTAGATTATGTCAATTTGAGAGGAAGGGTTTAAAGCTTTCAATGTCTTGAGTAGTTTTTATAAGATTTGTTGTTGTCGATCGACCTGTTGTGAAGCCATGCTGATCAGAGGATATTCGATATTGAAGACTAGGATAAGTTGTACTGTAAATAAGAGTTTCAAAGCATTTTAAAAAATTATTTATTAACGTAATTGGTCGGTAGTTACCTCCCTCAGTTCTACTAACTTTTTTGTGAATCGGGCTAATTTTAGAGAGTTTCCAGAAGTTAGGTTTTTTTTATTGGTCAAGCAAAGGTTATACAAATAAGTCAGAGGTTTGCACAAGACAAAGGCACAGTCTTTTATAATATAGGAGGGTATCAGATCTGGTCCAGCTGTTGATTTTGGCCTCAGTTTACGTAGGATAGAGCATACCTATTCTTCGTTGAATGACGTAATGGAAATGGGCTGAAACAGCGAGTTTTGGTCAGTGATTGATGGTTGCAAAGGATTTTTGTTGATCGGGTTAAAGAAAGTTTAAAAGAAGTCAGCAAATGAGTTTGTGTTTTGAGTATTTGGAGTCAAAGGTAAATTATTAAAAGACATGGATTCGGGAACGCTGCCGGTGAAAGAATTTGTACGAAGAAAAGACCAGAATGTATTAGGATTTTGCTTTATTTTGTTTTCAGCTATCCGTGCATGCTGCTTATATGCAAGATCAATATTTTCTTTAATTTTTTATCGTAGATTGCTAAACTCTTGGTACGTTTCGACATTATTATTATTCTTAAGCTGGCGATGAAGAATAGACTTTTTCCGAATAACTTTTATTATGGTAGCTGAATACCAACAAGGATACTTTTTAGAAAAGGTTTTAGGACGATTTGGGACACAAGAATCAATAATAGAATAAATACTGTTGTAAAATGCCTCAGTGGCATCCTCGATATTAGAGAGTTTTTGTAGGAAGGACCAGTCACAAGTTAGAATTTTGCCGTATAACTTTTGAAAGTCTGCTTTGCGAAAATTATAGGTTAGTGAAGAATTTAGTCCGGTATTTTTATCAAGATTTTTAGTTTTTTGAATGGAAAATATAGATATCTCAATGGCTGGATGATGTGGGACTTCTCTCATAATAGGATCTATAGCTCTTTCTACTGTACAAAGGTTGGATTTAAATAAGACTAGATCTAGCAGTCTGTTGTTCTCATTTTTTACAAAGTTGTGCTGTTGCAAATCTAGGATTTCCAAGATATTATTAAGAGAAGTCACCAATGTTAGATTATTCGAGGGATTTTTTCAAGAAAGCCTGCATAGTCTTTTACGTTAAAGTCTCCCAAAATAAGTATGTCCTTATCGTAGGTATATTTTTGACAAAGAAAGAACTCTAAAACACTGTCAAGATCGTCACCGGTGATGGGTGATGGTATATAAACGACAAAGATAAATAATGGTTTATGCTGAAGGGTTATTTTTGCTCCATTAATGTCAATGTGGGGAGGAACTTGGGGCCTGAAGTTAGTTAGTTCTAGTGGAAAAGAGGACAGCTGTTTATTTACCGCGATCAGAACACCTCCACCCTCGTTTAAGTTAGTAGCAGTGCGATCTCTATCGCAACGAAAAGTCTCAAAATCATTGTGCATAAACTCCGTATTATTTATACCAGGGACCAGCCAGGTTTCGGTGATCGCTATCGCCAAAAAATCCCAATGCGCACGCAATGCAGTAGGAGGAGTACGAGGACTGTTTTAAAACGGTTTTGGTTAGATGGAACGACCAAATAACTGTCCAAAAACCGAATGCTGTTTGATTTACTTCAGGCATGTGATCCTATGCGAGAGTGTTAAATTCAAAGTCACGTGACTAAGAGAAAATGTAGGTTTGGCCGCCTGGCGTAAGGATAAATCGAAGGTAACGTATAAATTCGAGAGCACGAAATTAAAGTTGCACACAAAAAGTATTAAACAATTACATAGGATTATCATTATATATTTTGAATTTTAGTTTTTTAAAATGCAAATAAAATTACAATAATTTAATTTATATTCACAAACTATAAACCACTACAGACTGCCTAATAAACTAAACATACCAAAAATTAAAACGAACTTGCATTAGCACATATTTTTAGGCGAAACTTGTAAAAAAATATTTATTTTTTCTAATATCACAAGTTTTATGTGAAATTTATATATTTATTTATTTTTATTTTGTAATTTGATTTTTACAAAATATTTTTGAAATTTTCACATATTATAGAAAGCCTTAATATTCACAAGGTTTTTGCGATTTTATTCATTTTTAGGAAATAGAGATCGTGATACTTCTAAGAAGTTAGGAAAATCACATTTTGTAGCTTGTACTTTGATAGGTATATATAGTTAATGACCTTAGTGTCAATGCCTTAAAGCGAAGTCGTTTGTTCCTCCGCCAAATCTGGTCCAATATTTCACAGTCTTTTAACTTTTAGTTCACAGGTCACCGGGATTTGCTGCGATCAGGGTAAAGCTTTATGTTTCTATTGCTATCCAATCACCTGCTAGAGGTGTTGAAAAAGTAACTATTTGTTACTCGAGTGCTTGTTACTCGACAAATAACGGAGTAACGAATACCGATCCGAAAATTAAATGATTACTTTCTTTACTTTGATTACTTTGATTCCTTCGATTATTTTAGTATTTGTCTCTATTTTTATTTACTTTTAGATTCTATGTATTTCTTTGTATGTAAGGCATTAGATTTTTAAAACAAAATTGTACACAGGACAGTTTCCACGTAATTCCTACCTTTATTTTTTTAATTTTAGCCCGCATTTTATAAATTTCAATTGAAAATTTCCATAACATCAACAACAAAAATATACCTACAAGTAAATGATCTTCGAATTAACGACAGTGCGAAGATCCTTAAAATGTGATGAAGAGGAGAAATTCGAACCAGGATAGGCAAGAGTTTTTAACGAGGCTAGCATAGACAAGTTATACGAAAAAATTTAATCTACTAATTGGTCAAATGTTCTATTGTCTAATACTCAAGATGTAAATATTTTATGGGAATTGTTCACAAGCATCTTTATGTCAAGTTTTCAGGACTGTTTTCCAAATAAACAAATAAAAAATAGTAGAAAAAGAAAGAAAAAATGTGCACCCTGGATAACACCTTATATTTTGCAGAAGAAAGACCATCTAGTGGCTCTGCAGACTATGTCACACACAGATAAAAGCTATACACAATTATAAAAAGATTACAAAAAACAGTATGATCAAGAAATTATAAAATTAAGCAGTAATTTCTATCTGTCAAAAATTGAAACCAGTGACAATAAATCCAAAACAACATGGAATACTGTAAAAGAACTAACTAATTCTATAAAGTCCTCTAACATACTACCAACCAGGCTAAACACCAAACAATTAGCTGATGAGTTTAATCAATACCTAATAGAAGCTGCCCCAAATCTCATGCTTAAAAATAATATTTTACCTCAAAATACTCATGAGTGTCTAGCAAAATTACAGCCAAATCAAAAATCTTTTTACTTTTTTCCAGTCTTTTCTTTTGTGTCCGAGCATATCAAAAAGTTTTCTCTTATAAGAGAGGTTCTTATAAACATAGGTCTAAAAATGTATAGATTTCAAGATACGTCAAACCTTTTTGTAAATAACATTTTTTCATAAAAATATTACCATGTACTAAGTAAATTTTACACAACTTTGTTGAAATTCGACAGTGTTATTTGTAGAAGTAAGGGCCAATTTAGGCCTAACTGGAATAACATTATTAGGTCTAGTAGCATTCCGCAGATGAACACAACGAATAATATAATTATTTTGTTTTTTATTTGCGCAAATGATTATACAAACTAATCCTTTTAGAATTACTCAAAGAATAGACATTTAAGGCGAAAACTGAATAAACAAAATTATTACTTAGAAAATTTTGCATTTTATTGCAAAACTTAAAATATTCGTTACGTGTGTGACAGATTTATTTCTGTTGATAAAATAACTTATACCATGCAATTTTTTAAAATTTTGTTTCTGGTATCTCATAAATGTGTTGGCTTTTGACAAGAAAAATTTTATTTAATTACTGCCTATTTCCCGAGTTATACATTTTTATTTCTGTTTTCGTTACGTGTGTGACAACAGTTTATCATGCCATGTATTTTTAGGCTAAACCAAGTACAAACAAGCGAACTTTGGCATGAAAATTGGTACATTTGTTGTATATGGTACTACGGTATGGTTAATTTATTTTTTAATATCAAAAGCTTAAGGAAAAACAGTTTTGAAATATGAAATCCTTACTCAAAATCATAAGCTAAGAAGTGTGTGTTTAATTTAAGACTAATTTTGATAACCTATAAAAATGTTTAACACATATCCGCTTAGGACCACTTTCTGTGGAATCGCCCATTAGGACTAAGAGCAACGGAATCATGTAGAAATAAATTTAGGGAAAATATTTACTGGACTGTTCCAGGGATCTACATCTTAGAGTGTATATTGTTTTTAAGGAAAAATCCTAATTTATTCTCAGAATACACAACAAATAAAACCTGTGACACAAGGCACAAGGATAGCTTGTATATATACCCAAAGCACAGATTAACAATTACTGAGAAAAGTCCTGTATACGCCGCTATTAAGCTATACAATAAACTACCCTATTCCATAAAAAGCATAGAGTCTTTCAAAACTTTCAAAAGGGCATGTTTCAATTATTTATGTGATTTAGAACCTTTAATGACTTTACAAAATAATTTTTTTTTCTCGTTTCATTGTTTTCCTTAGTTTTAAATTATTCAAATATCTAAGCCAAATTATAAGTGGATTTTATATTGAAGTGTAAGCGTGAATTTAAGTGTAAATATTCAATAAGGGCACCTATACATGCCCCATGAAAATGAACATTAAAACAGTTATTTTTTACTGTAAACAAATTATTATAAGTGCAACTTACATACTTAATTTGTAGTTTTAGATGGCTTTGACGCACCAATTTACTATTGTAAAAATTTGGAAATAAAAATATTGTCTATTGTCTATAAGAGTGTTGTTGTTAAATAAAATTAGAGATAGACATACATAAGTGATTCATTTTTAATTATAAGGTTCTTATTTGGTTTTGTTTTTACTTAAAATGCGTGTTTGTGCCTAGTTTTTACTGTGCTGCTTGGCGTGCTGAAAAACACCTGTTCGGAAAATCACACGTTTCATTAAAATGCATACAAAAATTTGACGGTTATTCAAAATGAAATAAAAAAATATTGTAGAAATTTATTAAAAGTTTATTGGCATGTTTTTAAATAAATAAATTTATTTTTTTTATTTCTTTAAAAAGTATATCTCAATGTGAAAGACTGAGTATAAATACAATTGTATACGATAATTTTCTGAAGGAGAAATTTCGTTAAAAAAAAACGTGTTTTTGAGCGGAAAAACAATTATCTTAGAAACTTAAAAATTTTTTTGTTTCTAAAATATTGTGGATATAAAACACCCAAAAGGCTCTACTCTTACCATGTTTTCATAAACTGACATTATTTTTGCAAAAACAAAAAATAAAAAACAAACAATAAAAAAAATACGCTTTTTTAAAATTTTCTCGAACATTTTGAGATTATGTAAAAAATGACGTTTACAAAAGTTTTAGACATTTTTATGGCCTATGACTTTTCTGTATGTCACTTTTTTCTCCGTCGTCAACTTTCGCCGGAAATCGCAATGTTACGATTCCGTGTCCCTTTTTACCCCCCAAAACGTCCCTGATCACGCATTTATTTTTTTAACTTCGTTTTTCACCGCTCTACAATTTTCAATGCTTTAAGTCCTGTTAATGGCTTTCTTTTTTTTTAAATATGGTTAATCTACTGGCCTATTTGTGATTTGTCATTAAAGTGTTTGACAATGTTGTCAGTATATTTTTGAAATTGTTTTTCTTGAATAAAAATAAAAAATGGAAACACGATGTATTGCTTGTAAAAACGAGTTTTATAGAAGTGAAAACCATATACATAAGGAATATTACGTATATGGTGAAAACCCGGTTTTCTTTTGGAAGTAAGTAGCCTTGATTATTTAAAAAACTTTGTTTGTACCTAATCGTAGTATAAATCCAGTTATAGATATAAAATCAAACGTCCGCGAACTTTCAAACCCACAGAATATCATCGGAGAGTAAAAGTAAAAAAGGGCTACGGCTGCGCAGCGTGCTCTCTCTACAAAAAATATCAATATTTTTGCCTCACTTTGCATATATCATTGAGTTGTATAACGCCCTAAAAGGGCGTTAGAGACGGAAAGACAAGGCATTTTTTATTGACCCTATCCAATTTGGTTCCTATGGTCGGGTATTTCTTTTACAATAAAAACAGAGATAGACATTATTGAACATGTGAAACGGACAAAGATAGGGTGATTTTGCATGCTAATAATACCCTAGATAATATAAGGGTACTTTTATCTCTTTCACACTGACGGCATAAGTGCGACAGAAAAGCAGCTGGCTACCTTTAATCCACCTGCCGTATTTTGAGTGATTCTACCTGTTAGTCCGTGTATACAGGGAAAACTGATAGACAATGTTGTCTAAGTACGGAAATGATTTTTTTTGAATTTTGTGCGGGAATATTACAAAAAGAAATCTTAAAACGTTTAAAAACAAGTTTAGAAGTAACTATTTGAGTTTAAACATGGTCCAAAATTGTTTTTTGTGCAAAAGAAGAAAAAAAATCCATAAAAAAACAACATTTCATGGGTAAGTCGTCTTGACAGATAGTTTTTCCTAAAACACGAGAAAGTTCAGTAGCGTCACGATAGATAGTTTTTTCTGCGACCGTGCGATTTTACCCTCACACATTTTGATTCAGAAAGTGTCACTTCCCCTCACTTTTTTTCGCATTGCATGAAAATTAACAAAAAGTATTTGATTTTCTTAAAAATGATTTCTTTTTAAATTCTTACATACCGATTTTTATCCAGTTGTTTTTGTTTTTTCGAACCAAACTTTTGACATGTCACGGTCGAGTTTCATACATCTTGATGAATTGTTACACACACTGATCTATGTTTTTATAAATTTCGATAAATTTAATGTTTTTTGCGGACTTTACAGTAATTTTAAGTTAAATTTTGGTCTTTCATCGCGAAAGTATATATTTATTATTATATGACCACCGCGACCGGTCTACAGGCCGGTATCATATGTTTATGTCCTTCTAATGTCATTTGACTATCATGCTGTCTTACTTAATAAGGTCACTTAGTATAATTAATAATTTTGTCCTACATAATATAAAAGAAGAATAGAAACCAACAAAAAATTTGTGACACTTCGATTACCCATTTTCTTTGATTGCGATGGATTAGGGTGACCAGATTACGGTTTATTAGGGTGCCCAGAGTGCGCAAAAAAAGATTTTGAAAAATTTCCCTAAAAAAATTGAAGACCAAACACTCACTCGCCACTCAATGTTTATGGTCGCATACACTAATCCTAACTCGATTTCCGACGATTATGGACAATGGTTACCCCCTGGACATAAACCTAACAACTTTTACTATATTTATTAACAATAGGTAGGTTAGGTTTGGTTAGGTTGGGTTAGGTTGGGTTAGGTTGGGTTGGGTTAGGTTGGGTTAGGTTGGGTTAGGTTGGGTTAGGTTGGGTTAGGTTGGGTTAGGTTGGGTTAGGTTGGGTTAGGTTGGGTTAGGTTGGGTTAGGTTGGGTTAGGTTGGTTTAGGTTGGGTTAGGTTGGGTTAGGTTGGGTTAGGTTGGGTTAGGTTGGGTTAGGTTGGGTTAGGTTGGGTTAGGTTGGGTTAGGTTGGGTTAGGTTGGGTTAGGTTGGGTTAGGTTGGGTTAGGTTGGGTTAGGTTGGGTTAGGTTGGGTTAGGTTGGGTTAGGTTGGGTTAGGTTGGGTTAGGTTGGGTTAGGTTGGGTTAGGTTGGGTTAGGTTGGGTTAGGTTGGGTTAGGTTGGGTTAGGTTGGGTTAGGTTGGGTTAGGTTGGGTTAGGTTGGGTTAGGTTGGGTTAGGTTGGGTTAGGTTGGGTTAGGTTGGGTTAGGTTGGGTTAGGTTGGGTTAGGTTGGGTTAGGTTATGTTAGGTTGGGTTAGGTTGGGTTAGGTTGGGTTAGGTTGGGTTAGGTTGGGTTAGGTTGGGTTAGGTTGGGTTAGGTTGGGTTAGGTTGGGTTAGGTTGGGTTAGGTTGGGTTAGGTTGGGTTAGGTTGGGTTAGGTTGGGTTAGGTTGGGTTAGGTTGGGTTAGGTTGGGTTAGGTTGGGTTAGGTTGGGTTAGGTTGGGTTAGGTTGGGTTAGGTTGGGTTAGGTTGGGTTAGGTTGGGTTAGGTTGGGTTAGGTTGGGTTAGGTTGGGTTAGGTTGGGTTAGGTTGGGTTAGGTTGGGTTAGGTTGGGTTAGGTTGGGTTAGGTTGGGTTAGGTTGGGTTAGGTTGGGTTAGGTTGGGTTAGGTTGGGTTAGGTTGGTTCAGTTTGAGTAGTAGTCCGGCGCTGAGTTGGCCCGGCGCCCATTAGGCCCGGCGTGGCGCCCTGTTGGCGGCGCCGAGTTGGCCCGGCCGGCGCCCGGTTGTCCCATTTCGAATTGAAATTTTTAGTTCCGAAATTTCATCTGACTCGAGCATAACTTGTAGTCCACCCAAGAAAAGAAGAGTTGAAGAAGACCCTTGTTTAAAGAAAGAAAATATTTTACCTGGAAGGTACAACATTTGTAAAGTTCTAAGATGAAAACAATAATTTTAATACATCCACTGCACTTAGCATGCTTAAAAATTCTTTTTACTCTTTTTTTTTACTGAAGAGAATTTTGTAAACACACACAAGTAAGTATTCATGAATTATTTATTATTCAAACAGAAAATTGTTGATAAAAAAATTATAGTGGAATTCAAAATTTTTATTTTGCGCCGCCACTGCCCTTTTTTATCCAAGACAAGCAAATAGAATATTTTTGCGATGTTGCATGTTTCCGGACTCACCAAACCGAAATTCTATTTTCATCCCTATTTTGCTCATTAAATTCTTACTTGTATTTGGTCAATTGCGATAAAAGCTTGATATAATGGCAATTTTGGCCCATGCCGGGTCTACCAGGGTATAGAAGTCAATGGCATATATGTAAAGGCCTATCCAGTTATATATATATATATATATATATATATATATATATATATATATATATATGGATCATTGTCTGTACATAATATTTTTATACCAGTTGTAACGGTTAGGGTCACTGCATCCTGGAAGCCTGGAAGACACTATGTCTTCGTGATGCAGTGACCCTAGTAACGGTCTATAATCAGCGCCTCTCGAGCTTTGTATTCGGAACTAATTTATACAGGGGTTATGTATAACAGTATGATGACAAGACCGGGGTGCTTTCCTTACGATAAATAATTAGTATACTGTGCTTATAAACCTAACGGTTCTATAAGGCTACTAATTAACGTTAAATACTATTAAAAATTTTTGGAAAATAATTTAAAAAAATAACTTTTATCTTTTTATTACAACAAAATAAAAAAAATTGGTCATGTTATTAGCAAATTAATCGGCAAACCGTCGGCCTGGATAATACCTGCTAGTATTATCCTAGTCATTGAATTTGCTAAATTTTGAAACAAATTTGGTTTTGCCTAAATGATGTTTTTATATTCTTGTATATAATATATAATAAAAAGTTCCATAAGGTGGTTCGAGTTTCTAGGAGTAATATTCATTTTTGTTAATTTTCTTGAAATGAGTCCTTTTCGATTGAATTGGCTTCGGGGGTTTTGGCAGACCGTGGCCAATCCTCGACATTGTTTTCTTGAAACTACTGTCGTGATATTTGGGCTGTGTGGACAGAGCAGTTGTCTTGCTGGTATACAAAACCATGTGATTAAAAAATCCTGACTTGAAGAAGCATGACGTCTCTCATGATGATAACATAAGCCTGAGCATTAAACCTACCAAGGATTCCAAAAAGCTCCATGTCCTCTTGCCGAAATCCACCCCCAAACATTCACAGAAAATCTCTGGCTCCGAAAAATGTTTTTATTCGTAGCGCGTTCTTGGTGGCCGATAAACTAATATTTGTTTTCGATCACTGTGTAATTGAAATATCTTTTCATCTGTGAACACCATATGTTGCCAAAAATCTTTATTTTTCAGTTAAAGCAAAAATTAAGCGAGCTTCATTATTCTGCATCTAAAAGATTTTTTTTGATGCCACACGACATCTTAATCTGGAACGCCTTATTCACCTTGGACTTGCTGTAAGCTAAGTTGTAAGTCAACCAGGAAAATTAGAAGCAATTCTTGCTCCACAGGCGTTGGAAAAAGGATGTTCTAAAAATTCTATTAGTTGCTGATCTTTCTGGAGCGTGCTAATTTTGGTCAGGTCAGTGCCTTGCTTTCGCCGAACATTTCCCTCTTCTTCATATTTTCTTTTAAATCTTCGACTTGTTTCGTCCATAGTGAGCGGCTGATTTGGTTAAAATTTGAGTTTTATCAAATTCGGAAATTTGTGGAGGCAACAACAAGAACAAACAGTGTCATGTTTTTGGCACATAATATAATTTTATTAATAGGGGTAAAAAAACTCTACGTTAAATCGCAGTATGCATTTTATGTGGCCCCTTGTGTATAAATAAGTAGAGTGAAATATAAACAGGCCAGTAATGTCGATAAATAGGGGTTATTTAGAGAAATTGTCAAAAGTTTATACCTAATCATATTTACTCAGTACATTTTTTATATAAAATGAAGAATATAAATAATTTTTTCCAAAAAGTGTCATTTTTAAAAAAAATAAATGGGGCAGTAATCGGTGGGTCCGATAGGTAGTAAATTAATATATACCTATTATAAATTTAATAAAATTAATTGATAACGTTAGTTATAATTTTTAGCTCACACATATACTATACTATAGTAGTGTGAGCTATGGTGATCCTAATTTTTTCGAGAAAAAAAAAGTTGCTCCGATTTCAAAAATTTTTATATATCTTTGCGTTTCAGATGATTTTGAAACTTTTTTGTCGCGCCGTCTGTCTGTCTGTCTGTCTGTCTGTCTGTATGTCTGTCTGTCTGTCTGTATGTCTGTCTGTAACGACCAACGCGCATAACTCAAAAACCGCTTGGCCGATTTTAATGAAATTTGGTACCTAGGCTGGATCTTGTGTCGAGATGGTCCCATTTAAAAATGAACAAAATCCACCGAACACAAGCCAAATAAAAGGGTGGGGGAAGATTTCAAAAATTAGAGTTTATGTGAAAATATGGCGTGTGTGATATCAAACGAAAGGTAATTGAGTATGGAGTTAAAAAAAATACATTTTAATTTTTTTTTCTTCAAAAAGGGTGGGGGTAGATTTCAAAAATTAGAGTTTATGTGAAAATATGGCGTGTGTGATATCAAACGAAAGGTAATTGAGTATGGAGTTAAAAAAAATACATTTTAATTTTTTTTCTTCAAAAAGGGTGGGGGTAGATTTCAAAATTTAGACTTTATGTGAAAATATGGCGTGTGTGATATCAAACGAAAGGTAATTGAGTATGGAGTTAAAAAAAATACATTTTATTTTTTTTTCTTCAAAAAGGGTGGGGGTAGATTAAAAAAATTAGAGTTTACGTGAAAATATGGCGTGTGTGATATCAAACGAAAGGTAATTGAGTCCGGAGTTAAACATAATACAGTTTAGTTTTTGTTTTTTTATGGGTGGGGGTAGATTTCAAAAATTTGAGTTTAAGTCAAAACATGGCTTGTGTGGTATCAAACAAGAGGTAATTTAGTCTGGAGTTGAATAAGATATATTTCAGGTTTTAGTTTTATTAGCTCGCACGTACTCTATAACTATAGTACCTAGTGTGAGCTTGAGGGCCCATATATTGGCAGAGTATTTTAATTCCTTAGATTTTTACGAAAATTGCAAAAATATATAAACTAAAAGATGTTTGTATATAAGTTTACGGACGTAACTTTAGTATAAGGTAGCAACAATTTAAACTACACCGAGTTTTATATAATTTAAATTATAATCAAACAAGTTTCGTGGCTAATCGGGCAAAAAGGAGTTTTTTGTTTCCCTCATATTTTTCCGTGGGTAGCCTGAAAGCTTAACCTCACGGGGGTCCAAAATCTAATGGACACATAATAAGTGTTGACAGTTAATCGTTTCGTCCTTATGGGACTCCTCAGAACAATGCTGGTCAATGTGACAAATCTTGCGAAGTTAATCAGACGGTTTTGTCTCTAATTAAATGTAATTAGTGAGAAAACTATAGCAAGAAGCGCCATCTACCGAGATACGAGAGAAACAAAAAACGAAAAGCAGGCGAAACACTGCTATACAATATCGATCAATGAAAAGATCGAATGCAAATAAAAGAAAACAACTATAGTCCCTGACCTACGACAGCTCTTTATCTTTCAGGCCGGATCAACACATATTGCATTTTTTTCCCGTCATCAAGACAGTGAGCGTCAATCAGCGGAATTTTTCAGGCAAATAATACTAACAAACGTAGAATTTCGTACCCGTGAATTTAAAAATCAAACAAGTTTCGTGGCTAATCGGGCAAAAAGGAGTTTTTTGTTTCCCTCATATTTTTCCGTGGGTAGCCTGAAAGCTTAACCTCACGGGGGTTCAAAATCTAATGGATACCTATTAAGTGTTGACAGTTAATCGTTTCGTCTTTATGGGACTCCTCAGAACACTGTTGGTCAATGTGACAAATCTTGCGAAGTTAATCAGACGGTTTTGTCTCTAATTAAATGTAATTGGTGAGAAAACTATAGCAAGTAGCGTCATCTACCGAGATACGAGAGAAACAAAAAACCAAAAACAGGCGAAACACTGCTATACAATATCGATCAATGAAAAGATCGAATGCAAATAAAAGAAAACAACTATAGTCCGTGACCTACGAAGCTCTTTGTCTTTCAGGCCGGATCAACACATATTGCATTTTTTCCCGTCATCAAGAGAGTGAGCGTCAATCAACGGAATTTTTAAGCCAAATAATACTAACAAACGTGGAATTTCGTACCCGTGAATTTAAAAATCACGTATTATAAAATATAACGTTAAGATGGCGCTTCTTGCTATAGTTTTCTCACTAATTACATTTAATTAGAGACAAAACCGTCTGATTAACTTCGCAAGATTTGTCACATTAACCAGCAGTGTTCTGAGGAGTCCCATAAGGACGAAACGGTTAACTGTCAACACTTATTAGGTGTCCATTAGATTTTGGACCCCCGTGAGGTTAAGCTTTCAGGCTACCCACGGAAAAATATGAGGGAAACAAAAAACTCCTTTTTGCCCGATTAGCCACGAAACTTATTTGACTTTTAAATTCACGGGTACGAAATTCCACGTTTGGTAAATTATATATTCATGGTCCTTAACAAATTTTGCTAAATATTTGTTGCCAAAAAGCTTTGTTTCTAAGAAAATTGTTAATCTTAAAAATGTTGGTGCATTTTTTAGTGAAATGTGCAAAAAATCAGCATTTTGGGGATACTTAGGAATGCGTATTTCTAAGGGCAGTACTTAAGAAGCTGAAAGATATCTTTTAATGTGATTGAATTTCTTTTTCATAAAACGCTATTTTTAATGCACTATTACGTAATCTCAGACAAGACGATGCCAGTGTGCTTTAACTTTCGAGTGCTCGAGCCAGATCGATAGATGGCGCCACACCTTTAAGTTTCCTTGTGCATGTCATGGATGCGAGTAATTCATATGTAGGGGTTCGTTTTGGTTTAAATTGGCTTACCTAAGTATGTTGTTTTCCACTAATGACGTGAAACACACAGACACGTACGTGTGTGTTGTTTAAGTTGGAAACTAACCAAAACCAACTCTTCCTTTTCTTTCTGACACTCGCACACATACCTTTGTGTGAAGTATAAAATTATTTTTTAATTTTTATCGAGACGCACACAGCACATCTTTCAACTTTTTTTTTGCAAAGTATTTTAAGCTTATCAAAAACTGTTCAAGTTAAAGATTCTAACAAGATCTCTCAAACAAAAAAATTTACACTGCAATAACACCGGTAGTGACATATGGCTCATGTAGGTGCGAATCCTAAGCACTTACAAAAGCAATAATAATAATCTAAAAGCAAATTTTTTATATTTTTATAATTCAATTTAAAAGCATTGCAAATCAATATTAAAAAAAAATTATCAGATTTAAAAGGTGGTTTTTGACATGTGGTTGACCCTAAGAAGCTATGTTACTTTTTTTAGGGATTGCGAAAGATATTCCTTCAAGAACATCGATCATCCATTAACTGACAAAGAAAAGAAGCTGGTTAACCAAATAATGACAAAGTAAGATCTGTAGTCACTGTAAGATTTCAATAGATATTTAGTCACATCTGACATTTTGACTCCAACTTTTGGCAATATCACCGTTCTTCTTTTCTCTCGCCTCTACATTTTTCTTTATTCCGTCCATGTTATTGGCCACCCAGCCAAACTTTTTCACTTGGTCATTTGACATTTGGACTACGTGTAAAGAGCGCTGGTACACACACGCGTTTTTCTGCCGCGCGGTGCCGCAGCTTTACCGCAATTGCGGTCCGTATTCTCCATCAGCGTTTGCCGATATCTGTTACATACAGGAACGCTAAATTTTCCCTGTAGATTGACTGGTATGTAAGCCGTTTTACTTCTAACACACAGAAACTTCACAAAAGTTAGTTTTACTTAATTTATTGAAAGTATAATTAGTAGCCCACTTTTTTTCTATATATAAACCAACAGAAATGTTTTAAAAGCCATATTTTAGCATATTAGTGGTGTGGGGTAGGCTCTAGGCCTGGCGACAAGGCACATGAAGCATAATTTCGCAAATATTTAAGAATTAGAAAATGTAAGTAGGGCTTGTTCTTAAATTACGTTACGCACTAAGAGAGATCATATTTTACCTTCAATTACTTTGCTTATACGAGCCTATTAAGCGGTTCGAAATTGTTGTCGTATAAATGATATTAAAACCGTTTCAAGCACTAAAACCGATTTTATTTTGAAACCGATTTTATTTTAAACCGTTTTTAGGCGCGTATAAACATAATAAATAACTTATGAAAAGAAGGGTAGTGGTTTTTTCGTTACGTAATTTAACAATAGGCCCTTATTTTTGTAATGATATTTTAAAGCAGGGTCTTATGGTATGCTATGGTTATATTTATTTACCTAATAAGTGCGGAAAGTATTACTTTACCACACGCGATGACAAGCCGTAAAGACACTTTCCGTATGTGTAAGGTACAATATTTAGAATGTAGTTAATAAATAAATATATCAAATTAGATGGAATTGCAATGTAAACAAATCCTAAAGCTATCTTATTGACGCGTTGCCAAGGTTTCTAACTGGTGCGCGTCCGGTAAAGTAATTATTTTACCGCACGCGTGTAGGTAAAACTATTATCAACCCTAACGCAACTCTAACTCTAAAATAAGACTAAACTTTATTATATAGATTGCTAAGGCCTCGCCTAGGGGGGGATTAAGGGGGATCAATGTCCTCCTCCCCCCGGAATAATCGATAAAGTGTTTTTAAAGAGATCTCTCAGCAACTTGACCCATGGTCATCGCCCAAAACAGGCGGATTTGAAAATTGCAAAAAAAATTATCGACGCAAATACGATCAAAATGGCGTTCACGTCTTACAGTCATACAAATCACCGGGCCTAGATGGTATTCTTCCAGTGCTAGTATAAAAAGGCCTGGAAGTGTTAGTATCTTGTCTAGTGAAACTGTATAGGGCCAGCCTAGCATGGAATTATATTCCAACCAGCTGGACTAAAGTTAAGGTAGTTTACATACCTAAGGCGGGTCGGGTAGATAATACTCCAAAATCGCTTCGGCCCATAAGCCTCACCTCTTATCTGTTGAAAGGCTTGGAAAAGATAATACACGTACATATTATTATCCCCATAAGCCTCAGCTGTTTTCCGTTGTGTTGTATTGTATCAATAAGATATTCCTATTAAAATGAAACAATATTATTATAAAAACATAATTTAATAATCAGAATAATAATAAAAAATCTTATTTCTACATTTACCCAGTTTACAAAAAGCTCTGCATCTTTTTTTTTTAGCTTTATACTATCAGTAGTTCCTCGCAGACATCGAATAAATAACTGGATTTCTTCGATGACGCAGAACATAAAAACACATTCGTAAGAAATTGGTGGGAGGATAAACGGGAATTTTGCAAGTCCTACCTACCTACCTACCTTTTTAATAGACCTGATTACTGTCTTAAAAGAGGAACAAGACGCATCAACGATTAGATTAAAAACAGTTTGGATACTAGATATATTCTTATTTAATTAGCCAAAAAATATAAGTAATTAATCTCTTGTTATGACATAGTAAACAAACACAAGTCAGTGACAATACAATTTTGTTAAAAATTATTGTTAAGTATTACCCCAAAGCTAATGGGTAACCAATTGTATACGAGGTATTTTAAAACATAAAAATCTATGTCGGTAAGGAACTAAAGTAGTGACCTTAATTGTATAAGCTTACAATAAAAAAATTAATTAGCGTTAAAATTGTGTCCTCCAGTTTTACCCTAATTACGATCTCAAATTTTCCGTTTTGACATATTTATGCCTATAGCGGGAAGGGGGCTCAAATCGAAAAAATGCCAGAATCCATTTCAATTTACTTTGTCGATACCTATTAGTGTGCCAAGATTCAGGGCTCTATGATGAGTTTGAATCTGGAATAAAACGACGTGTTCTTAGGCGTAAATGCAAACACATAAAAGAAAAACAATCAGGCGTATTATAAAATATAACGTTAAGAAAAGGCCCTCGTTCAACAAAAGAAGCAAAATATATTGAAAAATTAGTGATGACAGAAAATCTTTAAAAACTTGACTACTTGACAACTTCAAAAAATAACATATAGTATAGGGCACCGAAATTTCTAAGGGGTACAGCAATTGGACAGGTCTCTTCACGAAGCTTCCATCACTTTTTCGTAATTCGCAAGCTCGTACGATTCTATCTTTGCCAGGAAATGTTTTAATTACTTTAGCTAATTTCCAAATTAGTCTTGGTTTTTTATCTTCATCAATTAAGAAAACATCATTCAATTTTATACTTTTTGACTTTTGATCATTTATTATATGGAAAGAACTTAAATTTTGTAAGTACTGTTGTTTCCAAATTTTCCAAAATTTTTCTAAAATGTTTTCTTTTTCTTTCCATAATAACAATATTTCATTTTATTCTTATTTCATCTTTTTGAAAATCTAAACTTAAACCAATATCTCTTTTTCCATACTAAAATTTGGCTTGAGTTTACAGTAGCCTCTACTTCAGACAAAATTGTTTCACGTTCTGTAAAATTTATCAATCTTTTTCCTAAAGCAAATTTTAAACTATCTTTTACAATTCTAATTAATGGTTCCCAAAATCCTCCCCACCATGATGCCCTTTCAACTTAATTCCTAATTTTCATTTAATTATTTTTCTTTGTGCTAAATCTTGTATTTCTTCATTAACCATTATCTTTGATAATTCATCTAACTCGGTTTTTGTACGTTTAAACATTTTTGCATTATCACTGTAAATAGTACTAGGAATACCTCTTCTTGAAATAAATTTACGTAATTCTTTTAAACTGCTTTCTGTACTTAAATTTTCTAACAGCTCCAGATGAATTGCTCTCACTAAGGCGCATGTAAAAAGCATTATGTAGCCTTTTTCCGTTGTAAAATTATTTTTAACATACAACGGTCCAGCAAAATCAATGCCAGTAATATCAAATGGCCGTGCAACTGTAACTCGATCTCTTGGTAGTAGCGCGTATGGTTCTAAACCTGCCTTACTTTTTAGTCTTTTGCACATAATGCATTTATCTATTGTTTGGTTTATTTTCTGTCTTCCTTGAATAATCCAGTATTTTTCTCTTACTTTGGTTAATTTTGTATTTATTCCAGTATGTAAAACTTCACTATGCGCTTTCCAAATAATTTTTTCACAAACCTTTGACGATTTTGATATAAATACACTGGTCTGCAAAAAATAAAAAAATCTTGAGCCCTGGCATTATTTCTACTGATTCTTATGTACAATGACGCCCTGAATCCCAATATAGCTTGCGTTTTCTTCTACCACCCACCATTTTTGGGGGAGCAGCCCTTTTAATTATTTTTATCAGTTTTCGATGATAAAGACAATCTTATGGATATAAATTTAAATATTTAAGAGTAAAGAAAATTATTTTAGCTGAAAACAATAAAATGTATAAAGATCTGTACCTTCACTTGATGCTTGCTTTCCTTTTATACCTTGAGGTACAACCCTCTCGTTTAAAAAACCAGCAGTATTTCGCCAACATGCTTGTATTTTACCCTGAAAATCTCTTTTTAAACTTAGCGATGTCTTAATAAATCCGTTCCCTGTGTTGATCCGAGATTACTCCTAAACTTTCAGGAAAAAATTCCAGATTCGAGTAAAGGAAGTGTACTTTAAGAGACATGTTATATTTAGGTAATTGCTCATGTGAGGTTATTTCAGCCTTAACGATATCTTGAAACCATAAAAATCTATCGTAGTTTCTATCGTTCTCATTTATAAAAATTTCCAAAAATGCTTTTTCTATGTCTGCAATTAGTGAAATTTTTCCTATTCTAAAATTCATCAGAATCTTAAGTAAATCTGGTACCATATTTTCATATTTTGAAAGTTTTTCATTTAAAGATGGAACTTCTAGAGCAAGCGCACTCGCGTCAAACACAACCCGAACTTGCGTTGTTTCTTTTTCGCGTCGATACACCGGTTTATGAGGCATGTAGTACGAATTGTCTTTCTTTTGTTCATTTTCCACGAGTTCCGCTACACCCGATGTAACGTATTTGCGCACGGCTTGATCGTATTCTACAATATTTGCGTTTCTACAAAGTCTTTTGGTTAAGTTCTTTGCGCGAATTAAAGCACCTTCATAATTAGAATCAACGATATGGTCCTCTTTCCACGGTAATGAAACTTCGTAACGATTGTTTTTAAAAGTCACCTTTTCGTTAATAAACTTTTCGGTAAAATTATTTTTGCATTTTTCGTTAGGTACGTTAATTCCAATACTTTCCAAGTCCCAAAATTTCGTTAAATCCGGTTGAGGTTCAATATCAGCAATTTGCGCGTGAAGTACATTGATAAAGTTCGAATTAATGATCGCACTACTTTCATTAGTTTGGTTAACTCCATGAATTGTCCATCCGAACCGCGTATGAATTGCTTTTAAACTGTCCGTTAAATGTAAAATTTCATCCGTCACTAATGATCAATAATTATCAGCACCGATAAGTAAAGAAATTCCGTTACATCCTTAGAATCGGCCAGTTGATAATTTTTTGGAAAATCTTAAATTACAAGGTTATTTTCGCATGGTGTTAGCATTTATTTTTATTTTATTTTCATTAAAACGATTTCTTACCGTTAGCTCAACTTTGTTACATATCTTGGCTGCACTCTGCTTTGAACTGCCAAACGTACAAATCGACATTTTATGCACTCCTACAGTTTTATAATGCTGTAAATATTTATTTTGTTCCTTGTCGCGTAAATAACTTTTTCTGTCAAATGATTCTCGCGAATGGGTCCGTGCTTGTTCTAGAGAATCAATTTCAATTGTTATAAAATTTATTAGGTCGTTAATTTGCTTTTCATAGTCCATATCTAAATTTAAGTTTAGTTCTGAATTGCGCAGTTTTAGTTTATTAAATTGAACACGTAAATTAAACGGAATAATCTTAAAAATATGAGATTTTACCATTAAACCATATTTCTCAGGAGTAACTCCTAATGATTGCAATGAAGCTGTTACGGAAGAAGCTGTATTATATAATATACGCAAGGAATTAATATCTTTGTCATATTTTATTTTTTCCACAGAATAAAGTTTTTGTACATAACAGTCTATAATAGAATCAGTTTGACCGTATTCAGACATCAAAAGATCAATAGCTTATTTATAAGAATTTTTACTAGACGATAAATTTGCTATTGTCGTAGCAGCTTTTCCTAAAAGTTGATTTTTTAAGTGTAAAAATTTAGCACATTCGTCTAAATCTTCATTTTCATGAATTGCCTGTTTAAATTGTTCCCAAACAGTTGGCCATAGCTCTATATTGCCCGAAAATTTTATTAATTCAAGATTTGGTATTTTCACCGACTTCGAAGTTGAAAGTTTTTCTCTTAAAACTATGGTTTGCATACGACCTTGTTGTCATCCTTGCTCAGAGGACTCTTCATCCACAATAAAAGGCTGACTCGCTCTTGATTTTGATTATCCTTGCCTAAAATGTCTGCTTCCAAATTGGCTATATAGCTTCCATAGCGGCAAAATCATAGTTTGAACTTTGTTCACATTCTCTTTCCAAATAATCATCATCAAAGCTTGATATTGTTTTTGCATGTGATTGTGTCGACCAATTTTTGACCATATTGATCCGCGATAAAATTGCTCTTAGTTCTTGTATATTACTCTCCTCATGGTCTAACATTTCTTTGGATTGATTGCATAGTTTCGTCATCTGCGTTCGATAGTTTTTTCGTAAAGGATATTCCGCTTTTAGTTCGGTCTCATTCATTTTTCTCACCCACTAAATTTCCAACTTCGGTACGTCTTCTTGAGACATTTCGGCACCAAAATATAAAATATAAAGTTAAGAATAGGCCCTCGTTCAACAAAAGTAACAAAATATATTGAAAAATTAGTGGTGACACAAAAATCTTTAAAAACTTGACTACTTGACAACTTCAAAAAATAACATATAGTATCGACAAATGTTTTTTACCACGTACCTTTGTAAAAAAAAATTTACTACCTAACTGGTCACATAACAATAAAAATATTATTACAAAAAGAAGACTAAACAGGTAAGATTTTCATAAAAAATAAATAAAAGGGCTATCTGCAATAGAAACAATTTTGTAAAATTCTGAACAATTTGTAAAATGCTAGTTACGCCACTACCTAATGAGACCGATATTCTAATACTTTATTTCAAACTTAGTTTTTATCCCCTCCCCGTAAAATTTTGTCATAGTTACAACTCGAATATTATTTGAAAAATTCACTTCCAGGGAAAACCGAGGGTGGCTCGGTATTTCATTTTGGTGTATAGTTTAGGGGAAATACCAGAAAATACTTGGGAAGTACTGGAAAATATACTAGGAAATACCGGGAAAAGCTTGGGAAATACTAGGAAATACCAGTGAAATTTGAGGAAATACTTGGAAATACCAGGAAATAACGTACGCATTATACCGTAGGTATTTCCTTTTGGTGTACAAACATCGGCGATCGAGCCACCCCTCGGGGAAAACATACTTTACTTGATTGGACATAAAACTGTTTAAAAATTTACCTTGTTTATAGATACAATTCCAAAGGACTCAAAAATGAAAGGACAAGAAGCAGAAGTCAATCAGTAGAAAGATCACGCCACTCCAAACGAACCATCAGCCCTTTTAAACATTCCAAATCTAGCATCCCCGTGAACTCTTGCAAACCTGATTCCGCTGCAATTATGTTGATTGATAACCTTTTTGATGTTGATTTTGAACTATAAATTCACGAAATATAGCAATCACAATAATAACAAACATGTCGGTAACGTTTTAACCTTAGAAAACTAATTATCGTGAATAAGAAGCCCGTGCGCATTTTTTGAATAGATAACTAGTGTTTTTTAGCATTGGAAATTGTGCACATGCAAATTGTGAAAACTTTGTCGTAAAATTTCTGCAATCTTAGATTTTCTGTAACTTTTTAAAATACAAATTGCATATCAGTTTCTTAGCCTCTCTTCTTGTTTGAATAACGTTATAATAACGTAATAATAATTTAAAACACTAAAATAATGAATGGTCCGCTTTTTTCAGACAAGCTAAGAAGGTCAGTCTCTAATTTTCGCTTCATATCATCCAGTGGCGGCTGCTACAGGGAAGGCAACAGGGCAGTGCCCTCCCAAAACTAGACAACAAACAGTATTTTTAATTGATTTATTTAAAAAAAGTTAAATCTTTCCCAACGACATGTCTCGTTCCTTTCTTTAGTCTGTGAATAACAAAAGGCGATTTTAGCGTAAATAAGTACAAGCCGGCAGCACCACGCGAGACAAAATTTAAGTTTCACCCGTTTGTTTGTTTTAGGTGACGCCGGCCATGTTCATCGTGTGAAAACGTTCGTTGCCTTTTTTACGCGTTGCCGGTTCTCTCCTTAGAGATGACGTATAAGTTTGTTTTGATTTGGGGTAGGTCAGTAGTTTTCGTTTGTTTTCAAAATGGAAATAAATACCGTCGATTATATAATTAACTGTGCAAATTTAAATATGTTGACATATTATGAACTTTTATTACAAACAAAATCATTAGGGCCACATAGACCAGACCCAAACATTAACCAAAATTTTAGCGCAAGTAATGCAGAGGGGTGTTCCAAAAAAACTTATAATAGAAAATTTCATAAAAAAATAATATGATGCTGAAAACTGGTTGTGCGGTTGCCAAAAAATAAATGCTTTTTTTGTTTATTTGTGTTATTATGAACAATCCACAAAGTTATCCTGCGTGGGTGGCAAAGGGAATGTGTGATATCAAGCAATTTAGTGAAAAGTTAAAAAGACACAAAATAAGTGCTACTCATTTAAATAACCACATAGTATTTTCTATGCTAGGCAAGACTGAGATTAGGAGCCAATTAAACAGTGCCAGAGGCTATTATGTTCTCTGACAATGCCTATGACAACAGTTGAATGTGAACGCTCCTTTTCAACATTAAAGCGTATTAAAACATTTACAATATGTGAAAGTAGATTGAACGCTATGTGTTCAATTGAAAGAAAATTGTTGATTACGGACAACTTTAATGAACTTGTTATTGAGCAATTTAAGCATGTAAGAGAAAGGCGAATGGACTTTATCGATAAACAAATAAACTACACCAAGTAGCTGCTTGTTTGGAAAATGCTAAAATAAAATTGCTTAGGCAAGTTTTTTGTCTCCTTTTTCATGCAACATGAATTTCTGGCCCCCCAATTTATTACGTCACCAGCCGCCACTGATAGTATCAATGAAAGTTAGAAAAAGAGTAATTGTGTGCCATATTGTCCATATTTTAATAACATTGAGGAAGAGGGCATTTGTACCCCATATAAAGTAAAAATTGGTCGATTTTGAAGAAAATCCATTTTTAGTGTGTCCTGCCAATATCAGGAAAAATATGACAAAGAACACCGCACCCGTTTACACAGGCCTTAGGGCCTATCTTTAAATTACGTAACGCTCAAGGGGTGGAGGGGGAGTTTGGCTTTGTGTTATTTAAGAAAGCTCCCTTATGGGAAATTTTTGTCTTGGTGGAATTGGCTATAATTTTAGTATGTTATAGTAGGCTATGTAACTAAAAAAAATGTAAGTAAAGTTAAGTTTTTCTATGTACAGTTTTTGAGATAGAAACGATCAAAGTTCGTTAAATGGTCGTTTTTGTGTATGTTCTAATAATAATAACTCTTACATCTTGACCGAAAAAAATTAATTGATCATAAAAATTACTTAGTTAAGGCCTGAAGCCAAAGCGACTTATAATTAAATTATTTTCAATTTGTTAGGTAATATACGGAGGTAGTTAAAAAATCAACTTTTTTATATCAGCACTACTACCGAATTTTCAAACTAGCACATTTTATTTTGACATGAATTAATAGTTTTTTACCATATTGGAGGATAAAAGTTAACTTTGTTTTTTAATTGGCCTTACATTTATAGATTTAAATTTTGTAATTGCAGATTTATTTTCCTAATAAGTAAAATTGACTTCAGATATGAACCATTTTTCTTACGACAAATATGAATTTACTAAATATTTTGTATTAAAACACAACACAACGAATATTTTAAATACATAAAAGAAATACTATAGATTTTGAGATTTTGGTGTATTCCAAAAGGTCTATTAAAAAAAAATTATTTCTTTTTGCTCCTAAATTATTTTAATCTCATTTCTGGAAAACGGCTCGGTCAATTTTGATATAACTTTACCTGCTTACTTTGGTAACTCAGTGTCATACTAGGAAAAAAACTATTTTTTTTATGTTTAGTTTAAAAGATATTAATTTTTATATTTTAAACTATTTACCGAACGGCAACATAAAATAAATGGATCCATGACGGATCTGATACCTTTCTAGCTAACCTATCAGCACACTTCAACAAAAAACTGTAATTAGCATTAATGGATTTTGACCAAAATCTAATCAGCTCGTTGCAGTGTCAAACGCTATTTTACCAGAAAATTTTATGGAAATCGGTTCAGCGATTTAGGGGCCATCGTGTTACGGACCGAATTAATACACACACACACACACATCATCACACACACACACACACCTAGACAGGCATCACGACAATATTGCTAAGATAGGTCAAAATACACACAAACAACACATTTACAGCGTTATCTCAAAAAAATAAATTCGTCGAAAATAGCTTCCCTAGCCATTGCTACGCGGGCCAGGAAGGTAAAAAGGTTTCACCTCCAATTTTTGCTGCAAATACCAAGGCCAAAACTATAAAAACAAAATTATATAAAATAGAAAACCTACCTTTTTTATGTTGCCGTAACCAAATGGCAACATAAAAAGTTTACAACAAAAAACATCTTTAAAACTAAACATAGAAAAAAATCAAAAAAAAAATTCTAGTGTGGGTTACAAACGTGAGCAGGTAAAGTTAGATCAAAATTGACGGCGAGATGTTTTCTAGAAATAAAACTGGGAAAATTTTTTTGTCATTCCAGCTCAAATGTTCGCTGTCCGAGCTTAGTTACTCTCTACCTATAGCGCGAGCTAAGCTCTCTGCTGTGATAGTAAAAATCTCAGACCACCACCAGCTTCGCTGATTGAGTTCTCTAGGTTAGGTCACGGTGCTTATGCGGTTTTGGTCAGGTTACAGCACTAAGGACGAACACAATTCTTGTGAGGTTTTCTGAGTTCACCAGTTCATCTGGTAGTTTGGTAAAAATGCAGAGTGCCCAAAATGCAGGTGATGTGAGGGTGTGAAGTAGCAGGTATTCGCACAGTCCCACAAAAAGAGCCCCAAACTTGAAAACCTAGAATACCAAAGGGAGGGATGTCAGAAGAATAACTCTAATTTGGAAAATACGACCGACCTCGCCAAACCCATAACTCTACTAGTAGAAAGGCATAAAGCTAACAAATTACGCTTACCTAGATGTTATTTGGCTAACCACACTCGCGGAAAATCAATTTTCTGATTTTCGTCTACCGCGCTTTTCTCAGGCAAAAAATGAAAAGTACGCTTGTCACTTTCTGTCACTGTTGCAAAAATTATTTGTGGCACAGAGCAAACTACTCTCGATTGAGAAAATGCGTGGGCCTTTTATCCGGTTAACCCCAACATGAGGTGACCAGTAATCCGTTGTTATTGAATTTAATATCTTCATCACCAACCTGCTGAAATCCTTAAAACAGTCTCTCTCCCTATCGACAAACATGGAACAACCGGTAAAACATCTTGGAAAACTAAAATTACTGCACAAAAAGAGTTTTTCCAATGTTTAAGAGTCTCTTAAATATAGTGAGCGCAAACAGTCCACTGTGCCCGTGCCGCTCTGTGACCGAATCTGCACTCGCTGTGCCGGCCCGTCGAGTTCCCGCTCGAATCGAAATTGGTTAGCACAAATGTCAATCATCTGTGGAAAAATAAACAAAAATATTTCGTTACAGTAAAGTTATATTTTTCTGATTTTCTTGATGGAAAATGAATGTGAAACTTTCTGAAGGTAGCAAAAAATATCACCACCAGGACACGATTTTTGGATTCTTGCAATAAAGCTAAAAAACAAAGGTAAGTCTCTCCTAAACCACTATGACGGGCTATAAATCTACCTTAGCCTTTGATGTTTGTTGAAAAATGTCTAAGATGTTCACAATAAAACTAGAAATGAACACGTCTTGTTTACAAAAACAAATAAAAGACTCAAAAGAAGTGAACCGTTACACACCCCCTTTTCCTAGGAAAAAAATATTTTATGTAGTAAAATATGAAGTAATTATGTATTATTATTATGTAGTAAAATATTTTTTACCTTAATATGTCAAAATCTAACAACTATAAACTACCTAACATTCTCTCTTGTTCACTCATCTATTACTATCTCTTGTGGTTGCAACCTCATTCATTCTCATTCAAACATACCCCTCGATTCACTCACTAAAATCCTCTAGGTTATCACCAGTGTAACGCTTCAAATCTTTGACATGGAATTTTCCAAGAATCTTACCACTTTTGTCTCTTAACTCATAAACTAATTTTTCTATCACCTTGTTTACTATGCATAACTTATACTGCGGAGCTAGCTTAGCAGAAAAATTATTAGCCTTATTCGATAACACAAAATTTATTTTCCAAACTCGGTCATTAACATGATAAATATCCAGGTCTCGTTTTCGAAGATTGTAGTGTCTCAGATTTTTCTTATAGGCATCATCTATACTCTTTCGAACTTGGAGGAAGTTCTGGGGAATTTTATCAATTTCTTCGCAATACTCTCTACGACTTAAATCGTTAATACTAAATTCTTCCAGATCATCTATTCTACCATAGAAAGAACCATGCGAAGGCACATATCGTCCAAAGTTTAAGTAAGACGGAACAAAGCCTGTAGCTTCATGAACGGAAGTATTTAAGGCAAACTCGATTTTAAAAAGCTCTTCATCCCAAACTCGATGATCCACACATTTAATGTAGGCTCTTATCGCCGTTTCCAGTGTTCTATTGACTTTTTCCACTTGATTTACCTGTGGATGATAATTCGCATTATAGTGAAGTTTAATACCGTAACTAGCTATCATAGAGCAAAACTTCTGATCAATAAACTGGCAACCATTGTCCGTTGCCACTATTTGGGGAACTCCGAACAATAAAAATACTTAGTTTTCTACTATCTCAGTGACTTTTCTACCCACAGCTTTCGATAAATGTCTCAAAATACAAAATTTGGAAAATACATCTGAAATACAAAGTATCCAACAGTTACCCTTCTTGGATCGCAGTAACGGACCCACAAGATCAATACTAAGATATTGCCAAGGAAATTCTAGTTTCTTTTGTTTTCCCATCAAATCAGAACGAGCCTGAGAACTCACTTTTTGGGCATTGCATATATGACAGTTTTTGACATACTTTCTCACATCCTGTAACATGCGTCGCCAGTAATACAGTTCCTTTACACGATTCAAAGTTTTATAAATTCCCAAATGCGCAGCCATCGAGTCATCGTGGCACTCTTTAAACACCGCTAATCTCTGATTTCTAGGAACAATGAGCTTCCACTCAGGAAAATTCGTACGAACAACCAATTCAGAAGGCACATGCTTTAATAATTTACCATCTTCCACAACAAAATCAGGATACTTTTCGGGGTTTTCCTCTACACTTGTGACCAAATACCAAGGGTCTTGCAAGGCATCTGGTGGAATTACTTCGATTACACACACATCGGAACTTAAAAAGTTTTCATCTGGAGGATCGACTGGAGCTCTAGATAATGCGTCTGGTACAACATTAAGGGCACCCTTTCTATTAAGTATCTCCATATCATATGAACTCAGTTTCATGGCCCACCTAGCCAACCTACCAGTAGGATTCTTAAGATTTGAAAGCCACAACAACGAGGAATGGTCAGTCATCACCTTAAAATACCAGCAAACAAAATGCCAATTCTTTCTCAGTTGTGGTCATCTTACGTTCTGTAGCTGACAAACAACGGGATCCACATGCTATTACTATATCCTGACTGTCGACTTTTTGTATTAGAACTGCACCCACTCCAACATCCGATGCATCACATTGTACAACAAACTCTTTAGAAAAATCTGGTGACACCAATACAGGGGCACTAACTAACGCCTCCTTTATCTTAGTAAACGCTTGATCAGCTTCCTCATTCTACACGATTCTCTGAGATTTACGTTTACCCTTCAATAAGTTGTTGATTGGAGCTACCAAAGTACTAAAATCTTTGACAAACCTTCTGTACCAACTACAAAGTCCCATGAAACGCTTTATTTCAGTAGCTGTCCGGGGAACAGGAAATTTGACCATAGATCTAATTTTATCAAAATCAGTTCTTAATCCCTGAGCGTCAACTATAAAGCCAAGAAACTTAATTTAATCTCTCAAAAAGTTAAATTTTTTAAAGTTAATTGTTAAATTTGCAGCGGATAATTTTTCAAAGATTTTTTCAAGGATTCTTACGTGAAGTTCAAAAGTCGGTGTTACGCAGATGATGTCGTCGAGACCATGACGTATGGCTCAAATTCTGGTCCCAAAACACTATCCATCAATTTCTGTTGAGTAGCTGCAGAGTTACAAAGTCCAAATGGCATCACCTGAAATTCAAAAAGACCTCTCCCAGGCACTACAAATGCAGTTCTCTCACAAGATTCAGGCGATAGAGGCATTTGCCAAAAAGCAGACTTTAAATCTATACTACTTAAAAATCTTGCATTACGCAACCTACCAAGACTTGATCTATCAGCGGTAAAGGATAAGCTGATTTCTTAGTTACAGCGTTCAATTTGCGACCGTCAAAACAAAACCTTGGAGAACCGTCTGACTTCTCGACTATCAAAACAGGGCTAGCCCAAGGGCTATTTAAAGGCCTAACTACTTTTTGTTCCAACATTTTATCCAATTCTTCATTTAGGATTTTTAACATATATGGACTCATTACATGATGTCTCTGTTTAATCGGAGCTGCATCACCCGTATCAATTTCATGAATTATTTTATTTGTTCTACCCAGAGTTGGAGAAGACAAAGTCTCGAATTTCTTTATCACTTTATCCAGACTAGCCAATTGTTCAGGACTCAATTCAGCTTTTGAACAGACATTCGAAACTTCAAACACCGTGTCGTTACTTAAAGCAAATGCCATTAAAAAATCCGGGTTGTCACCAACAGCATAGCAATCCTTTCTGAAGTCCAACTTCAATGAAAACTGCCGTTCAAAATCTGACCCTAAAATTATACCATGTGATAAGCTAGGTACTACTAAAAATTTAATTAACTTTGCAATACCTTCCAACTTGACAGGAGTCTCTACATATCCATCTATGCCATGCAAGGATCCATCTGCGGTTCTGATATGTTTTTCAATTGCAGAAGGCAACACATTAGTTTCTAAAATATCTAAAATTATGCCTCCAGGTTTACCAATCACCGAATGGCTAGCGCCGCTGTCCACCAAGGCAACAAAAGGCCTGCCTAAAATATATATCTGAACATACGGCCTAGTATCATTTGCTTGAGGAACAAAAGAAGTACAAACATCAGCAACAGGTCGTGTAGATGTAAAAAACTCACGAACCTTTTGCTTCCAATCCCGCCAATCTGCATTTAATAAGGAACTATGGGACTTTTTTGATTTACACACTGGACAGTTGGGTTTAATTACACCCACACGACCACATCCAAAACAAGTAGGTTCACACCTTGGAACTGCTTCAGGTCTCACATTACGAGGTGACTGCTGACGGTGCGAACGCTGATTTGATGATCTTGAATTTTTCTGGGCTGAATTACTAATTGTAGCTCTCATTCTACAAAAAGCAGTTTTATGTCCCTTAAGACGACCGACAAAACACGCTAATGAAGATGCACCAGTTAAAGACTGGTAGGAAGAACGACCTTGCCCATGTCCACCATTGTCTACCCTAGAAGCGTTGTGATTCCAAGAACTACCGACCTTTGGATAATTAGGTCTATGAAAGGGCTAGACTCATTAGACCTAAATGCCGATGAAGCTGAGGTAGTGCCCAAGGCAGAACACTGATGAGCACAGGAACAGCCCGAACAAACTGGTTCACTAGTACTAGGAAAATCTTCATTTACCACGGAGCTAAACGCATGAACATTGCCACCTCTCTTTGTATTCAAACCAGCCTCTTCCAACGCCATACACTTTTCTCTCAGGACATTCAAATTTGGGATCTCTTCAAAAGTTAGCCTGGGATGATAACTGTCCAAAAGATTCTTGCGAATTACTTTTAACCTTTCTTGGGTACTAGGAGGTTCACCCAAGGAATTAAATAAATTATCCATAATAGAAATATAAATGACTACTGGCTCAGTAGGTAATTGCTTTCGAAGTTGAATTTTTATTTTTTGGTTTTCATCAAAATCTCGAGGCAAAAAGTCTCTCCTCAAAGCCTTAACCAAAGAGTTCCAGTCTGTAAACCTTTGCATTCTTTTGTTGGATCTAAACCATTCCAACGCAGTACAGGTAAAAAGTTCAACCGCACCGGTATATAAATCTTCGAGGCTGCAACCCCTCGCTACTCGAAGTTCATCCACCCTCAGCAGAAAATCGATAACCTGGTTTTTATCCGTTTTTCCGTCAAAAGTAACTCCCCATTTAGAAATCAACTCAGCCCTAAAAGAACGCACAGTAGCTGCTTCAGCCCCTGCCCCTATATATCGCTGATACATATCATCAAAATCTTACTGTAATACCGAGAGAGAAATCAAAGAATCTGTCCTATATTGGACTTGTTCCTCTTCGACTTCTTCGCCAGTGGTTGGTATACAACTAATTCTTCCCAAAATATGTTTAAACCGACTAGTAACTCGCCTATATACTTCCTTATTAACCCCGTCAAAATTGTGAACCTCTTCCTTAAGCAAAGCTGCACTAGCATCAATAGCTGCTTTTTCACTAGCAAAATCAAAACCCTCCCCAGTTTAGGTCTTTCCTGGACTCTCCAAATCGATTTTAAAGCATCTTCGTAAATATCGCCTTCTAGTTGTCACGTCCGCCCTCTCTGCTGCACCTAAACCTCGCAAGCCTAACTCATAATTGAGTTCTGCAACTCTTAAATGATTAAGATCTATATTAAAATCTTCGTAATGCATTTTTTTAAAATCCAAAACTGATCCAAATCTATTTAAATTCAAAAAATTTTATTCAAATTTATTTATTTAATATTTAGAAAATAATAAAAAAATATTTTCTTCTTTGTATCTTCACAAGTCTTAAAATGTTTCGAAACTCAAAAAAAAATGTTTAGAAAACTTAAAAAACTCGCGGCAGAACTTCTCTTTAATTAAAACAGAAATAACATTTTTTACAAACAAATTCAATGCCCGAAGTAGTTGTAGTTACCTAGATGATATACGTACAGGTTAGTATCTATTTTTATTATAACGACCGCCAAAAATTATTAAAATTATTATCACTTATTTTTTTTCTGACTACTTATTTTCTCTCGAAACCTTCCAAAAAGGTTGGATTACCTCAGTTACACTAGTTTAAATAGCAGCGCTATGAAGCTATCAAAAAAAATTTAAATTTATTTTAAAGGTTCGCACAAAAAATGTAAGTACGTAGAAGAATAAAAAATTTAAACAGTGCAAAAAAAGTTTCCAAAAAATTCAAAAAAATTTCTTTTAGTTTTTAAAACCTTCAAAAATTTCCCGGATGAACTACACCAGTCCAAATAGCAGCGCTACGAAGTTATAATAAAAAAATTTAAAAAATTAATTTAATTGTCTGCGCAAAAAAATGCAAGTACCAAGAAGAATAAAAAAAAAATTTAATAGTGCAAAAAAAGTTTACAAAAAAATTAATTAAAAAAGTTATCAGTATCCTTCTTTATAGATAAAAAATAATTTAACAGTTTGCACAAAAAAATTCCCAAAAGGATAAAAGAAATTATTATCGTGCAAAAAAATACAATAATTTTTTTTTTAGTTTAGGTGGTAAAAGTGATTAAGTTTAGTAATGCTTTTAGGTAATACAATTCAGGTATGCGCTTGTTTTCTTTTTATAATTCAGCATAAATTTAAAAAATTTAATATTTTATGAATGATTACTTTGCTTTAAGATAATATTTCTATAATGATAACTAGTATGGCTATTCGCACCCAATAAACCGCTCTGTATAAATTTAACAAAAAAAAATAGTAATATATCTGTAACTATTCGATGCCCTAATATTAACCTTCAGATTCACCCTGTATAATGTGAAGACTTCCAAATTTACCAGCAAAGTTCACACGTTACTCTAAGTACAATTTAACACAAACACAATATAATTTAAAATGACATTAAAAATATTTTTCGCTGATAATATTTGGCTCACCCTGTATAACTTCCTTAATCCAAAATAATTTTTGTTTCTTTTTTATTTTGACTCACACTGTATTTTTACAAAACAATTTTTTTTTTTTTTTAATGGACAATGACTCAACCAGTATAACTTTATATAAATATTTACTCTCGGAAGGCACTCTGTTTATATTTAAAATCTTGCACAAAAATTTTAAAATATAAAAATTACGTTACAATCCTCTATTCACAACAAAAAACAGTTTAAAAAATTTATCTGTACCTATTTAATTTCCTTTCTTCTGTTTTATTTTGTTTATTTTATTTATTGAGTTTTACCTTTTTTGCTAAAATAAAATGACAATTTATTTTTATTTATGACTCTTCACAACCATTTAACAAAAAAACACAAAACATAAATTTTTCATTATTTGCCTGAACTCTTATTATAATTTTTTGTTTCTACCCAAATTTAGTTTGGGGCTTACTTTATGCTAAGATATTTTATTTATTAATTACCTACTTGAATTTATTTTTTTATTTGTTTTAAAAAATTATGAACTACAAGAGGAAGTACCCAACCCAAGCCCAAAGGAAAAATCAGAAAAATCTTTAGTTAAAAGAATAACTCCTCAAAAAAATGTACCAACAAAATGTTTACTTGTTTGCAGGAAGGGGAAAGGTAAAAGGGGAAAACTTGCCAACCCGGAAAAAGAATCTAATAAAAACTCACCAAACCAACTATGCCTGTTTTTTCCAACAAAATGATTACTAATTCTTAATAATACTTATTTCAAAATACCAAAAAAACGCCCCACGTTGGGCGCCAAAATTGTGTAACACTTCACCCTACCCTCTTAGGGCTGATGCAATGTGTCTCACAAAGTTCAGATTCAGATTTTGTTAAATCTGGCACGGCAGCTCTTAGTCGGTGAGCAGGTCATTGGTTCGGAGAGGGTTAAAACTTAATAAATTTACTGGCAAGAAAGGGGCGCCAGCTAAGTATCACTCTTAGCAAAGGAGGTGGGGGTTGCAAACAAGTAAAACAGCTCTTTAAAAAAAACTTGCATGTAATAAACTTTAGGAAAGTTGATACTCCAAGTAACTCCTCCCTATTTATAAATTTCTGGCCAGTCCCTAGCTAATTATCAATAACTAAATTATGTAAAATCTTCTATTTGCTACACAGCAGTTATATCAATTTTTGGTTTTTAACATGACATTTTAATCCTCAATGAATCAGGCTGATATAAAGGGTAGTTGCACGTACCTGGAGGCAGGTTTTAAATACCTGAGGATATCACAAAAACTCAGGCCACCACCAGCTTCGCTGATTGAGTTCTCTAGGTTAGGTCACGGGGCTTATGCGGTTTTGGTCAGGTTACAGCAGTAAGGACAAACACAATTCTTGTGAGGTTTTCTGAGTTCACCAGTTCATCTGGTAGTTTGGTAAAAATGCAGAGTGCCCAAAATGCAGGTGATGTAAGGGTTTTGAAGTAGCAGGTGTTCGCACAGTCTCACAAACTTGAAAGCCTAGAATACCAAAGGGAGGGGTGTCAGAAGAATAACTCTAATTTGGAAAATACGACCGACCCCGCCAAACCCATAACTCTACTAGTAGAAAGGCATAAAACTAACAAATTACGCTTACCTAGATGTTATTTGGCTAACCACACTCGCGGAAAATCAATTTTCTGATTTTCGTCTACCGCGCTTTTCTCAGGCAAAAAATGAAAAGGACGCTTGTCACTTTCTGTCACTGTTGCCAAAATTATTTGTTGCACGGAGCAAACTACTCTCCACTGAGAAAATGCGTGGGCCTTTTATCCGGTTAACCCCAACATGAGGTGACCAGTAATCCGTTGTTATCGAATTTAATATCTCCAACACGAGCCTTGCATGCCTCCGCCACTGACGAAACGCGGCGCGAAAGCCGAGTTCTCATTGTGAATTCAAACTCGCAAGGAAACGTTCGCAGAGCCCTCTTCTTCTGGCAAAGTTTAACTGGGCTCCCGATTGAGCGATATGGCGAAGGTTCTTTATATGTTATTTCTAAATTACGGGAGCCCATCGGAAGATTTATCCCATATAAAGTTTGTATGTATGGGAGGATCTCGTTTATAACATACGTAAGTCTTAAAGCATTCCACCGAAGCCCAACGCCCATGTTATTTGTGCGACGTCATTTGCACGTTTTCTTTCATCACAAGTACTTTTATTGTCCTATCACATTTTGTTGATGTGCCCGCACAGCAATGGCTAGAGAAGGTATTATTTTCGACGAAATTTTTTCTTTTTGTTATTTAAAAATTATTATTAAAATATTAAAATTGTTATTCAAATTTGTTATTTTGGTCTATTTTAAGCTGTTCTAGCAATATCGTCGTGATGTCTTGTCTGTGTGTCTCTGTCTGTAACACGATTGCTCCTAAACCGCTGAACCCATTTTTATGAAATTTTTAGATTAGATAGTGTTTGATATTGTAACGAGTTGATTAGATTTTGGTCAAAATTGCTAATGGCGGTTTTTTGACAACACACAAATTATAAAAATGCCAACTTTTTAACGAAGCGTTGCATCAATATAGGTTTTTTAGAATATGATGGACCACATTTTTCCCAAAAATTTGTATTATAACGAAAAACTTTGTAGGAGCGTTTGTTTCGGAGATATTTACAAAAAACTGTTTTCAATGGGCTAGGAAGGTCTCCGTCATGGATCCATTTATTAAAGGATGATACTCAATTAAGAAAAACACTTACTACATTACTACATTTATACGTGCCAAAACGCGGTTTAAAAGAAAATCGGTTTTAGTGCTTAAAACGTTTTAAATGGTGTTAAAGTATAAACAAAGTAACTGTTAGAATTATAAATTTTATTAATAGGGACTTATTGCAATAAAGCCGCCGGGCAGTAATTGTGGCGGGCACTATTCTGACAGTTTTACATTGAAAACTGACAATTGTTCTTTTAAAATTGACATACCAAACTCGAATTTGTAAATCCAGTCGTTTATTTTCCATTAAGAATGGCGGCACTATTAATTCCGAATCTTCCAATTCACAAAGGTCTAATTTTAAAAGAGTACAGCTGTTCTTATAACGCGAAACTGTCAGAATAGTGCCCGCCACAATTACTGCCTGACTTTATTGCAATAAGTCCCTATTATCTACATAGGCTAATCAGTGAAAAGTCAATGTCAAACTCTTTTACGGTACTCAGATTGGGGTCAACGTTTAAGAGGGCACAATAATACTATAGGGCACAATAACATAGGGCCCGTACAAGGGGGCCATAGTCCTATATTATGTAGGGGGGCGTGGTGCTATCACTTTGATCGATCGGGGTGTATTTGAGAATTTCATTAAATTCAAATTATATTCCAAAATGTTAATAACTATAGTCTTTTCATATTCTTAGCACATCCTCTGGTATATTTAAAAGATGTGTCAATAATGTGAAAAAATATGTTCTTTTTATATCATCATCACATCCTTTGTTATATTCTTCATCACATTTTTATCACATCATAGGTAACATTTGGATGTAGGCGCTGGTCACTTATATAGCATGTGATAAGAATATTCCTTTTACCTTTTTGGCACATAATTGTGGTTACTGGGCTAGTTAAAATTAATTATATACGAAGCAACTAGAACAGCCACGGCTATACATTACGAATATGAGATACTGAGGCAAAAATTTAAAGAGTTTTTTAAAAGTGAGAACATACACGTATGGTAGCCACCAACCTTTCTCTCTCTAGCTCTATCTATCAGTGATATTCTGTGTACTTAAAACTTCAAAAAAATTGTCATTTGTTCAGTGTTTGTCAGTGATTGTCAGTATTTTTTGAAATTGTTTTTTTTTTAGCCCAAAATAAAAAATGGGAACACGATGCGTTGCATGTAAACACGAGTTTTCTAGGAGTGAAAAGCCAGTTTCCCCTTCTGAAGTAAGCAGGTTTGATTATTTAAAAACTTTTATTAGTACCTAATCGCGTAAAAATCCAGTTATAGATTGATAAATCAAACATCTGCGAACTTTCAGAACCACAGAATATCATCGAAGAGCAAATGTAAAAAAGAAAAGGTAGCGCCTTCTGCGCAGCGTGCTCTCTGTGCAAAAAATTACCATATTTTTGCCTCTTTTTACATGTAATGTAAAGGCCTATCCAATTATATATATAGAGATCATTAGTAGTATATACCGTCCGCTTCGTACGCTCTTGGTCATATCCAGGATATAGTCCTCGCCATACGCAGTTACACTTTTGTGACTTTGACATGGTATAAACATATTTCCTAACCAGAAATATTTGAAAAATTAAATATGTCATATTGGTATAAAATTAAAGGCAAAACTGTCATTGTCTTAAATAAAAAGATGCTGACTGTATTTTGACAGAAAAACACACAGATAAAAACAACTCAAAGACATGCCATTTTTCAGAATTTTTGTTGTTGCCGTCATTATGCACATGATAAACAAAGAGGTTGGAAATATCACAAAAGTGTAACTGCCTATGGCAAGGACTATACATACCAAATCTTTACGTAGGGTAATGGCAACAGTCGTTGGCGAAGTGACAGTGATTAGCCAGGATAAAAATAAAATCAAATTCTAAGCTATGTAGTGGCTTGACAATCCATGGAATGTATTTTTTTAATTTTACAACTTTGACAAACATGTCAAGGTTTATCAAAACGTCAGTTGTCGATATTCTCTAATTGTATAAACGAAAAAAAAAGTGCTGTTTGTGTTGGCTTAAAAAGGTACGTTTTCTTATGAAAATTGCTAAGGTGTTGCATTTTGCACGGTAAAAAAAATTGTCTTAGATCAAAGCAAATTGCTTTGAAGTAAAATAATTTGTGCTTTCCTATTCACCAAGAGATTATTTTCTTGATATAGTACAAAAAATATCTTGCCTCTTATTTTAATGTGAAACAGACCTTGTTTTATTATAAATTAAAACTGAATTAATCTAAGGCACCGTTTTCTCTGGAAGCAAAATATTACTGATATGAAGACAATTTGCTTTGTTACAAAATGAAATATACTGAAACAAAACAATTAAAGAAGAAAAATAAGTCTCATTTCAAGAATACACGTTGCGTTGAACTAAAAAGAAATATTTTAATTAAAACAAAGTGTTTATTCAAGAAAATAACGTGTTTTCATTGTAGACAAAATTTTTTACCGTGCGGTGATTCAGTAAACACAGTATTTTATTAGTAACTATTTTCACTATTTTTCATTATTTTAAGATAGTTTTTTGTTATACATATACATACAATGCGGACCTAAATAGACCCCCCTTTTAACTTTTGAACAAAAAAGATATCGATTTTTGGTAAAAAGTCCTATTAATGGGACTTTTTTTAGAGGATGTTTGAGCTAAGTGAGTTATGTCAAACTAAGCTAATGTCAAAAATTTGACATATCAAAATTTTTAGATTGGAAGGGGGAAGCATGTAATACCATGTAATACCCTTTAAAGATTTGATTATCTATATAACACATTTTAAAGTTTTAAAATCGGTTTAGTTTCCTAGGAGAAATGTTTATTTTTCTTCGTGGTCGACTAAAAAAAGTCAATTTTTTATCAAGCAAAAAACAATAATTTTAAATTGATTTATTTTATCATAAGTTGAATTTTAGTGCTTCTAAGTTATGTCAGAACCTAAAAATACATTAAAATTTTAAATAAGAAAACGTGCTGTGTGATTATTTTTTCAAAACTTTTTTGTTTATTTTAATTAAATACAAAATAAATATTCTCTAAAATTTATTTAGTAAAACAAGCACTAAACCGATTTTATTGATTTCTAGCGGGAAGTGCGCAGCGGAGACAGAGTTTTTTTGCAAATTTAAAAAAGTAGAAAAGTTTTTTGAAGCATAACAAGAAAGGAGCGTCTTTAAAGGGTTTTGTTCGATAGTGTTCGACATTTGACTTGGATTTTAAGATGATGATAACTTTTAATTATGATACTTAAAAAACACACACTCCACTGGTGCTTTTCATTTTGTCCAAATGAGTTTAGTAGTAATAAATTTATGAGGAATTTAATGCAGACAGATTTAAGTACGCAATCGTAAAATCTGTAAAACAATGGTCGAAACCACAATTAATTTTTTATCCACTAAACCAATTTTAATGATTCATACCTTGTATGTATGTATGTGGCTGAAATGACGCTTTCAGATTTTATTATGTTTATTTTTGGAAAATAAAAATATACGAGTAACTTTGAAAGGTTAAATTTGATTCTATGCGCTATCTTGGATTTCATAATGGTGGACAAAAAGAAATATCTTCCTGAAATTCCGATCGATGCCATACAAAGTGCAGTTCATTTTATTAAAATCGGTAGTATAGTTTAAAGGTTATAACAAAAAACATTTTGTTGATTTTTGTTGGCCCACCAAGTACAGTGTGTAGAAAAAATACAAAGTTATAATAAAACAATCAGATGTTTTATTATTATATAAATATTTTAAGGCTTTTAAAATTAAATATTTTTCTAAATAGAACTCTTTCTAAATAGAAAATTTCTATTTAAATCGCAAAATGTTTTTTTTCAAAATGTTTTTTTTTTAAGTAAAAAATATTTTTTTAAAAGAAGACTTTTACCAACTTAAACCAATTTAAAAACGTTTTTTCTTTAATGTATGTCGCAGAGCGTTTTCAAAAAAATTTAAATTGTGTGTGCTTAAGACCACACGGCAGAAGTGTAAACTTCAACAAGGCGAAATTAATAATACTGCACTGAAAAAAAAACCGATTTTATTATTAACAAATATTTGGTAAACCTGATTTTTGTTGTGCTCATTAAAAAATATTAAAAGCAAATATCATTAATTATTGGTAAAAACCTTTTTTAAAGTGTTTAGTTACAAATAATATATGATTTGTTTCTTTAATAATTTGATATTTTTGTAAATATTAATTGCCTTATATTAACCATAACCAAAACACTCTTTCTTTTAAGGTAACAGAACGTCTTTGTTATTAATACTTAAAATTTCCTAAATATAAGTATACTCTTAATATTCGCAAATATTTATTTGTGTTTATTACAACAAACATTTTTTGTATAATGTTATGGCGTGATTTTGTTATTATAACGGTCTGAATTGGTTTCTATTAATTACTTCGTAAAGTTCAACAAATTTGGTTATTATTAACAAGCGATATTATCGAGCAATATAACTTTGTACCGTCTCTGCCACAGAACACCAGTCTTGGCTCGGGCCTTGTCGCGCGAGATCGTGACGTTTCGGTTGACATTTTGTAGGGAAGAGCGGGGCTAGTTAAGCCACTTTTTACATAAATGCAAATAAAAGCATTGCTATATTACTTGCAGTTTTATAATTATTTTTTATTTATTTATTTATTTATTAATACATGGGCTGCCAAACAGAAAGGGATACCTTTCCAATTACATGACAGCTTATAATGACAATTGTAAGTGCTTATAACAAATTATGGACCTAAAACTAGAAAACAGAAAATAAAGAAAAAAAACTACCTGTGAGCATATCACTGATTAAAAGTATAAAATAAAGTTTGGTTATTCCCGAAAGAAAGTCTTTTCACATAACTATATTAAAACACTTTGTAAGCCAACGTTTTTAAGGTAAATACTGATACTCTAAACAAGTTGATGTGGTTAAAATAGGTGTTATAAGAGGTAAGCATTTGCATTCTGCCCGTAATTTGTATTATATTTTTTATTATAGAAAAGCATGTAGTGCCAGTGGCGGATCCAGGTTCCGAGAATTTTTTTGAATATACAAAAAATGAGTAAGAAGTAATGTTTTTGCTAATAAAAACTCAAAATTTTTGCCTGCGGCGCATGAAAGTGTCTATTGTTGTTATCATCGAAATTACAACCACTGACTAGTTCAATAACATGCTGCTTAAAAATATATAAACCGTTTTTTACCAACAGAGAATGTCACCTAAAGTGCCCCCCCCCCCCCCCCCCCCCGAGAAGCACCTCTGGATCTGCCCTTGTGTAGTGCCGAGTATTCGTTTGCTTTATGTTAAATGGCAGCCTACTCAATAATAGTGGGCAATTGATTTTATTGTTTACCAATTTGTGTAAAAATACAGTATAAGCCACCAGTCTCCTATTGCTTAATTTACCTAGCTTATAATAAGCTAAACTTATCTCATAGGCTTCACCAATTAATTGTCTATTATATCGAAAATTCAAATGAAAGATAAATTTTTGTTGAATTCTTTCAATTCTCTGAATATATTTGGCATATCTAGGGCACCAAACAGTACTCACAAATTCTAAATGACTTCGTACTTACGCGTTGTAAGTTTGTCAAATGTAAGTTTGTAGTTACACCAAGATCCCGAATGGAATCAACTTTCCTCAGCTGAACCCCACCAATACTGTACCGAGAATCTATTACCCTCGTTTGTCGAGTAAACGTAATTGAGTAACACTTAGATACAATAAAAAATAAACGATTCTCGTGGCAGTACTCCTGGAGTCGCTGAAGATCGGACTGAAGATGTAATTGTTCCAAGTCATTTTTGACAATTTTATACGCTTTCAGATCGTCTGCGAAATTTGAAAACTTTGAGTGTTGAAAGCAGTTTGAGATATCATAGATATATAGAGAGAAAAGGAAATGTCCTAAATGCGACCCCTGGGCGATGCCAGAAGTTATACTGACACAGTCTGATGGCAATTATTTAATTTTCATACTGGCGCCGAGGTGTCGACTAGGACTCCAACCAGCCCAGAAAGATGCCATGCACACCGATATTTGTCAAAAGCTTTTGAGAAATCGGTGTACACGGCATCAATCTGAGAGCCTCCCTCCATTGTTTCGTAGACATCCTGAAAGTAGTGCAACAAGTTGGTAGCAACGGAGCGACCCTGGTTAATAATATGTTTAAGGCAGGGCCCTAAGGTAGACAATTCGCAAAGATTGGTTTTTAAAACTATGCATTCAAACTTAAAAAACACTTTTTTCTAGCACCCTTGCAAGCGGCCCAACTAACCCCACCCACGGGGTAAGTTGGGCCATACGATGGGGCAAGTTGGGCATGGTTGCATAATTAGGAACTGTATATATGCAACATAAAATAACAGGAAATTCTTAGATTATTTTTATTGATAATAATAAAATACTAAACTTTAACTTTCTTAAAAAACAAACAATATAAAGTAACCTAATTCTTGCTCTAGTGTGAATTGCAATTACGGTTTTAGCAAAACATAAGTAAACCCTGAATCAGCACATGTTTCATGGGCCCAAAACTTGTAAGTTAAACATTGTACCCATTTTTCTTTTGGTTTGCTATTTGAGAATGGTTCTGTGCAGACTAGACAAAATGTTTCCTCTTCATCATCGCTGTCATCTTGTCTCCTTTTCTGAGCAGTTTTTCTATGCTTCTTTTCCTTGAAGACATTTTTGGTTACATATTTTTCTTTTTTTTTTTGTTTTTTAACCCGAGTTTTAGTTAGTATAGCTGTTGACCGGGTGTTTGCCTCAAATTTGAGTTGGAGGGTCTGTGTGATGTCATAAATAAATAAATATAAATAAATAAATGACGGCTTTTTTACTGTTTTTTCACAATCTATGGCTTATAACTTCTGTCAACATAGTTTTACAGAAAAACTAATCGTTTTTGTTTGCAAGAGAACACCAATCAAGATTGTGAAGAAATTAGCTTTATATCTCCAAGACTAACAAAAATACCGCGTGAACAAGTCCACATCTAGGGGGCCTAATTTCCATAAGAGGATAAAAAACAGATAGAATATAGCATATAATAATAAGAGACCGCAATATGCCCGATTCCAGTCCAGCGTTTTAGCGTTGCCAAAGGTAACTTTGATAAATAACTAGAGGCGCAAGTCATCGCAGTCTTCAAGAGGCGGACAATCTAAAACATTTGTTTAGGTCGAGAATTATTACATGACTTGATTCTCAGTCCATCATACGTACGCATGCTGATTTTAACCTTAAAATAAAAAAAAATGTTTTTAGAAAATGTATGGGGTTAGCTGGGCCGGTGGCCCAACGTGCCCCGAACTTTTTGATTCAATTAGCCCCACACCTACATACAAAATTGAGAGAGTCGACAACCATGTTTGCGTAAATATTAGCATCGTTATAATTTCATTAAACTCGAGGTCAAAAAAAAAATAGTTCAAAATCCTTGGAGATACACACATCACAGATTCTCACTGCGGACTAATGCATGAGCAAAGGCGACTTTGCCACGTGGGTGGCGCTGGCATCTGACGTCTAATTGTCGAGTTAATAGGGGTGTCTCAACGTGCCCCTATGCCCAACGAGCCCCGCTCTCCCCTACGGGTGAGCCGCGGTCTAGACCGAACCGACCCGACGCCCTACGTAGCATTGTATTACAGATACAGACCGTCGCAGACACTCATAGAGAAATGTCTCTGAAGACACTGTGCCCAAAAATCAAGGGGACGCCATGTTTAGTTAAGTTTTAGTTTTTGTGATTTTGTGCTAATACAGACCTAAATATGCGGGTATTTTTATGGCATCATAATGGTGTTTTGGTTGCAAGAGTCGAAGTGAACAAAAAGTCATCAGGAATAACGCTTTAAAGGTAGAAATATAGCTTCAAGAAAAAAAACGTATTCATTGTATAAACTTTTTGTTCTGTGGAAACTGATTGCTTTATAAACAAACAGTAAATAGGATTGATTTTTTAATTAACTGATTTATGTGCTAATTGACGACAAGTATACACAGGCGTAGGCTTTATTTGTTTTTAATATAAAATCCATACTCTTTTTTTTTGTTTCAGATTCCGCTTAAAGATGGAAACAATCTGGCTTTGGTCGTCCACAATAACATAGTAAGTGTTATTTATAAAAATTTTTAGAATGCTTTATATTTGTATTTTGTGATTTTAATAATTTTAAATTTGATGTCATTTGAATCATGGCTTCAATTCTTTGAATTAATTATTAAAGATTTTTAAGCAAAGAGCCTTTAGTATGAAAATGTGAAGTTTAAACCTTTTAACTTTAAGCAAACATTTAATCCTCTGCACAGTGGCGTATATAGAAAAAAATTCGGGGGGGGGGCGAGACGGTTTCAGGGGGGGGGGGCGAGACCTCATGAGGCTGTATTTTAGGCTATTTTATGTTTATATTCATAAAATATGTGCAAAATATCTAAAAAAACTGAACTTTAAAGAGGGGCCCAGGCCCCCCTTATATACGCCACTGGTTCTGTATTAAATTTACAAATATATAAAATTTATTTTCTTTTTCAGGTCAGCACTGACTTGAAGGTGGAGGAAGTAATTGAACAAAGGAGAAACATTTTAAAAAAACACGGGCTACCCATACTGCCTTTCATAATGGTGGAGTCCCCCAACTTATAGTGAGGTAAAATCGGTTTATGTCAGATTTGACAAAATTTTGTGTGCATCTCACATGGAACAAACGTGTGTATATTTCATTAACCAACCTTTCAAAAAAAAACAAAGATTACCAGCCACCGTAAAAAAATTGACTCCACTTTTATAATAAAATACAAATAAATATTTTTCATCAAAACAACTTGCTTTTTATTATTATTAAAATTCTCTTATTATTCTATACCTTATTCATTTCTATAGGGTTAATGGGAAAAAAGACACCAATTTTGATCACACAACTTTATTTCTTTTCGACAATCTATTTTCGTCTTCCTAAGGCTAAGGTGTGTAGCCTGAGGAAGATGAAGAAATACAGGTGTGTGATTAAAATTGGTGTCCTTATTTCAATTAACCCTATAGAAATATACAGGGTGTTCATTTTAAAACTTCCCAACCAAGATTTCTCGAAAATGATTTTTTTTTGAGAAAAAGTAAAAACATGTCAATTAATTTATTTAGGGGGAGACATTTTGGCTATCTCATAGTTTTTGTAGTACACACCCCCTTTGAAAAAATAAGTGAATATGTCAAAAACAAATTGATAGATTTTCAAAATTTGTACACCTTTGTAAAGATACTTAAGAGACCTTCAAACAAAAGTGTCAATTGACCCACTTTCCATATTCAAAATGTTCCCCTCAAAGGGGGTGTGTACTACAAAAATTTTAAGATAACCTAAATGTATCCTCCTTAATAAATTAATTGACGTGTTTTTGCTTTTTTAAAAAAAATCATTTTTGAGAAACCTGGGGTGGGAAGTTTTAAAATGAACACCCTGTATATTAAACAGAACGTGAAACCTACAAATACCTTATTAATGCAAAATAACTAAATATAATTACAGCTACAAATTATATAATAACACATAATTAATCATTTTTAATATTAAATAAGAATGATCCTTATAATAAATATACAGTATATTAATAATTAAACTCACATATATTTTCACATACCAACAATATATTAGTGCTTAATGTAGCTTTTTTTTTTTTAATTTTACCAGACGATTTTGTTTTTATTAACAAATATTTCCTCCAATTGTTGAAATTTATGAATTGTTACCTGCAAACAAATATCTAATAAGCCAAATATGGGCATTTGGTAACACTTACAAAATGTTTGTTATTGTTACAAAATTCTTCTCTTAGTGTGGCCTTCATCTGCATCATCATATCGCTCGCTGTATGACGGCTCAGTCAAATTCAGTACCCACAAAAACTGCTAAACGCGCCTAAAGAAGTTTACACTTTAAAAATACATAATTAGTAACGCTGAGTAGGCCGGATCATTGGTCTTATTTAGCGAAATGTTTACCAAAAGTAGATGATCACTGCCGTTTAACAAAGAATCTATAACATAAACACTGCTTTTTAGAAGTTTTCTGCTTTATAGCCACATCATAATATACTCTCCAAAGCAAGCGCCCCTGTGTGTAAAAAGGATTTTATACAATCGCGGGATACAGAAAATAAAATTTTCTGCTTTATATGCAAAAATTCGAATATTTCGTCATTAGGTACCTACAAAAACAAACTTGTTTTAAATTTGCGATTATGAAAATATTTTGTATGAGGATTTTAATACGTCAGCAACATAAAAATGGATGTGAATTTTAACTAACAAACCCCTAAAAAAAATAATTTTAACTATAAAATGATACTTTTCCACGGTAGTTGAACTAACAATGCAAGTGAAGTTCGAGCAAAGCGATAGGAGTGCAAAAAACCCTTTTTGCCCCGTTAGCCACAATAATAACCCTGCTTGCTTAAAAAACAATGTATTTTTTGGGTACCTAACTCAACACTTTTCATACATAATATGCGAATCAGTAAATAAATGGCCTCTTTTATGTAGGCAATAAGTAGAAAACAACATAATGTTAACTCACATTTTTAATTACATCTGCAAGAATTTTTTAAATAATTGCCTCTGGCGCGAGTAATTAATTCTTATATGGATAAAAGCAGGACTAAATATAATCCCAGTAACATTTAAAATCTATGTCGTCGATTGTGTGACTTAACCTGACTGGGCGGGCCATGTGGCGAAACTGTGAAATGTGTGATGTTGCCTTGTTTTTCTTTTCTTCTGTGTTCATAGAATCACGGTTTGTTGTTTATTAGCAAAAAAATTTATGTACAATAATTGAATGATATTACGTACCATTTCTTTTTAGTCTGAATCAAGAACTTTATATTTAGTTTTATCACACAGAATTCACCCTACAGTCCATATCATTATTTTTGAGACAACTTTTTACAGCTTTTTTTAGCTGGCCTATGCTATTTGTTATGGTAAACAGCTGATTGCTGTCAAAAAGTTATCTAAGAAATTATGATATGGAGTTTAGTCTCGGTATAGGACGATTCGCCTCCGCCAACAACTAATGCGCCGCCGGGCTAACTGATCCTCGCCGTAGTTTTAAGTATTGTTCATACTTGTTTTAGTCTTTTGTTTTTAATTAGTCTCTGACCTTTGATTAGTATTAGTTGTCTTAAACAAAATCGGCTGTTCATCCTCGCCTTTTTTTTATTGGTCTTAGTGATATCCCACTGAATTTTTTTTTTAATTTCAATAAAAAGGCCCTCTTCAAAAGTAATTTTCTACACGAAACACGGACACGAAAGAACAAAAAAAAACAAAAGGGAAAAAGAAAAAAAAACAAATAAAATTTTGAGGTCATGTTGAGATTTTCTGTCAAAACCATGATTAATAGCGCTAAATTTAAAATTTCGTGCTCTTCGCACGCCATGTAATAAAAAACATCCAACATCAGCTCTATCACTCGTCTTAGTCGCTGTCCTAAGGATTGAAAGTTGGCAATTCTTAAGACAAAGACTAATCAAAAACAAAAGCAAAAGCATTGTATGAACACTCCCATAAGAAACTGTGGTTTTAACGTTCTTATGACAAGACATACGACTAAACCAAGATAAAAGACTAGACAGAAGACGAGTATGAACGATCCATTAGTTTGCAATTTCATTTACGATTATAATTAGCTTGGTTTCGTATATTGGTTTGCTCCTTTATTTGTTTATGCTTTTGTTTAATATCTTGCGAAAGCTTTTTCAACTTCTTTTTGATGATCAACATTTGCTACATAATTTATATTTGGCAGGTGTATAGAGTATCCGTAAAAATGTAATTTACTGTAATACCTGTTTTGAAAGTCAATGGCCACATTGTCCCGTAAATCATATGCTAGGTTTAGTCAGTCCGATGCTCTAAAATTTTTTAAGCCAGCGCATTCTGTTAGAAATTACTTTAAAGAATTTTCGCAGAGGAAAAAGTTAGGCGTCTCGGCCGAATAAAGTTATGTACGAGAATTCAGCCTGTTAGTCATCACTTAAAACATAGACCGATGTACTGCGGACTATTTGCGTTACATTCCATTAAATATTTCCGCAACTTGCCATTTCTACAGCTGTACATAATGCACTTTAGTCAAATATAAAGGTAAAATCACTATTCAAATTAATATGCAACAAAAAAGAATATATATTTCTTATTCCCCCATTACGTTGCTTCTATTACCCCACGAAATTGAAAACGAAGGGTTAATAAGAATCATTTCCATTCTAAACTACTTGTTTAACACAAGGAAAATTTAAAAACAATACATAGAAATTCTTACATTTGACCACAAACAACTAAAGTATCAAAAATGCAAATAAAGTCTTTCCTGCAGACAAAAAAAATATTACAAAGGTTAGTTTTAGCGCCCTAGATATCAGTGGCGGCTCGTAGAATAAAAATCTGGAGGTTGCAAAGGAGAATCGTAGTTTTGTAACACACAAATATACGGATTAAGCTTTAATAAAAAAGGAATAAAATACAAAATTAACATTCAATATACACCTATCGGGATTTACTTAAACGGAATACACGACAAATTAAAATAAGAAATTAGCCTGCAAAATAAACAATCGGTTTGCAGTTGACCTGCAACCTCACTGAGCTTTACGGGCCGGCTTTGAATTTCACGCATAGAAACAAAATCTCGCGCGCTTTGTCATAAGCGAATTGGGTTGCATTCAAGCTGCAAACCGCGAAATAAAGTCGTCGCTGTGGGCGGGCGGCGCGCGCGATATAAGAGGTGCGCTAGCGTTATAAATGTACATAATTCTGGTGGGAATTTAAAAATATATAATTAATAGTTCTTTTATTATTTTACCCATATTTTTTGGGGATTGCGTAAACCTACAAACCTATGGACGAGCCGCCACTGCTAGATATAAATTAAACAACGAGGAGAATTAAGTGGCATAAGGGCAAGGAAAAATAAGATAAAAAGATTTACCTCAGGCTGGACTCGAACCAGCGACATCTTAAGGATGCCTCTTAATCATATTTATGGAAGGAATTATTAAAGATTTATTTCCATATCTATTTTCAAGGATTATAGAATATAAAATATTCTACACCTTTAGCGGAAATTTAAAAAGAAAGTATATCAATGATAGATGTTGACTATGCTGTGCCATCTAGTGTCAACAACAGAACGCTTGTATTAATTTACTTATGTAACACAGATGTAACACAATCACGTGTTTAACACGTTAGAAACGCTTGAGAAAAAAAAACGTTGATTTTAAAAGCTGCTAGAAAAAAGCGTTTATTTCATATATGAAAAAAAGGTTCACAGGTCAATCATTAACCTTATGTTTTTACGTTATTTTCAAGTGCATTCTAAGCAGATCTTTATCAACGTCAAAATCATTAGGTTCGCGCCTTTTCTTCACGAATTTTAAAACGAGACTTGCATGACTTTTCTACTGTGGAAAATCCGGGGGGGGGGGTTGGGGGAGAAGACATAAAGCATTACATTAGTTCCAGAAAAAACATAACACATGCATAGGCCGCAAATTTTTACCACATTTAAAATATTTCACAATTTTTCGCTAAAATGTCATTTTTTCAAATTTTGACAAAACATTTACCTGATTTTGCTCAAATTTTCGCCTGCGGTACATTTTATTTGCACGTAGTGGCAAACTTTAAAGCTAAGTCTTATTAAATCTCGGAAAAAAAAATGTTTGTGTTTTTTTCCCTTCTTGGCCCTTTTCTACCAAATATTTTTGAGATTTTATTAGAAGCAGCGCCACCTATTGGTGGCATTTTGCACTTCGATAAAATCTATCCGGGAGTGCTTTGGTCACTAAAACAAAACTCCATAAACCAGTAAGTGAACTGATCCCATAGTGTTGTGGAGGACTTTTCAAGTGTGAATTTGACACATAAAAATAACGAGGGTAAAAAAGAAGTTATATACACAGCACCAGAAACTTTAAGAAAAATTACATTTTTATAGCTTGATTCCTCCTTGTTTTTAAGTTATCTTTAAGCATGTAGATTTAACAAAGAAATATTACATGCTGTATGAGGTTATTTTCTAGTAAAAAATAACTTTATTTTTTTGATCACATTACTCTGTGGGGTAGGTTACATGTTGCTCCCAACAACATGTTTTAATAGTGTAACACAATTTACAACTAGGCAATGTAACAGTTAATACCACGTGTTACATGTTACACTCACACAACAATGATTAACGTAACCAAATTTACAACGAGGCAATGTAACGAAGCTTTATAAAATACTCTGCCAATCTATGGGCACCTAAGCTCACACTAGGTACTATAGTTATATATATATATATTTTATTTAACTCCAGACTCAATTACCTTTCGTTTGATACCACACAAGCCATGTTTTGACTTAAACTCAATTTTTTTTAATCTACCCCCCACCCTTTTGAAAAAAACTAAAATGTATTTTGTTTAACTCCAGACTCAATTACCTTTCGTTTGATATCACATACGCCATATTTTCACTTAAACTCTAATTTTTGACATTTACCCCCACCCTTTTTTTAAAAATAAACTAAAATTCATTTTTTTAACTTCAAACTTAATTACCTTTCGTTTGATATCACACACGCCATATTTTCACCCTTTTATTTGGCTTGCGTTCGGTGGATTTTGTTCATTTTTAAATGGGACCATCACGGCCCAAGACCCAACTTAGGTACCAAATTTCATTAAAATCGGACAAGCGGTTTTTGAGTTATGCGGGTTGGTCGTTACAGACAGACATACAGACAGACAGACAGACATACAGACAGACAGACAGACAGACAGACAGCAAAACAAAATACTCTGCCAATATATGGGCCCCTAAGCTCACACTAGGTACTATAGTTATAGTGTACGTGTGAGCTAATATAACTAAAAACTAAAATATATTTTATTCAACTCCAGACTAAATTACCTTTTGTTTGATACCACACAAGCCATGTTTTGACTTAAACTCAAATTTTTGAAATCTACCCCCACCCTTTTATTTGGTTTGTGTTCGGTGGATTTTGTTCATTTTCAATTGGGACCATCTCGGCCCAAAACCCAGCCTAGGTACCAAATTTCATTAAAATCGGCTAAGCGGTTTTTGAGTTATGCGCGTTGGTCGTTACAGACATACAGACAGACAGACATACAGACAGACAGACAGACAGACAGACAGACAGACAGACAGACAGACGGCGCAACAAAAAAGTTTCAAAATCTTCTGAAACGCAAAGATATATAAAAATTTTTGAAATAGGAGCAACTTTTTTTTTCTCGAATAAATTAGGATCACCATAGCTCACACTACTATAGTATAGTATATGTGTGAGCTAAAAGTTTAAAAATCATCTGAAACGCAAAGATATATAAAATACTCTGCCAATATATGGGCCCCTAAGCTCACACTAGGTACTATAGTTATAGTGTACGTGTGAGCTAATATAAATAAAAACTAAAATATATTTTATTCAACTCCGGACTAAATTACCTTTTGTTTGATACCACACAAGCCATGTTTTGACTTAAACTCAAATTTTTGAAATCTACCCCCACCCTTAAAAAAACAAAAACTAAAATGTATTTTGTTAAACTCCGGACTCAATTACCTTTCGTTTGATATCACACACGCCATTTTTTCACTTAAACTCTAATTTTTGAAATATACCCCACCCTTTTTTTTTTAAATAAATTTAAATGTATTTTGTTGAACTCCAGACTCAATTACCTTTCGTTTGATGTCACACACGCCATATTTTTCCATAAACTCTAATTTTTGAAATCAACCCCCACCCTTTTATTTGGTTTGTGCTCGGTGGATTTTGTTCATTTTTAAATGGGACCATCTCGGCCCAAAACGCAGCCTAGGTACCAAATTTCATTAAAATCGGCCAAGCGGTTTTTGAGTTATGCGCGTTGGTCGTTACAGACATACAGACAGACAGACATACAGACAGACAGACAGACAGACAGACAGACGGCGCAACAAAAAAGTTTCAAAATCATCTGAAACGCAAAGATATATAAAAAATTTTGAAATCGGAGCAACTTTTTTTTTCTCGAAAAAATTAGGATCACCATAGCTCACACTACTATAGTATAGTATATGTGTGAGCTAAAATTTTGAAATCGGAGCAACTTTTTCTTTCTCGAAAAAATTAGGATCACCATAGCTCACACTACTTATAGTAGTAGTGTGAGCTAAAATATAATATAATGTGAATTACAAAATATACCTATGAAAAGTGTATTGATTTTCTAACAGAATTTTCCAAGATAAACTAGAATAAACTGCTGGCAACAATGTGGAATCCCCTCGTATCTATACAGAAACGTGAGGTATTGCATCAGATTTACAGATCCACGTTTAAATACGGATCGTTTACCCGGCTGTGTCCTTTTTAATTTAGTTTTGTTTTATTTATAAATTATAGTTTATTTTATTATTAAAACTCAAATTTGTGGTAAGTCTTTAATAAGAATATTTATACTTCTGCAGAAATACTAAAATATACAAAAAATACTAATTTTAAAAATGCATACGTTTCCTAAAGTAAACCCTTCCGTTGTTAAATTAGGGAAATACCAACTGCTAAAAAACCACTGCTTTCGCATTATACCTACACTACCTGATAGACAATTTAAATTAAAGAAGTGGAGTTTAATAGCGATTTCGGCTTCACTGCTCTGAAATCACTCGCGGGTAGAGCGATAACGTCACGAATCTCTCTCCGAGCACCCCGGGATTGATCTAAGATCGAGCGGGATTGCTCGCCTTCGGAGCAAGGGCGAACATGATTTTTCAAACACTTGATCGAAATTTCGTGGGTTTTGTAACCTGAATAAATAAAACATATTCTTGGTTCATAATTTTTTTATTTAAATTTTTTTGTTGCATTGTAGTATATGTATGTAAATTTTTTAAATACAAAACACGGAAAACACCTATAAAACACACATATATCAAAGGTAGAAACAAATTAATCATATCTAAAAAGTGGGGTTATGTTTTTGTTTTGATCTGAAACGTTGCTCCGTCAAAAGAGATGGAGCAATTCAGAGCACCCGCTCGGAGATTTGCGGGCAATAGTCGAGCACGCAAATCTTTTTTAGGGCACTGCTCTTTTTTAAGTCGAACGCGTGCATCCGTTTCAGAGCAATTTTCGAGCACTCCAGGGCAGTTTTCGAGCAAAAGCCGAAATCGCTATAAATTATTACATATAAAAACATAAGTATAAATAAACGGCCAGTTGCGTATTTAGATAAAAGTTTTAAGGGAGGGGGCAAGACAGTTTTGGGGGGCCGAGACCCCATGAGGCCGTATTTTATGCTATTTTATGTTTGTATTTATGAAATATGGGAAAAATATTTTAAAAAATCTTCGGGGGAGATGCCTCCCGGACGCCACTGAAAACAGCCACCGAAGCATTTGCACTTGTTACATTTATACGTAAGTACCTAAGGTATAAATTTGTTAGAGCCATAATTTCAAAGATAGTTTTCAAAATTTGCGTTTTGCCTTACTTTGCTGGGAAAACCAGCGTTAATTTTTAGTTAAAAATATAATGTTTAAATTAATTTAAATTGCAATATTGCAATTTTTTTGATGTGTAAGCAAATAATAAAGGGGAAATTGGGGTAGGTACATACAGTTCTAATGGATCGTTCATACTCGTCTTTTGTCTAGTCTTTTGTCTTGGTTTAGTCATATGTCTTGTCATAAGAAAGTTAAAACCACTGTTTCTTATGGGAGTGTTCATACAATGCTTTTGCTTTTGTTTTTGATTAGTCTTTGTCTTAAGAGTTGCCAACTTTCAATCCTTAGGACAACGATTAAAACGAGTGACAGACATCAGCTGATATTTGTTTTTTTTTTACAGGGCGTCCGAAGAGCGCAAGCGCGCGGCCGAAATTTTGAATTTACCGCCATTAATCATGTTTTTAACAGAAAATCTCAACATAACCTCAAAATTTTATTTGTTTTTTTTTTCTTTTTCGCTTTTGTTCTTTCGTGTCTATGTTTCGTGCACAGATTAGGTTAAATAAGATTGTTTTGTGTAGAAAATTACTTTTGAAAAGCGGCTTTATTGAAATTGAATTTTTTTTCAGTGGGTTATGACTAAGACTAATCAAAAACAAAAGACGAGTATGAACAGCCGATTTTGTTTAAGACAGCTAAGACTAATCAAAGAACAAAGACTAATCAAAAACAAAAGACTAAGACGAGTATGAACAATACTTTAAACAAACAAGTAAATAAAATATGTAACCATAAGCATTATTTATTTTTACTTATATTAATATCTAATTTATACATGATCGATAGTAAATATAACAATATTAAAATTTTACAAATTTTGGGTTCTATAGGTATTCAACAGAAAATAAAAATACTCTGCCAGTTCATGGGCACCTAAGCTCACACTTACTATAGTTATGGTATACGCACGGATCACCTTGTTAGGTGATCCGTGGAATACGTGTGAGCTAATATAACTTAAACTGAAATATCTTTTGTTCAACTCTACACTCAATTACATTTCGTTTGATACCACACAAGCCATGTTTTAACTTAAAGTCGACCCAAAACCTAGCCTAGGTACCAAATTACACTCAAATAAAGCAAGCAGTTTTTGGGTTATGCATGTTGATCGTTACAGACACACACACAGACAGACGGCGCGACAAAAAAGTTTCAAAATTATCTGAAACGCAAAGATATATAGTATAGAATAGTAGTAGCGTGAACTAATACATCAGAACAAAAACATCAGTCTTGGCAACCTAAGAATTAATTTTTCCGGAGAATTACAGCCATTTAACAAAATATTGGTCCTTGTTATTATTTATTTTCTTTTCTACCACATAAATTCCAGGTGTTTTAGTGTTTTGAAGTTCTCATTCATAAAAAGCACCTCACATGTGCTCACCATCAATACTTTCTAACTGGTAGGTTATTCCTTTAAATACAACCGGCTAAAGGCATTTTTTCTTTTAATATGAATCGTAGGAAATAATGTACAATTAATAGTTGATCATATTATAGGCCAAAAAAAACCGGACAATTTTTTTAATTAGAACTTTTGAACTATACCATTGATTTTAATGGGACAAACTGCGCTTGACAGAGAATTAATCAGAGTTTTGAATAAATATATTTTTCTGTCCGCAATCCGAAAACCCAAGATGGCGGACGAAATTAAATTGTACCCTTCAAAAATGCTCGTTTATTCTTGTGTTGTGAACATGTTTTAATTATTTATTTAAATCAGTAACAAAGCTGCACTCTTGCCACGCACAACAAGGTACGACTTAGCAAAATCGGTTCAATGGTTCTAAAGAAATATATTTTTATTTCTACCATTGTTTTGCATATTATACGATTGCCTTGCCAATCATGTCTGCATTTATTTCCTTATAACTTCATTACTGCTGAACCGATTTTGATAAAATAAAAAACATCCTGGTAAGAATTGATTGCTTTTTAGAGAGCATGATCAAAATTTACTGCCGTCTTAAAATTTAAGATGGCGGACAGAATCATACTGGATTCTTTAAAATGGCGTGTTAATTCTTATTTTATGAAAAATATTTTAGTTTTTTTTAATCTATAGAGAAGCACTACTTTTCTCCCGCTTAACAAGGTACAAAGTAATAAAATCGGTTAAGTGGTTCTCACAAAATCTGATTATGTTTTAAACATTGTTTTACAAATTATACGATTTCAATGCCAATCCTGTCTGCATTCAGTTGTTTATAATTCCATTATTACTGAGCCGATTTTAGTGAAATAAATAACATCATGGCGCAAACTGATTGATCTTTAAAATTTGCAACATGATGTTTTTTTTTCACTAAAATCGGTTCAGTAATAATGAATTTATAAAAAGCAGACAGGATTGCTAATACAATCGTATAATTTGTAAGACAATGGTTTAAAAAAATCCGATTTTGTGAAAACCGCTACACTGGTTTTAATAAGTTAAACCTTTTTATGCGGGATAAAAGTAGTGTTTTTCTACAATTAAAAAAAAAACTAAAACATTTTCGCAAAATTAGAATAAACACGCCATTTTGAAGAATCAAGTATGATTCTGTCCGACATCTTAAATTCCAAGATGGCGGAAACTTTCGATAAGAATCTTTAAAGAGCAATCAATTTTCACCACAATTTTTTTTATTTCGGTAAAATTGGTTTAGTAATAACCAATTTGTAAGGAAATTAATACAGACAGGATTGGAAATGCAATCGTAGAATCTGTACAACAATGGTTGAAACAAAAATAGATTTTTTGAGAACCGCCACACCGATTTAACTAATTTGTACGTCTTTATGTGAGGGAAAAGTAGTGGTTTGCTATAAATTTAAAAAAAATAAAACATTTTTGGAAAATAAGAATACACACGCCGTTTTGAAGAATCACGTATGATTCTGGCTGCCATCTTAGCAATCAATTCTTAACAGGATATTCTTTATTTTATCAAAATCGGTTTGGTAGTAATGAAGTTATAAGAAAATAAATGCAGACATTATTGGCAAGACAATCGCATAAATGCAAAACAATGGTTAAAGCAAAATTTTTTTTTTGAATTACTGTACCGATTTTGCTAGTTCATATCTTGTTGTACGTGGCAAGAATACAGCCTATTAACTAATTAAAAACAATAATTAAAACATGTTCGCAACACAAGAATAAACGAGCATCTTTGAAGGGTAGATTTTAATTTCATCCGCCATCTTGAATTTTGAGATGGCGGACAAACAAATATATTTAGTCAAAACTCTGAATAATTCTCTATCAAGTGCAGTTTGTCCACTTAAAATCGATTATATAGTTCAAAAGCTATAATGAAAAAAAAATGTTTTTTTTGGCCACCTGGTATATAAGTCAACTAGAATATTTTAAAAAAATACCAAGAATATTAAAAAATAACAATAGTTTAAAGGTCTACTTAAAAATATATGCACTAAAAATATCGTTGTGTGTTATTAGGGACTTATTGGCATAAAGTCATGCAATAATAGTGTCAGGCCGTATTTTGGCAGTTTTGCATTGGAATATTAGAGCTAATCTTTCAACATAAGGTTTTACTATACGAACCGAAATACTGTCGACTTTAATTATAGATAAATAAACCTCTATATATATAATATATAACGTGGTATATCAATTTTGGAAGATCAACTGTCAGCCTACAATGTAAATCTGTCAAAATACTGCGACAATAATGTCATTGCATTGCCTCATTCCAATAAGTCCCTATTATTAAGATCTATAAACAGAATCAATCTTTTTGCACTTTTACAGAAAGCAACTAAGGTTATTTGGAATGTGTCTAAGTTGGTAAAACCCAAGGACTATGGACATAAAGGACTGCTTAGTTCCATTTAACCTGTGTTAACAAATTGTGCGGGGTGAGGAGAGCGGCGTGACGTCACTACCTATATGATGTTATTCGTATTTTCAAGAGAGTTTTGTTGATATTTCGCTGAATAGTTTGTGTTTTAGCTCACACTACTACTATAAGTAGTGTGGTGATCCTAATTTTTTCGAAAAAAACAGTTGCTCCGATTTCAAAAATTTTTATATATCTTTGAGCTTCAGATGATTTTGAAACTTTTTTGTTTTGCTGTCTGTCTGTCTGTCTGTCTGTATGTCTGTCTGTCTGTATGTCTGTCTGTAACGACCAACCCGCATAACTCAAAAACCGCTTGTCCGATTTTAGTGAAATTTGGTACCTAAATTGGGTCTTGGGCCGTGATGGTCCCATTTAAAAATGAACAAAATCCACCGAACGCAAGCCAAATAAAAGGGTGGGGGATTCCAAAAATTAGAGTTTATGTGAAAATATGGCGTGTGTGATATCAAACGAAAGGTAATTAAGTCTGGAGTTAAAAAAAATAAATTTAGTTTATTTTTAAAAAAAGGGTGGGGGTAGATGTCAAAAATTAGAGTTTAAGTGAAAATATGGCGTGTGTGATATCAAACGAAAGGTAATTGAGTCTGGAGTTAAACAAAATACATCTTAGTTTTTTTTTAAAGGGTGGGGGTAGATTAAAATACTCTGGCAATACATGGGCCCCTAAGCTCACACTAGGTACTATAGTTATAGTGTACGTGTGAGCTAATATAACTAAAAACTGAAATATATTTTATTTAACTCCAGACTAAATTACCTTTTGTTTGATACCACACAAGCCATATTTTGACTTAAACTCAAATTTTTTAAATCTACCCCCACCCTTAAAAAAAACAAAAAACTAAAATGTATTTTGTTAAACTCCGGACTCAATTACCTTTCGTTTGATATCACATACGCCATATTTTCACTTAAACTCTAATTTTTAAAATATACCCCCACCCTTTTTTTTTAAATAAATTAAAATGTATTTTGTTTAACTGCAGACTCAATTACCTTTCGTTTGATATCACACACGCCATATTTTCACATAAACTCTAATTTTTGAAATCTACTCTCACCCTTTTATTTGGTTTCAGTTCGGTGGATTTTGTTCATTTTTAAATGGGACCATCTCGACCCAAGACCCAGCCTAGGTACCAAATTTCATTAAAATCGGCCAAGCGGTTTTTGAGTTATGCGCGTTGGTCGTTACAGACATACAGACAGACAGACAGACAGACATACAGACAGACCGACAGACAGACAGACAGACGGCGCAACAAAAAAGTTTCAAAATCATCTGAAACGCAAAGATATATAAAAAAATTTGAAATCAGAGCAACTTTTTTTTTCTCGAAAAAATTAGGATCACCATAGCTCACACTACTATAGTATAGTATATGTGTGAGCTAAAAATTTGAGTTTAAGTCAAAACATGGCTTGTGTGGTATCAAACGAAAGGTAATTGAGTCTGGAGTTGAATAAAATATATTTCAGTTTTTGATTATATTAGCTCACACTATAACTATAGTACCTAGTGTGAGCTTAGGTGCCCATAGATTGGCAGAGTATTTTGTATTGTTTCAGTGCAGTGCTACTAAGAAAATACATATAAATAAACATTTTCACTTTTGGTTTGTTAACAGTGTGCAAAAATTCGATTCAGGACAGAGAAGAACGTTTGTTTACAGGGTAAAATACTCTGCCAATATATGGGCCCCTAAGCTCATACTAGGTACTATAGTTATAGTGTACATGTGAGCTAATATAACTAAAAACTGAAATATATTTTATTCAACTCCAGACTAAATTACCTTTTGTTTGATACCACACAAGCCATGTTTTGACTTAAACTCAAATTTTTGAAATCTACCCCCACCCTTACAAAAAAAACAAAAACTAAAATGTATTTTGTTAAAGTCCGGACTCAATTACCTTTCGTTTGATATCACACACGCCATATTTTTACTTAAACTCTAATTTTTAAAATATACCCCCACCCTTTTTTTTTTAAATAAATTAAAATGTATTTTGTTAAACTGCAGACTCAATTACCTTTCGTTTAATATCACACACGCCATATTTTCACATAAACTCTAATTTTTGAAATCTACCCCTACCCTTTTATTTGGTTTGTGTTTGGTGGATTTTGTTCATTTTTAAATGGGACCATCTCGACCCAAGACCCAGCCTAGGTACCAAATTTCATTAAAATCGGCCAAGCGGTTTTTGAGTTATGCGCGTTGGTCGTTACAGACAGACATACAGACACACAGACAGACAGACAGACAGACAGACATACAGACAGACAGACAGACAGACGGCGCAACAAAAAAGTTTCAAAATCATCTGAAACGCAAAGATATATAAAAAAATTTGAAATCGGAGCAACTTTTTTTTTCTCGAAAAAATTAGGATCACCTTAGCTCACACTACTATAGTATAGTATATGTGTGAGCTAAAAAATGGCCACGATTTTCTCAGCAAATGGGCTTCTTGTTTAATAATATCTATCAAGAAAATTACAAAAGATTGTGAAATGAAAAGGAACATTTTTCTAAACTAAATATTATTATTTATATTAATATTTTTTAATTTATTGTATGTATTATGTTCTATATTCCCGTTTTTTAATTATCTAATTAATAATCTCTTAACATGCTTTAAAAAGCGGTTGTAATAATTAAACTATACCTTATGTGCATTTTTTTCTCTTTGTTTTTTGTCTATTTGTTAAGAACAATATTTGTGCTTTTCCTTTTTTAAATAAATCAATAAATTTTTCGTCTATATATATTTCCGTTTTTAATTATTATCGCAAAATAATTTCTTTACACACTTTTAAAACAATTGGACAAATTATACAGGGTGTCCCATAACTTGGGGGCCATAGTGCAGCAGGTGATAGAGGAGGTTATTTCCAAAAAAAAATTTATATAACATGGGGTCAACACACATCTGTTTTTAAGATATAGGACTTTTAATGTTAGAGGAGTGGGGGAAAAAGATTTTGCAAAAAAGAAAAAAAATCTATCACAGACAGCTGAATACTCAGCTAATTGTGATTCAAAAATGTGATACTCCTTTTTTGAACAAAATTACAAATTAAGAAGATACAGGCTGTCAAAATTACCTCCAAACATGTATAAAAAATAATAATTTTTTTAAAAAATTAATTTTTGCTTACTTATATTCTTTTAAAAAATATCAATAATATTTTATTTATTATTATGTGTCGCTAAAGGTTTATTTTTATTAACAAAAAGTATAAAAAAAAATATTGCGTTTAATATGGCATTTATAAAAGTTTATACCAAAAAAATAGTTTTTTCTAAAAAAATTGACCGACTAATTTTTTTCAAAATAAGTTTTATTTTAATTTATTGCTCTTGTTCTCATATACAACTTTACCCAATTTCATGTTTTTACTGCCTTTTTTGAAAAAGTTATTATCAAAAAAGTTAAAAAAATTGCCAACTTTGATGCTCTGTATCTCTACAAAGAGTTTTCACCCATGCATTATAGGAACTTTTTTAGCAGACATGACCTCCTCTATCACCTGTTGGCCTATGGCCCCTAAGTTATGGGAAACCCTGTATAGGTACTACGACATTATGTGTAGCTTTTTTTTTTCACTTTAAGTATTTAAATTTAATTTATTTAACAGATATTTCAAATATAAAATCGTTTATTATCCCTGTAAAGACAATATTTTAAATGTACAATGCCTCAATTTTGCATAAAATTTAATTTGCATAAATAAAAAAGCTCTAAAAGCACATAAAATCCAATATAACGATAGGCGCGCTTTCAGCCCAGCACAAGTGGTGACGTAACAGCGAGTTTGACCTTGAACATCGATTGCAGACAGATTCGGCAAACTGAGCAATCCTGTCTAGTGTATAATCGTTGGGTAAAACCAACGCTTGAGTCCAAATTTATTACCAAACAAGTCAAGACAAGTTTAAGTAAAGATTGCCTTCTCTTGGTACTAATTACACCAGGTATTCATTCATTATGCTTTTTTAAAATTTGGAATGCTGTAAAGTATAGTGTCAGATTATTAAAATTTACATCAAATAACTACTATAGTCTTTGCAATAAGGCTAGTCCTTTTGTTTAATCACCCCGTAATTCTGGTAACATAATCCACGTGTATTCTTAATCCAGTTTTAAATCACAGATTTCTAAGGTAACTGATAATGGATGCTGCGAAATTAATCATCAGCTACCTTAAGGTTAACATGATCGATCACCACCCTCTATAATAAGGGTGGTGGATCGGTGTTTAAAATGTCAATCGTTTTGAAATTTGTGACTTTGACAGATTATCCCTTATTTTTTCTTTAAATTCTAATTTAATTGCTATGTAACGGTCCAGAATTCCCGTACAAATAAAATATAAAGTAACAGTTGTTTTACTCAAATCACCCCGTTCAACCACTTTCACCTTTCTGTATCTAGAAGAGAGACAACCAGATTTTTACTTTCCAACTTTATCTTTACTGCTGGTAAATAATATCTGCGGAGTAAAGAAACAACTGTTATATATATTAAAAATTAAAACTTACAGTAAGGTATATGTATCAAAATCAAAATTACTACCAATAGACTTATAGATTGGTGGATGTTATAGAAGTGCTGATGAAGATGCTGCGAAGCCTGGTTTAATTAATTCGTACCCTGGTACTCCTTTGTAACTAAAAGACAAAAGGGAATATGTTACTTTCTACTTTCTGGCTTTACAGGTATTGTGTGACACACTGTAATTGTCCTGAGACAGGGTGAGCTTATATTTGGCTCAGTTATGTAGGTACACTACTGATGAGTCATAATATTCAAAATATCATAGAGCCTTTTGGGAATAAATCCTTGCTAAATTTAAGATCAGTTTATGGTACTTTCCTACCTTTAGAGTTGTGTCTCCTGTCTTCTCTCATATTCCTGTCGGGCCGTGTGGTTCATCTCGGACCCTAGTGTCGTTGTTTCACATCTTTCATGGTCGTATTTATAGGGCCTTGTCCTTGTGCCTTCTGATTTATGAGTAAAGCGATGGGGTGTGGTAAGAAACGTCTCTGAGACACTGTACACTGAAAACATCTTCACTAGAACGTTACACGACCGCTTGATTGGACTACTAGCCCTTTTTGAGTCGCAGTGTTTACCGAGTTATCACTATTTTGGTAAAAGGGGGCCTAGGCCTATGCCGCAAAAATATTTGTTTTGACATTTATTTGACATCGACCATGACACAGAACAAGTGACAGATTAACCCCCGCATGCAACTGCTTAATCGCTAGGTTAAGTCCTTGTCCAACGAAAAATAAATGACCATTCTTTTGCGTTATCCTTCCTTAGTGAAAGCTGCGTCTCGCCATAGAGAGAGAGGCCGATTGGACTGGCATGAGACTGAGAAGAGAAAACATAGGTTGTTCGTTGTAGTTGGGAACACTGGCGCGTCTCTGTCAATTTCCCTGTCAAGTTTTGGAGCGGAACGTCTTTTTTTCTCTGTCAAAAAATTTGGAAGGGACGTGACGCCTGTTTTGGGGTGAGCTTTTGAGGGCTTATTTCGTGTCCGTAGAGACGCCGTTGGCGGTTTTTACATGAGAGAGCCTTTAGTTTGGCTATAGTTTGGTTCTGGAGCCGTGTTTGGTTGACAAAAACTATAGACGAGCCCCGCTTCGCGGAATTAATTTGAAGTCGCCCCAAGCCATGCTGTCTACGTAAGACTTGAACGTTACCCGTACATTGGATCACCCCATTTTGGAACCATAGGCCCTCATGACGTTTGAGGTGAATCTACATTTAGGGTCTTCTTCTTTGGTCTTCTTCTTAGCCTGCGTCTTTCGGTCTTCTTCTGGTTGTTGCCTGTAGCGAGTTCCTGTTACTGTGGAGCTATTGGCGAGTACCAGAGTAGAGCGACCAAGGTTGGGTAGCGGTGGAATCCTCCAGTGCCTATGGATTGCCATTTCAGCATTGGCTTAATAGAAGCAGCTAAGTGGGAAAAATAAAGAAAACATAAAGAAACATAAAAACAATACTTAGTACTCCCTCACATGGCCTTTTTTTTTGTTGAAGTGAATGATTATCACTGGCGCCCAAACGTGTTCCTTTTAGTTGGTACTGAAACTCTTTCACTGGCGCACCAACGTGGGCTTAACATTCTAAAAAGTGGTATTATTCTTTTTTTTCTGTGATATAACCTCTTGATGAAAGCTTTACAATAGTTTAGTTTTCTTCCTTTTTTTTAATGGAAACAGAATAACTAAATTCTAAATTAACTTAAAAATGGAATAAACTATCGGGAGAAACATAAAGGGATAACCCTAACCTAACCTAAAAACATAAGGAAATAACTCGGATATCAGTATTTTAAAGGAAAACTTGGGACAATTCTGATTCTATTTTAAATAGCTACCTCGTATGTAACAACATAAAAAACTTAACTTAACTTAGGTCATAAGTAACTAACCCTTAACTAACTAAGTAAAATTAGGGTAAGATCCATAAGATCCAACGGATGTAAATTTAGCCAAAAACATGATTAATTAAACTTTTTGTACTCTAATGTTGGTGTTTCACTACGCATCCCCACATAGAAAACCAAGTCATAAAGGCAGACTCGTAAGAGAATTGAACCCGAACATCCACTGATCCTGTTTTGAGGGGCAGTGAGATTGTTGTCACTTACATGGTTGAAAGTACTAGTGTTTCAGCAATTTGGAATAGGTATTTGAAAAAGTTTCTGTCCCAAAATGATTTTATGTAGTGAAAAATGTGAGTACAGCATATATGCTTTACTGGCATGCATTGATCAATCAATTGGGGTGCACTGCCGACAAAGTTTCTACATTCCAAGATTTTCAATGCGACCGGACGTAGACCTACAAGCCATGAACCAACGAGAAACTAATAATGATTTTATTTGATATTTTTTTTAATATCTACAATGTATTTCAAGCTGTTAAGTCAATGCAAACTACGCAATCTGTTTTGGTAAAAATTATAATTCAAATAAGATTAGGCAATATTTATATTATTTTTTGTAAATTTAAGTTTTAAATATTAATACCTAAGCATAAAGACTTAATAAACGTTAAATTAAGATTATTTGTATTTTCCACAAACGACTCATATTAATGTAGGTATATATAAGCATTTATATTTTTTGTTTAAAGTAAAATAAAACAGTATTTTATTATATTAAAAAATACTCTGCGAATCTATGGGCACCTAAGCTCACAGTAGGTAGTTATAGTGTTGGTGTGAGCTATTATAACTAAAAACTGAAATATATTTTATTCAACTCCAGACTCAATTACCTTTCGTTTGATACCACACAAGCCATGTTTTGACCTAAACTCTAATTTTCAAAATCTACCCCCACCCTTTTTTAAAAAACTTAAATGTATTTTGTTTAACTCCAGACTCAATTACCTTTCGTTTGATATCACACACGCCATATTTTCACTTTAACTCTAATTTTTGACAGCTAGCTTAATAAACTAAAATTTATTTTGTTTAACTCCAGACTTAATTACCTTTCGTTTGATATTACACACGCCATATTTTCACATAAACTCTGATTTTTGAAATCTTCCCCCACCCTTTTATTTGGCTTGCCTTTGGTGGATTTTGTTCATTTTTAAATGGGACCATCACGGCCCAAGATCCAGCCTAGGCACCAAATTTAATTTAAATCTGACAAGCGGTTTTTGAGTTATGCGGGTTGGTCGTTACAGACATACAGACAGACAGACATACACACAGATAGACAGACAGACGGCGCAACAAAAAAGTTTCAAAATCATCTGAAACGCAAAGATATATAAAATTTTTTGAAATCGGAGAACTTTTTTTTTCTCGAAAAAATTAGGATCACCATAGCTTACACTACAATAGTATAGTAGTAGTGTGAGCTAATAAATATGAAAAGAAAAATTAAAATGTTAGCCGATTATAGGTGTAGGTACCTACTGCCAAATAAAAGTTATAATGACCATTATTTTGATCCAATTATTGGTCATTTGATACTGCAATGTAAGTTAACACCTTCACTATTATAGACCACAGAATACAAATGATCACCTATAAAAGAAAAATTAACAAAAGTTTTTTGACACAAAATACACTTTAATTGCGCCTATAAGCATTGTATGGTGTCACAATCTACTTAAAAACAATGTATTACTTAAAAAGGGTTATTTTATGTTCAGAAAAAATCCGTATTGAAAGCGATATTTGCCAAAGTGTTATACCAAACGTTAAACTTTTTGCACTTTTAATTTGAATTTTTTTTTTCTGATTGTGTATAAACACCTACATTATTTCATATAAAGTGAACTTTTATCTTAATTTTTATTGTTTTTCTTTGTATAAGCCCACCATTATTTGTCAATTCCCTTATGTCATTGGTCATTTGCTATTACTTATACTGCTTCTACTTGGTCTGTTTTAAAATACTCTGCCAATCTATGGGCACCTAAGCTCACACTAGGTACTATAGTTTTAGTGTACGTGTGAGCTAATATAACTAAAACTAAAATATATTTTATTCAACTCCAGACTCAATTACCTTTCGTTTGATACCACACAAGCCATGTTTTGACTCTAATTTTCAAAATCTACCCCCACCCTTTTTTTAAAACGTAAAATGTATTTTGTTTAACTTCAGGCTCTTACCTTTCGTTTGATACCAAACACACCATATTTTTACTTAAACTCTAACTTTTGACATCTACCCCCACCCTTTTATTTGGCTTGCGTTCAATGGATTTCGTTCATTTTTAAATGGGACCACCACGGCCCAAGACATAGCCTAGGTACCAAATTTCATTTAAATCGGACAAGCGGTTTTTGAGTTATGCGGGTTGGTCGTTACAGACAGACTAGACAAAAAAGTTTCAAAATCATCTGAAACGCAAAGATATATAACATTTTTTAAAATCGGAGCAACTTTTTTTTTCTCGAAAAAATTAGGATCACCATAGCTCAGACTACTATAGTATAGTAGTAGTGTAAGCTAAAAATTAAAACTTGTGAAGATGTCATATGGATAGCGCTGCGCAGGCATGTGTGGAAACTAGTGACAGTCGTGAGCATACGTACACATCTGTTTTTAAGGAAAGTTAAAGTAAATAGATAGGTTATCCAAGGTTAATTTATATATTTTTACAATATTTTAAATATACGCTGATTCCTCCTCTGCGCAAGGTTTACTTATTAAATTTAGTTTGATTTTATTTTAAACTTAACATCCACGATTATAATTCTACGATTGTATGGTAGTGGCGATTAGCACCTTTATAGGAAGGATCTAATCTGGCACCTAGACATGCCTTTCTGGGCCCGTTGTGCACCACGTATCTACTGTGTTCGACTCAGATAATAATTTAAATACCATCATGTAAATAGTACCCAGTAGACTTCAAACTAAATTTTAGGCCAGAAACTTAGTCATTATGATATACCATATAATGCCACGGTTGTAGCCTTACACCACTAATGGGTTATAAGCCTTTTAACATATTTAACAGGGTACCTAGAGAGGACCACAATGTGCTCCAAATTGGCACTCCAATATCATGTCCCTTGTGGCTATTTCCAGAATGGCCGGGTCACCGAATTCATTCAGAGATTCATCAGATTAACTCATGCATCCTCTCTTGACTTGCATGCAGTGGTAAATCTTTGTTTTAGAAGTAAAAACACTTTTGAAGGAAAAGTGTAATTTGTATTTTCACAGTTTTTTCTATTACATAACCTCAACTTCTTAACCGCTAATGTTTCTGTTTCTCACAGTTGGCAACACTACATAAAAACAGTATTGCAAACCTTTAAAAAGTGCTTTTAGGAAAGGAGGAATTGGACCCCTATTTCTACACTCCCACTCAATTCTACATTTCCTGAATGAAAAAAACTTTAAAAAAAAATAATTAAAAAAAAAATACCTTAAGAAAACTTATTCTAACTTAAGATATCTTAACTAATATCTAAAGCTTAAGAAATTCCAATATATGGTACTTTAAAAATTTCTTAGAAATGTGAACTTAAAAATTTAAATTTTTAACGAACTTTAAAATATAAAAATACTTATGCCTATAAGTAAAAAGTTCTAAACAAGATTTTTACTACCTAAATGTTTAATGTAATAATATATGCTTCTCACGAAAATTATTAAATTTTACTTTGCTTAATGGTTTTGTCAGTACATCTGCAATTTCTTCAGCTGAAGGCACGTAATTTAGATTTATTAAGTTTTGACTCACACAATCTTTTATAAAATGGTGTTTAATATCTATATGTTTGGTACGTTTTGTCTCCAAAGTACTTGCCATTTCAATACAACTTTGATTGTCTTCAAATATTTGCACTGGAAAAACTTTAATATGCAAAATCTCGTTTAAAAGCTGAGCATTAAACCTGCATTCAGTAACACATGCAGATAATGCGACATATTCTGATTTAGAACTAGATAGGGATACTGTAACTTGATTCTTTGTTTTCCAACACATAATATTATCAAAAAGTTTAATAACATATCCACTGATGCTTTTTCGATCTACTGGATCACTACCATAGTCTGAATCAACATATGCTGATAAAATCTCTGGTTTGTTCAAATTCCATTCCTTGTTTTATTAAACATCAAACCAAAAAATCTTTGTGGTATTTAAATATGTAAGCAAATTTTTTAAATTTTCCCAATGAATTTTTTTAAAACATTTTTGAAATTAAACTATAGTATGTGACACAAAAACTTAAGTCAACTCTACTTCCAAGCATTAAATACATTAGATGCTCTATTAATTGCTTGTAGGGATATTTCTCATCAATTGTGTCTGAAGTGTTCAATAAATTTAGAAAAAATTTTTTTTGAATACAAGCTTTTATAAAATGGACTAAAAAGCATAAAATAAATTTTTGAGTGTTCTGATATCATAATAATAAAAGGGATGGGCGTACTAAAAGAAATTTACCCATTTTTGTTTTAGCCTTGTTAACTCGAAGTTTAGTGAAAATCCAAATTCATTATATTATAGCAGAGAAATGTAAGGGTAGATAACTTAACCCAACCCAACCCAACCCTACTTAAGCTACCCTTACATTTTTCTGATATGGATGGACATTATTACGCCTGCTTCATATTAGGCAGATCATCCGCGACCGGCAGTGTGTCGATTTATTTTGTCACATTGAAAAAGAAGAGTCGGCCCATCATCGGTTGTGGACGATCCACCAAATGCGCATGGAAAGGCATTTACCTAATATTAAATACGCCCATGGCTTTTATTATTATGATATCAGAACACTCAAAAAATTATTTTATGCTTTTTAGTTCATTTTATAAAAGCTTGTATTCAAAAAGTTTTTTTTCTAAATTTATTTTCTAATTTTTAGATTTGTCTAAGCCTATGCATTTCAGCCAGTGCATCGAAATTACAGAAAGAGATCAAACAAACTAAAGCCTTACCTCTTCTACGCCCTCTCCCCTTTTACTGGGAGAGCATGTGAATTTTGAAATCAATCAGATACCTACGTGGAAGTCAGTTGAAAGTAATCAGAAAAACTCGTCATTAAATCGTCCATTTTGAATCCGCCATATCGAATTTTTGTAATCTGATCAAAAATTCGTAATCCTCATCCTCAAAACCCCCAGATACCAATTTTGGTTGAAAACGGACAAACTAAAGTTTTACCCCCTCTCCACCCCTCACGTTAGGGGGGAGGTAGGTAGTCAGTGATACCACATTATTGGATTGTCATCGGAACTATAACAGTATGCGAAATTTGAAGTCAATCGGATAGGTGGAAGTCAGTTGAAATTAATCAGAAAAACTTGACATTAAATCGTCCATTTTGAATCCGCCATATTGAATTTTTGTAATCTGATGAAAAATGCGTAATTCTCATCCTCAAAAACCCCCAGATACCAATTTTGGTTGAAATCGGACAAACTAAAGTTTTACCCCCTCTCCACCCCTCACGTTAGGGGGGAGGTAGGTACCCGATGAAACCATATTATTATATTGTCATCGGAACTAAGACGCGTGCGAAATTTGAAGTCAATCGGATGCCTGGAAGTTCTTCAAAAATGAGTTGCAAGATTTGATTACATACATACAGGTGAAGTTAAATAAAAGCTTGTAAAAATGAATTGGGTTGCATAGGAATGCTACTAGGTCTGGAATTTGACATACTAAATGTACTCAAAATTTTTTCAATTAACTCCTTTTGATGAATTAAAATACCTTTTTCTGTTTTAAGAATTTTCAAACCCAAAAATGTTTCTTTTTCTTTACTTGTCAAGTCCCTCATTTGAAATTTTTCCAAAAGTTTTTCTTTTATGTCAATTAACTTTTGTTCAGAAACCGACATCAAAATTAAATAATCTGCAAGAATTAATAAAAAGGTATTTTGTCTATTAAAATATAAACATGGGTCAGAAGTGTTTGTTAAGCTTGTCATACCAACACTTTGGGCTTTGTCTTAATCCGTACAGTGCTTTTCTTAATTCACACACGTATCCATTTGGCACATTTTTTAGTCCATCTGGTGGTTCCATATACACTGGTTCTTTGAGTTCTCCATTTAGAAACGCACGTTTTACATCCATTTGATGTATCTCCATCTCCATTTTGACACTGATAGCTAGTAGTACACGTATAGTCAACATACGTGCTACTGAAGAGTAAACTTCTTCTTCTGAATCAGTCTGCTTAAGCCCTCTTGCTACAAATCTAGCCTTCTTTATCTTTACTCCATCTCTTTCTTTTATACTATACACCCATTTCGAGTCAATAATCTCTTTGTTAGTTGGTCTTGGAACAAGTTTCCATGTTTCATTTTGTTCTATAGCTTCAAGTTCTTCATTTATTGCTTTCTTCCAACATTTTTCAATAGCTATTTCATATGTCTCTGGTATCTCTGCTGTCACGTCTCTAGCTGAGAGTGCAGTCATTAATTCTACATCATAGTCTTGTAATCTCAATGGTGGTTGTCTTTTTCGATTTGGTCTCTGTTGATTATCTTCAATTATCTCTGGTTCTTCATTCTCATGTCTACTTTCTTTCTCTTCTGGTTCTTGTTCTTTATTTGGTTTTTCTTCTTGATTCTTAGCATTATTTTCAGTATCAATTTTTATTTGTATGATTTCTGTTACTGGTTGCTTCTCATCAAATACAACATTTCTTGTTACTACAATTTGCTCTTTCTATAATCTATATCGATTATTTGTGTAGCCTACCACATGTTCATATGCCTTGCTTCCAAATACTCTGATTTTGTCTAGATTTGGTTTTGCATTGTACCATATTTCTGCAGATGTTCTTTCGTCTTTTATTGTTGTTGTCTTTGTTCTGTTTATGAGATACACACTGGTACTCACAGCTTCTTTCCAAAATTATTTTGTCATGGTGGAATCAAATATTAAGCATCTGGCCTTTCCATGACCGTTTTGTTGTATCTTTCTGATATTCCGGTATGTTGTGGGGTTGTTGGCACAGTATATTCCATTTCAATACCTTTCTCCCTACATAGATCTTTGAATTCTTTTGAGATATACTCTCCTTCTTTATCCAGTCTAAGTCTTCCCATTCTCTTGTTAAACTTATTCTCTATCATGGCTAGGTAGGTTTTAAAATGCTCATAAACCTCATTTTTACTCCCCATGAAATAAAATACTGTAAAATGGGAAAAGTGGTCTATAAATGTCCCAAAATATCTCTTTCCATCATAACTGGTAGGATTTATTGGACCAGATATATCAGATGAGACTACTTCCAACAAATGATTTGTTTTTCTATCTTCTTCTATTGATTTATGTGGAAATCTAGCCTGTTTTCCTTTCAGACATACCTCACATATTCCTTCACATGGAAATGTTGACGTATGACCCATTCTTCGGTGCATTAAGTTCTTCTTAAGATTTGCTTCTTTATGTTCTGTTTTTACTTTAAGCTTTATCTTTATAGATTCTTATTTAGCTCTCCTGATACTACTATGTCATTTTTCTTTTGTATGGTAACTTTTCCATTAGAAAAAGATATCAACAATCCTTTTTCTTCCATTTTATTTACAGATATCAGGTTGTGGGATAGGTTCTCACATTCAAGAACAATCCCTAGTAGAATTTTTCTTCCTTCTTCTTCTTTTTGTCTACTTGCTATTACAGCTTCTCCCACTTTTGCTATGCCAAGTGGTTGCTCCACTGTCAATGACAAACCATAGCTTATCTGTCATTGCTTGTAAAGCTAGTTTCTATTCTTTGTTCTCTAGACCTATAAATGCTACTTCTTCCTCATTTTCAGTAACATTTGCTTTCTTTTCATTTTTATCTTTTCCATTATTCTTCCATAATGGACAATTTCTAATCATGTGACCTTTTTCTTTGCATTTATGACATCTATATGGAAAGTCTTCAGTTTTCTCACTTTTTTTCTCATTTCGTCTATTCCCATATTTCTTTTGACCCACAAAACCTGAACTTGTACCTTATTCATCTCTATTTTTCATTTGTCTTGCTTCTTCCATTAACAACTTTAACTTTATAAAGTCAAGTATCAGTGTCTCTGTGTTTTGGCAATATAAGATGTCTATGGCAGTTGTTACAGATTGGTACGTCTCTGGCATGGCAGATAAAAGTTGTGTCATTACCTTAATTGTATCTATAGTGCCACCACAGTTTCTTAGCTCTGATATGGTCTTCTCAAACTCTACTATAAATTCATTTAGTGAGCTCTTCCCATTGTATTTCATGTTTCTTAACTTTTTCTGCAACATAACTTTGTTTGCTATTCCTTATTTTTGGTATGTTCCCTTTATTACATCCATTATTTCTTTGGCTATACTTTTTCCCATTATAATCTCTAGGACACTATCTGAGAGGCACCATACTATCAAATTTCTCGCGTTTACATCTGCTTTCTTGGACTTTTCTTTTTCTTCAGCGGAAGCACTTGAACTTGGCGGCAGCTCAGTCAGCAGCTCTAATACGCCTTCTTTCTCTTGCAACAATTTTATTATAAATTCCTAGTTGCTAAAACCGACGACATCAAAGGGTTTCACTGATCCAAAGACACTTCCTTGCATTCCCGCCATGTTTATTTCTTTACTCCTGATTCTACCTTAGATTGCTGGTACCATAACCTCTTGACTTGCCTGCAGTGGTAAATATTTGTTTCAGAAGTAAAAACACTTAATTTGAAGGAAAAGTGTAATTTGTATTTTCACAGTGTTTTCCATTACATAACCTCAACTTCTTAACCGCTAATTTTTCTGTTTCTCATAGTTGGCAACACTACATAAAAGCAGTATTGCAAACCTTTAAAAAGTGTTTTTAGGAAAGGAGAAATTGGACCCCTATTAATACATCCTCTTTACGATAAGATGTAATCTGCTGTGATTCCAATTTTTCTTTGCTAAGAAAGACACTGGTCAAAGCTCGTCCGTTACCACACTATCCATTTACGCATGGCCCCTTTAGACGCATCTTACGGCATACCTAGTGGTTACCCTGGTACGATTAGGGACTTATTGAGCTTGCCAGTTCAAAGTGTTACTACAATAAGGGAAAACCTTATTTCAAGCCATTAAAGAATGTGAGAAAAAAGAGTTATTAGACGTCGCTGTCTGGCCTTTTGCTTTCCTTTATTTCTAAAGCCCGGACTACATGATACCATCTGCTTGCGATTTTTAAAAATGACGCTTTTTTAGCAACTTAAAGAAATGATTCTGCTTGTGTCTGCTTTAAGCACTTTTTAGAAATCGTTTTCTTTCGAAAGTAGACAAAACAAAATCGCGATCGATTCGCCAACGATATCGTGTAGTTCGTGCCTAACCTTAAGATTTTTTCACAGCTTGCTTTTGTCATGCCACTGACAAAAGTCATTGTCATTTTTTTGTATCTTTAAGAGGGACTTGCATCTGCCATTTTATCGGTGGTTTAACGTTAAACGTCGTTTAATTCGTTAATTTCTTTTGCACCATATTTGAACGGAAGTTTAAAGGATCTTAAATAAAAAAATTGTATTTGCTGAAGACAACTTTGTTCTTTATGATGATCAGGGATACGGGCTGACGGAGCTTCTTATAACTCCCTTTCTAGGAGCATCACAAATTCTAACGCCACAACATCACCAGTATAATCAAACAATGAAGTTGATGGGGGTAGCAATACAGTAAATTTTCTCCAAAACTATAGCAAGTTTTGCTTTTGTTGATTTTAAGAAAAATCAAAAACTTTTGCTGAAAGATCTAGAATCTTATTACAAACTTGCAATCCTTTTAACAAATACTCATACTTGTTTGTATAAGTAGTAACATGTCCCTAATTTGGAGGAATATTTTGGGCTATAAATTTATAGTAAGAGCGCAAAGTAAATAGCCAGTAGGCTATTTTTGTCGTTGTAAGAGTATAGATCTTTATCAGTTTTTTTTTCATGAAGCGATAAAATTGTTAAATATTTTTGATAAAAAATTATTTTAAATAACATTACAAGTTATTTGTTTAAATACATTTATATTCTTTACATTTTACACCACATGGAATGTATCCAGTGCCTCTTATTTGTACTGTCTGGGAGAAACAAAAAACCGGCCTCTCAAAAACAAAAACTTTTGTTTGGTGATCCGTGGTAACATCTTATTATTTCCCAGAAAAAACATGACAGATACCTGGGAAAATGCATGGTGCGTTTATTTAACATGTATTGTTATAACACCCTGTTACCACATTTATGGATAGGTTTTTTAAAAAGTATGTAAGAAGGTATCTGAGTATAATGTTAGGTTATTTTAGTTCAAGTTAGGTCAAATCTGATTTAGAAAAACCTAGCTAAAACTGGATCTGGTTTAGGTTTAGGCCACATCATCAGGTCGATTTTCAGATTTTAAAAAACAAATAATACCTGAAAATTCATCTGGCCTGACCTGACCCAAACTATTTCTAATCTTATTTAACCAGCACTAAACCTTATCTAATCTAACCTGAACTTTAATGACCTGACCTGATCACTTTAAAATTAACTAAGTTTTTTGAAAAACATGGAAAAAAGCTCTGCATACACGAAATCTTAAGTGATGTGTTTGAGAGAAATAAACACTAGAAAAGACATGTCCTTGTATATATCTTTATTTATATTTCTCTTGGGAAAAAGTAAAACTTAACTAAATTGTTTTGTTTAAATATGGCAAAATAATAGTTTTTAATTTTTGTACAGGCAGTTTTGTGGTTATCTAAGACTACTAACTAAATAGTAAATAATATACCAAGAGACAAAAGTGGCTCTTTTTATCTCTAGGCAAAATGAGGGATAAAAAGTGCACTTTTATCCCTAAAGTACGAAAAATATTTATATATAAAACTTAATAAAAAAAAGTTAACCAAAAACTTATATAGGACCAAAAAAATTAAAAAAATTTCAAGGATTGTCTACAAACGATTTTCTAGGAAACAAACAATAATTTTTTGCTGAGAAATTAAATTATTGTTTATGTTTTTTTTTCTTCTAGTTCCTGCCTTAATTTCTCCTTTTCCAGTTCAAACTTTTGGGTTCTTTCTTCCCACTCTTTTTTTAGCTTTTGCTCTTCTATCTCAGCTTTTTTTCTGCTAGTGCAACTTTTCTTTCTTCTAAATGCAATCGCCTTTCTTCTAAATCCAATTCTCTCGTTTGTATTGTTTGATATCTTTCTTGTTTCTCGCTCAGATACCTCAAACAACCTTTTTTGTGGGCTCTCTTCACTTGAATCGAGTCCTTGCGGGAACTAAAAACCTCAATATAGAAACTTTTTTATTGAAAATAAAAATTTTTCACAACTGCAAGTGCGAAAAAATTTTTTACACGCTTTGTGAAAAACACTATTTCCAGAAGTTGTCGCGTGTGAAAATCTTCATTCTCAAACAGTTGTAAATGTTTTTTTATATCTCACGGGACAAACCTGCGAACGCTGTGTCTGTCCGCGTCTATGCGTATGTCTAACTGTTTGATCAAAAACCAATATTTTCTATAACTTGTTAATATCTTAAGATCGACCTACTTTCAACTAAAATGTTATCAGTTTGGTAATTAACATTTTTAGACTTCTTATTAGTACAAAAACTTATTTTTTACAACTACCTCTGGATATTATGTTTTACACACGTTATAAAAACATTGTGACTTTAAGACATGGTGTGAAAAAGTATTTCGCACGCCAAACAGCACGTGAAAAGTTTTTCGCATGCTTTTACGGTTCGACAATTTTACGGATCGACGAAATTACGCTTTTTCTAAATTATTTTGGACTATATTATTTTCGGCAAATTTACAGATCAAAAAAACTATGTTTCGTTTAAATTATTTTTGTCTATTCCATTTTGGATTCTTTTAGTTTCGACTAAATTACGGTTCGACCTTTTTTCATTCAACATTTCTATAATATGGCGCCGTGAAAAATTTGTAGTTCAACCTATCGAGTACAATTTGTCGAGGTATAAAAAGACACTTTAGTCACGTTGTATATATTCTGTTTTTGCACTTTGGGTCCCGTTTCTATTAAAATTGTTAATAAAAAAACCGGCCTAAAAATATTAAATATTTGTACGTTACAGCACTAAATTTTATCAGTTTACACTTGAAAACGGTTAGAGATACTTGCTAACCGAAACGTCGTGTTTAAAATAAATAAAGACAATGGAACTCCGATATGTTATTTCTACTAAATTCTATGTTATGAAAAGACGTTTTTAGTCCCTGTGGTGCAAAAAACTTTAAACTCAACCGAACAAAACTTACCAAAACTTTCAAGGTCATAAAACTCTTCATGTTCCACCCACCGGTTTGACCTTATCCATGTTTTGTAGGTATTTGTCGCGGGCAATTTTGCGCAAATGTGTAATTTTTCTAGTGTTACCACTATTTTTGTGATGTAAAAATTCACATCTTAAGAAGCACATCTTTTTCCCAAGTTGTTTCTATTCCAGATCTGCAAATTAAGTAAAAATATAACTTGGATGACACTCTTGGGTGTCGTTGACTTGAAAAGACCCTCGTGGAGGTTTCCTAATTTTCATATAGTCCTATGTCATTTAACCTTTATTCAGAGCTTTTCTGTACCTAACCAGAGCTTGTAGAAACTATAAGTATAGGCTAAAATCATATCGTGTTATATTTAATCTAAGGCCAAAATCATTTAGAAATCGAATAAAAAAACTATGCGCATATTAAAAAGGCATTGTTACCTACCTTACTTTTTCTACATCTTCTTTCTTTTAAAAGCCTCAATTCGCAATACCAAATGTTGCCTGATACATCTGAGGGATGAAGATTTTCCCGTACTCATTTGCGTATTTTTTACGACGTCTCTCAACCATCCGAATTTTGGTAGGAACTCTTCCTCACAAAGTATCACAGTAAAATTAATTCATCGTAATAAATAAAGCGTAATCTTGAGATTTTATCCGGTTTATCCATTTTGCTCAAAGAAAAATTAGAAAAATGACAAAAAAAACACACTTGGTTGTTATGTTATCGCGCGTAACTTTGAATTAACTTGACAAATCAAAATAAGGCGGATAAGGGAAATAACGTAAATACAGTAAACTGACCTAAATAAAAGACGACCGTATTTTATAATAGTTCACTTAATAAAAACTGCCAAAACACACATGCCAAAAGGCCAAATAAGGATTTTTCATTAATAAAAAAACACGACCGTATTTTATTTGGGTTCCCTTATTAAAAACCGCAGAGAATCCGTGTGGATTATACGGCAAATGAGGATTTACCTTAATAAAATCAGGCAAAAATGCAGGCTCAATAAGTCCCTACTATACTTTAAGCTAACCTTAATGTAAACCATGTAATTACCATATAATTCTGGAATTTATTTAAAAAAATGCTCCCTATGTAATTTTAAAGAAAATGAAAATTAACTAGGGTCTTAATTTGGTTGTTAGATTTTATAAAATTATTTAATACATTTATGGAACTAACCTCCTAGGCTCTGCTGCTTTCTCTACTAAAGAACTTTTTCAAAATAGCTTTAAAGCTATAAACTATGCCTGAAAGGCTACAGTTCTAGCCAAATTTTAAGTAAACATGTACTGGTGAGCATTGTTGCCTGCAGAATATTTCCCAACCTTTCCCTACGTGTTTTATCAATAAACCGTTATCACCAGGATATGTATAATAAACATATGCATAAGTTTTTAATTTTAACTAATTAGGTCTAATGTAGGTATGTACATAAATCACGGTATTTTAAACGGAATACTTTTTTTAGTATCATTGCCATATTTTTTAGTTTTTAGGTGAAGTTTTCTGACTGACAAAATGGGTGTTTTATGTTTTTAATACTTTTGGAAATCGATTCTCTTTTCATATTTTTTTAATTTCTATGCAATTTTTTTATTTCTACTTTCAGTATTTTCAATGACTACACAACCCCCAGATATGCAACCCAACAAACTTAATAACAGCAGCGGACAGATGGCGCTGCCGTGTCACCATTGAAACTACATGAATATATGGCAGAACCATTTGTCCGCTGCTGTTATTAAGTTTTTTGGGTTGCATATCTAGGGGTTTGTAATCATTGGTATTTTGTTAAAAATCCAAATAATCGCTATTTAGTCAATCAAGAAAACTAGGTTTTGATTAAGCAGAAAAGGTTTTAATGTAAAAATATTTTTTTTTAACAAATGTACTCAATGAGACAAATAAATGTTACTGTAAAATAGATTTTAAATCATTCAATTTTTTATTTTTGGACAATATCTTCATAAATATTTATTCGGGATTTAGTTATAACCTAAAATTGATAAATAAAAACTGTATTTTAATATAATTATTTAAATTAATAATTATTATTGTTAATTATTTTAGTTTGTAAAAAATGTGTGGAATTTGGGCATTATTTGGACTGGACTCCAATTTGCATACAGCTTGTGCATGCTCCTTCCAAAAAATTTCTCACAGGGGTCCAGATGCTTGGAGAGTAGAATTTGACAACAAATTAAAGGTATAATATATGTATAGGTAGCTTTTATTTGTTTTTGGATAAGACGGAAATAAAATTAGTATAAGGTAACAAAACAGCATTATTGGTATTTAAAGTAAGAGTAAAATATTTTAAAAAACTAGTTAGATAATGAGCTAGGAGACTCCTTTTTATTTTAATTTAGTTTATTTTTTATTTATACTTGTGTGGTAACTAAATAACCTTTTTGATTTATCAGAATTGCTGTGTTGGATTCCATAGACTTACCATCGTAGATTGTACATATGGTATGCAGCCTATGAAACTTCATCAATACCCTTATTCAATGTTAATATGTAACGGCGAACTCTACAACTGCAAAAAGGTATATCTCGCTTTTTTTGTTTGGAAAACCTTTAAAAATTATTAATTTCTTAAATACTCGCTTGCTTGAAATTGCACTACTTATATGCAGCGGCGTAGCGTGCCCGAAAGGGCGGGGGGAGCGACCGCTAAAAAGGGCCCCTCCGAAAACTGAAAAAAAATCTTGCGACAAAAAAAAAAAAAAGGTCTTCATGTCGTTAGGTTCCTTTGGCGCCCACTCAACTACTTAATTAAGCTGGGGGCGCTTCAACCACCAATGGGGCGTCACTACCCTCGGGGCGGGGGGGGGGGGGGAGGGGGGGCGACGAACCCCCCACGCTACGCCGCTGCTTATATGCCTGCACATGTTATTTACCTAACATGTACAAAAATTAATTAGTTTCTACATGCGTTAACAGTCAAGCCGTCAAAAGTGGTAAAAATACTTTTCGTATGCGTTAGGTACAATATTTTAAACTTATTTTTTCAAAACAATAAATGCAATGTAACTCACAATTTTTTTATTTAAATGTAATAGTATTAGTCCGGAGCCTAAGCCACTTTTGCCTGCATTTTTGCGTACCGTAATGAAACTTGGCACGATTATAATACAACACTATGGTATTAGTTTAGGAAGTGGTGGTCATCCCGAACCCAGTGCAGAGCTAAGATACAGGGTGTTTTATTTTTAATTGAATCTATCTCATTAAAATTCTGTATAAAATTGAACTGTAAAGCTAGAGCAATGAGACTTGGCACCGATTATAAGGACATATACGCTTTTATTTTACGCTGTAAAAAAATTATAATGCTTTATTTTCTTTCAAGAAATAAAAAAATTAAATATATTTTTTTAATTTATGGTGTGGGTGATGAGTAGAACAAAAAATTCCAGGGGGTTAGTTATACAAGATACTTTGCTAAAATTTACTGCGAGCATTACCAAATTGTTTTTCTTTAAAACAAGTATTGCTGGACTGGTGTGACATATACAGAGTCGGAGTACACAGGAGTTTTAATTAACTCAAAATTTAAAAAATCTAAAAAGATGGAAAGGTATGTGGATTTCTTAGATGTAACGATATTTTCAAAAAATATATACCAAATAAAAGATACTTAGCTTTTATTTATATTTTACGAAAAGAAAACTAAAATTAGGTTGAACCTTAGAGTAATAATAATATAAAGAGAAGAAGTCAACCGCGGCCCCGTGTAAATTTTCCCTATTCGTGACGGTCATTCCTGAAAACTTAGAATTTGCAGAATCCCCGGCGATGGCAACATAGCTGCGTCACTGGAATCATCTCGAAAAAACCACACTGGCCTGAATTTTCACAGGATTCACATAGCACTTCTTGTTTATTTTTACGTCCAACTAAGTTCTTTTTTACATCAGCACACAGAAAAAAACACCAAAAATTCAATATACCGAGTCCGACGGCCAAGACAACACTGCATTTAATACAAACACATGTTACTGTCAGTGTCGACCTTAGAGCTTAGGAATATCTGGGCTAACCGTTCACGACTTGAGGACCCACCTAATTAAACCTGTTGCCATTATATAAGTGAAAACATAATCTTTTGTTTGAAACTCGTAGACAATGATTGAGTAGAAATAAAATTTTGGACTTCCATTGTCTTTATCTGAGGGCACGACAGTGCCTCGCCAAGTTCGAGCTGCCGTACCATCTTTTCTTGAAACATTTCAGCCCATATTTGACCTATCTAAAACTCTACTTCGGAAAGAGCTACGAATCTTATACTTGGCACAGTCGTAGACCTTCATAGAGTTAACAACCACTTCAAGTTTCATGGACTTCTATAAAGTAGTAAAGTAGTTACGAAATTTAAAAAAAAACGTCGAAATTGCCACTCACTCACTGACTCACTCACTCATATATAGATCACTAAAATTCTACTGTACTTCCAGACCTGCTATAAAGCTGAAATTTGGTGGACTGATAGAAATTATGACCAAACCCCTGGAAAAAATCAAAAAGCCCCAAAATTCTAATTTACTCCCCTCCCATATACATGTAAAATTATTTAAAAGTAACATTACCCACTTCTAAAAATGCTAGAGAGCTGAGCTTTGGCAGCCTGATAGGAACTATGATACAATTATAGGAAAAAACACCCCAAAATTCTAATTTACCTCCCTCCCATATAAATGTAAAGTTATGTAAAAGTAACACTGCCCACTTCCAGAAACGCTAGAGAGCTGAGCTTTTTAAGACTGAAAGACACTATGATAAAACTATAGGAAAAAATTTTAAAACACGAAAATTTTAATTTACTTCCCTCCCCTATACATGTAAAGTTATGCAAAAGTAAAATTGTCCACTTTCACAAACGCTAGAGAGCTGAGCTTTGGAAGGCTGATAGCAGCTATGATAAAACCATGGGAAAAAATTAAAAGACCTCAAAATTTTAAGTAAGGCATTGCAAAAGTTTTGAACAATATTCCGACTAAAAGACACTATGATAAAACTATAGGAAAAAATGTTAAAACGCGAAAATTTTAATTTACTTCCCTATCCTATAAATGTAAATTTATATAAAAGTAACATTGCCGACTTCCAGAAACGCTAGAGAGCTAAGCTTTGGAAGGCTGATAGAAACTATGATAAAACCATGGGAAAAAATTTAAAAACCCCAAAAATTTTCATTTACTCTCCTCCCCTATAAATGTCAAGTTATGTAAAAGTAACATTACCCACTTCCAAAAACGCTAGAGAGCTGAGCATTGGAAGACTGATAGGAACTATGATAAAACTATAGGAAAAAATTTAAAAACACGAACATTTTAATTTACTTCCCTCCTCTATACATGTAAAGTTATGCAAAAGTAACATTGTCCACTTTCAGAAACGCTAGAGAGCTGAGCTTTGGAAGCCTGATAGCAGCTATGATAAAACCATGGGAAAAAATTAAAAGACCTCAAAATTTTAAGTAAGGCATTGCAAAAGTTTTGAACAATATTCCGCATATTTTACTATTTTAAAAATTAAATATTATCCAATTCCTTTAAAAAAGAAGTGAAATCATAACAAAAACATTTCATGTAAAAATAACCAAGTACGCGGCATTCCGTAAAAAGAATTAAGATAAAAGTAAAGTCAAGTTGTCCAATACAAATTTCAAAATGAAAGTAAGAAACTAGTTTGGAAATGTTTTTTTAAACCTGGCTATTACGGCTGTAAATGACTCAGTGACACAGTGCTAAATTGAACATAAACAAGTTTGGCTGTAATAGCAAAGTTTAGAAAAACATTTCCAACTAGTAAAAATCTTTCAATATGAAATTTGTATTGGAGAACTTGGCCTTACTTTTATCTCAATTCTTTTTACGGAATGCCATTTTTGCGTACTTGGCTCTTTTTTACATGAAATGTTTTTGTGCTGGTTTATTTTAAACAGGACGTTTCAGTAAGTAAGTATATCTAACCGTTTTCAAGTGTAAACTAAACAATCCAGTCTAAAGGCTACTACTTATACTATTTGGTGTGCAGTCGGCCCGCCCCCTTTTTACCTTCCTAGCCCGCACAGCAACGGCTACAGAAGGTATTGTTTTCGACAAAAAATTTTTTTTGAGATAACACCGAAAATGTGTTATCTGGGTGTATTTTGACCTACCCTAGCAATATCGTCGTGATGTCTGTCTGTGTTGTGTGTGTATGTATGTATATCTGTCCGTAACGCGATAGCTCCTAAACCGCTTTACCGATTTACATGAATTTTTAGGTAAAAAAGTACTCGATACTGCAACGAGCTGATTAGATTTTAGTCAAAATTCGTGAATGCTAATGACGTCGCATCAATATGCGGTTTTCGAAATATAGTAGCGCGCGTTTTTTGAAAAAAATTATGTTATAACCGAAAAGTTCGTAGGAGCTTTCATTTCGGAGATATTTACAAAAAACTGTTTTCAAGGTTGATATAACGTGGAGTGTGCTGATGGGCTAGAAAGGTATCAGATCCGTCATGGATCCATTTATTTAATTCTAAGACGCTTGTTTTCCTTAAGGTATGGTTTCACACAGAAAAACTACAAAACTACTAAATACTTAGAGAAAATTAAAACAATCCTATGAAATTTTCGTTTGAATGGTTAATAGTGCTCCAAACAGAAAAGCCGAATTTTAAAATAATAAAATAGAATATCCTTAATACCGGTTAAAACTGTTGGAACAATGACTAATAGTTAATCGTCCTCTACCATAGGAAAAAGGATTCCCTTTTTACCTGGGGATATAGTCCAAGTAGCTCAAAACGAAACCCGGCCCTGCTAATACGAAATCCGTAATATGATGTCATACACCTGTTGCCACGTCCTGAAAAAATTATTGGAAAAGGGGCCGTTCATAAATTATGTGACGCGGGCTAATAAGCGCATGACAAAATATCGCACGGTTTGAATAGCCTAACCAACTCAAAGCACTATATATTTTGGTAAGGTAAGAAGTTCGGTTCGGTTCGGTTCGGTTCGGTTCGGTTCGGTTCGGTTATTATTTATAAAATTTTACAGAGGCAGACGAGGCGGCAACAGCGGAAAAGCTACATTGTTTACCAACAAATGAATCAATGACCGCCGAAACCGGGGCTACTACTTCTCTTTATATGTTATTACTCTGAGGGTTGAACTGTTAAGGGTGTTTTTAAAAATATGTCACATTTTTTAGTTTTTTATGACGTCTTATCACTATGGAAAACTTAAAGTCAGCACGTTACAACAATACTAGTACAGATTTAATTTTCTTAAATAAAACTTTTTGTACAGAGTGTTAAAAAATAAGTAGACAATAAGGTTTTTTCATATTTTTTTATTTCAGTGCTGAAAATTCAAATAACTCTAGATATGTCAAATAAACATCCCATATCAAGCACTTTATCCCCCTTTATAAACCATTTCTCGGACTCTATATTTGTAATAAGTGCTATATTATTACCATTTTCTGAACGTACATACTGGGCGTCAACAACTTTGCTGTCATTTTTACTGTTTTAGCTACTGCTTTAATAAGAATTTTGCAATGAGAGTTAGTACAACTTGTCGCCCTATTACAGGCTATGACACAAAGATTGTAATTTTGTAATATGAAAGATACAAGGTGATATGAAAAAAATCATGTAAAAAGTAGTAGTCTCAAACTTTGTTTCATACCGGTTATGCAGTTTAAGATAACTTCTTAATTTTACTACTTTTTAAAACTAGAAGAACGCCTTTTTCACATGGTGTCCATTGTTTAATTTAGCTTTGTAATCGTAAGAAAATACAGGATGTTTCTTTTGTCAATAATAATTTTTTTAATACGTAAAACATTATTCTCAGCACTTATAAAATTAGAAAATATACAGTAGAAAGTTAAACTGTTAATCACCTATGTAGCTGTTAGTTAGAGACTTTAAAACATACAGGGTATTCAAATTAAAGTTAACTTTGTTATTATCAAATCTACAAGGTCGGTTAAGTATTTAGGCAAAAAGAAAATAATATTTTTTTCGCACTAAATTGGTGGAATAAGAACAAAATTAAATGACGCCTAGGTGAGTTATAGTAAAAAATAATTTTTAAAAGATACCAGCAATCAATTTTTTTTCATATATAAATAAAACCTGTCTTATGACTTTTTCCTTTTAAGTAAAAAGTTATTAATGAAAATTACAGTAATTTTAATTTTACAAAAAATAATTTTTACATAATGTGCATTATCATTATTTTTCAAATATCCATTTTATTATCAGTTCTGACAACCAATTTCATACATGATGCAAAAATAAAAATTCCAGAAACTTCGGTGGAAAAATACTTTTCCACACATGTGCGGAAAGATTTCTGCACACGAGTAAAATTTAACGTTCTCTGAAATCGTGTGAATTCGATGGTATGTCGCATATGGTCGTAGGAAAATAAACTTACTCTCTTTGCAACTAAAATAGTTTAAGCTAGAGAGCCTGTATGTATGACATATTTTAAAGAAATATATTTCTTTAAAATATGTCATACATATACAGGGTCTTTAGTTTAAACGATATAGATATGGACAAAAGATAATCAAGATAGCTATTTACAAGAGTATTAAGTCCACAAAATTATTAAAACTATTAAAGAATTGTTCAGCTATACTGTTAAATTCATGCTTTGTGTCTTACTCTCCCTTTGCCTTTGAGGTACACATATGTTCATTTCTAGCTTAAAGAAGAGCATTCCTTTAACTACGAAACCTTTAGCGATGTTGAATGCATTTTCCATTTATATGAAAAGTTTGGTATTGACACCTGCGTTAAGAATCTGGATGGTGTTTTTGCTTTCTGCATGATAGATGTTCCAAAAAGAAAAGTTCTGTTGGGCAGAGACCCTTATGGGGTTAGGCCCTTGTTCAGGATTTTAAGTGCTGACGGAGTGTTAGGGATATGTTCCGAAGCTAAAGGTAAGATTTAAGTATTTTTTTACAATGTAATTTTAGTACTGCCAAGTTAAGAATTGTTTCGGAAACGTTATATTAAGCTTAGTAGTAATAGGATATTGTCACGAATAAGAGGGGTCAGTAGTATAAAGAAGGAGAATAGGATAAAATTAGGTAGGAAACGCATATGGATTGTAGTTTTTGTTGGTGACCCATCTTTCAAATAGATTCCTGCTGAGTAAAAAATAGTTAATAATTAAGAGTTTCCTACTAGAAGTAATAAAGAGGATTAGCAGGCTAAGATACGAAGCTTTAAGAAAATTTTAGATTAAGAGAAACCTCTGTATAGTAAGTTTAAAAATAATAGGTGAGGGTTTTAGTAGTAATCGTCTTTGCTTAGTTGCTAAAAAACTCAAAATGTCACGAATACGGGGGGCTAAGAGGTTGGTTTTAGGTAAGTATTGGCAGGTCGTTAATTACCTGTCACTATAATCTCAAGTCTTATTTGTTATTCAACAGTTAACTTGATACCGCGCCGCACAATGGGTTATAAGGCGGAGCTAGCACGACATTAGCCCTGTATATGTTTTTTAAATTATGATAACCAAACCCACCCAAATGTATTGCAATTAGTTCAGTTAATAAAAAAAATGCAACTGTATTTTTAAATTAAAAAAATGACAATACAAACAGCACTTTTCGGGTATATGGGTATAAAGTGGGCATAAGCAGTAACTGCACTTTTAAAAACTACTATAGTTGATGTTCTATTTAAGTGGCACCGCGTCATAGCTATGGTAAACCAAATTCTGCGGCAAAATTTAAGTAAAGAAGCCTTAAAAAATTAGTGTTTCACTTTGTACATGCAGTGTGCCGCTCGGGGCTTAATGTTCGAAAGATAAAACACTACGACCTTTTACAGGAATCAAATAGTTACCCACCTGATAAATAAAGATCCGAAACATAAAAGAGGATCCAAAATTATATTAAAATGTGCGCAAATATTGATTTAGTTGCAAAGACGGTAATTTGTTTTGTGAAAATCTCCGTCATGATTTGACATACTGTCAAAACAATAACGAATAGAAAACGTCAAAGCCTTGCTAAATCAATAATATGTTCGTAACAACGAGGTAATAGTATATATGTTCCTTTCTAATGAAATCGTTTAGAAGAAGACATCAATAAAAAGCAAGTAAAATAGTAAGCTAATGACTAATTAGTGCAGTGCCTCATTTTGGGAATCAATATCAATAAAAAAATGAAAGGAAGTGCGTGCCACTATATGTACCCCTCTACTCCCTTCCCGCCCATCAAGGTTTTGATAACGCGGTGTCACTTTAATACAACATCAACTATAGTAATTTTCTAATTCCGAAACTCTTTTTATGGTTAAAATTTTTTGAAATATATTACGTTTATTTTCGTCTTTATTTTTCTTTGTAAAGCCTGCAGAAACAAGCTTAGCAAGGTTTAGTAAAATCTCCACCAGAATATTAGAGAGAGGGGTCTATTTGACTAAAAAAATAAAAAATTTGCTGCCCCTCGCTGCCCCTGATTTTGGGGGTAGCCCTAAACACTGCCATGTACGTGGTCTTTATACAATCAGTGTATCAGCCAAATGGTATAAATTCGACAGCGGATTGAATTTAGATTATTCTGAAAAGTCCAAAAGTACTTCGACTAAGATTTTTAACGAGCAATATTTCTGTTCGAAATTTTTTTGTATAGACCCCCTGTAAAGAGGTCTACTCACATAAAACTTTTTTAGATAACCCCACTTGTGACACCTTGCTCGAAAGCTTATCAAAAAAGAAAAACGATAAACTATTTTACTTTACTTACTACTTTTTTGCCATTTTTAGACAATAAAAAATATCCTTTTAAGTAAAATTTATAATTTAATCAAAAAACTTAAGTAATAAGTTAGTAACATCTAACCTCTTTTGCAACTGGTAGATCCAACTTGTGAAAACTTGTTCGAAAGCTTATTAAATTAGAAAAAATATGGTGCGTGTTCCTAAAGCCCGAAAACCCCTCCACTATCCTTAAAGGTGGAGAGTTTCCAACTTTAGAGCTTTACAATATTGTATTGTCGCTGTAACTATAAGTCCATACCAAATGTGATGTTGATCGGATATGTACAAGTTGGTCAAAATTGACTTACAAGAGGGACAAGGGCGGCGTCAATTTCACAATTTTAAAAATATAATTAAAAATTCGTGATCCCTATCCCCAAAAGTTCCTGCATACCAATTTTGAACGATATCGGACATACTTAGATAGTAGCCCCCCTCCAGCGTTTTCAAAGGGGGGGTAGCTGTGAACTTCATAATATCAGTATATTGTATTTTCATCGGAACTTTAAGTGTGTACCAAATTTGAAGTTGATCCGATATCTAGAAGTGGGTTAAAACTGAGTTAAAATTGAGTGTCGCGCTAGTCCTCTCATATAACCCATTGTGCGCCGGTCGAATCGATCCAACGGAGTTATTTCGCTTCGGGTCGTTGAAGATCTTTGCTTAAAGTTAAGGGATTTATTAAATCAAGTAACTCGGACTACCAGAGACCCTGTATGTATGACATATTTAAAATATGTCATACATACAGGGTCTCTAGGACTACCAAGTTTGGTACGTTCGTATTAAGGGACAACACACAAACTACAGTGGCGCACCCAGGAATATGTCTTGGGAGGAGCTCGAGGCCTCTTTGGGGGGGGGGGGGCGAAGCCTCATGATGTCGAATTTTGAGCTATTTTTTGTGTTTTTTCATGAAATATGTGGAAAATATGTAAAAAAATCCAAGGCATGGGGGGGACCGGGCCCCGCGACGCCTCACCTCATCGTACTTTGGTCTTGCGAGTCTATGTCAAAAAATCCCTGGATAACCTACTGCTTGCATTTATTTCTATTTACGTCAATTGATCTATCGGTTGTCCCAATTTTTCATACCCTGCTACCTATAAATCTATAGAATAACTTGGAAATATTGAATTGCTTTTAAGCCCTTAAGGTTTATTTTTTAGGGCTGTTGCACCTTCGTGACAATATTGTAGTAAAAAAAATCTTTTGCGATACTTATACATGTCTCCTTATGTAGCGTTATGAACCGAACCGAGCCACTGAATATTGACTGTTGAAAATAAAATTTTCCCCAAGAATCAAGATTATAATATATTAATCCACGCTCAAGTCACCATAATGCATTTCTGTCTACGCCTTCGATTAATGCATTTAAATATTTAAAAAAATTTTTAGGTTTACTGGGAATAGCTGATGGACTAAACGGACATGGAAAAAAACTTGAACCTTTTCCTCCAGGAACTTTTGAAGAATATGATATTCTAGAAAACGGCAAAGTTAAATTAGTAAGGAGTCAGCGGTATTTTAGTCCTGGAGATAGACCAGTTTGCAAACCGTTTTTGCCATGGGAAGGTAATGTAGTACACATTTTAGAATGATATTTCCTTAAAGTTTATAATAAAGCTTTTAAATTTAAGTTTAAAAATCCTTTAGGATTTTGTTGCAGGTTAAAAGGCTCTGGTACAAAATAGCGCAGGACAAAATAGCGTGGACAAAATAGCGCAGGACAAAATAGCGTAGGACAAAACGGCGCAGGACAAATCAGGGCAGGACAAAATAGCGCAGGTCAAAATAGCGCACGTCAAAAATCCCAAGTCGATTTGCCCTGTCCAGCCGAAGTGGACCAGGGGCCGAGGATAGGTTAGGTTAGTATCCCATCCTGACCCGGTTAGGTTTTTTTACAAAAAAAAACTTACCTGATCTGTTCAGGCCCCTGGTCCACTTCAGCTGGGGCAGTTTGAGTGAAAAGGTTAGGCCTTCAGTATTTCAGTAATGCGCTATTTTAGTAATGCGCTTTTAAGTCTTGCGCTAGTTTGGTCATGTACTATTATTACCTGCGCGATTTAGTCAGCGCGATTTGGACCTGCGCTATTTTGTACCACTGCCGTAAGAATAATAGTAACATAAAAACTAGCCTAACCAGGTCAGGTAAGGTCTGCAGGTTAGGTTTTAATATATTATGCCCAGCCTAACCAAGATAGGTTAGTTTATTTTTTAGTCTACTAACCTAATCATATCAGGTTAGGTCTGCAGGTAAGGTTTTAGTATATTAAACTAACCAAGTAAGGTTAGGTTATTTTTTTAGTATCTTTTTGAGATCTGCGCTATTTTGCGCTATTTTGTCCTGTGCTATTTTGTCCCGCGCTATTTTTTCCGCGCTCTTTTGTCCCGCGCTATTTTGTACAAGAGCTGGTTAAAATTATGTTTAAGAAAATTGATTAAGAACATATGCTTAAATGGGTTCCCATAGTTTATCACAAAGGACAAATGAAAAATTATCTAAGATCATCAAGGATAATGAACATGAAAAGAAAGGAGCGAGTTGCTCATGCTAGGCCTGGCTGCTTTTTATAATTTTGTCCTTTTTGATTTTGTCCGGTTTTGATAAATTACTTTATACTAAACTTCGATTTTGCTCTTGTTTTGTTTTGATAAATGACTTTTTTGTATTATCTTTGGCTATAAAGAATTCCGTTATTGCCATTGGACTGTTATACCTTTGTCATTTATGACCTAGGACGATTTTGTTTTTGTCATTTACGAAATTCTTTAAATTAGATTTTGGCTGATTTCTGTAAATAAATACCATTTGTGGACGCCACTGTGAGTGATACACAGTGATAGGAATCAAAATTTTACCTTTTTCATACAATGTTATACATCTATTTTCCTAAAGAGCTTGGTTTTTACGCAAATTGCAAAAAAACAAATATTACAAACTTTTTTTAAGATTTTTAAAAATGATCCCAGTTTAGGGACACCAATAAAATGTTTAGTGTAATATTGATCAAATTATGATTTACATTGTCCAAAATAGTCCATACCCTACATGAATTTATACGGCATTTTGTGATAAAAGCAAACCACCCACCACCCATACAAACAATTTAAGAAGGATCCGCCCCCCCCTGACAGGGGGGGAGCCGCCTCTAAAAGTAAATTTTTTCCGTTTTTTGCATTTTACTCAAAAACTAATAGACTTTATCGAAAAAGTTGTGGTATAATTTTTTGTAGGGTATAAAATTCTCTATCAATTCTATGTACCACTTGTCGTTCCATCTCTTTTCTCCCAAAACATAACCTAACTTGATCAATATTTTAAAAATACAAAAAAAAACGACTTTTTGTATAGGATATTTTTAACAAAACACTACTATATTGACTAAACAAGATGCTTAGCTTATTTAGACAAAATTTTAAAAAAACCTAATAGAAAAAAAAAAATTTCCCCCTTATTTATGTTAAAACTTTTAGTTACATGCTAAAAGTGCGATGAATCGGGCTTTTGTGATAAGAGCAAGCCTAGGAGCAAAGCATTTGGCACACACGCTTGGTGAAGCAATATATGAGCATTTTGAAAAAGAAAGGTGCCCTCTTCCCCCCTTCTTTGAGTGGTGGTGCCCTTGGTATTTTGTGTGATAGTAAATCACAAGGAATTTCGTGATTTTAGAGTAGAAAAAATAAAAAAGGTTTATTTTTATTATTATTTTAACCTCTAGTTCATTTCCAATAATCAAAAGTCCAATAATAATCAAACAATCAATACTTCTGCAATACTTTTTTTTCTTTATAGTTCTTCGTATTCAAATAATTCATCCTCGGTGGACCTTAAAAACGCAAGAAGAGTTAATTTGAAGTAAGTACTTGCCTACATAATTTTTAGGTACTTACATATAATTAGTACAGGACTCCTTGCAATTCCTGCAGAAAAGCGTACATCTCATATTTGAGGCCTTGCATAAACATTTTGTAGAAGGACATCCTGCCCTACAGTTGCACTTTGTCAGCTCTTCTAATGCTTCATACACCACGGGCTTGGTAGTCCATATCGGCAACCAACGATCGTTCCATTTCCAGCCCCAGTGCTTTGGGGATGGTATTTCACATGCAATGTTTAAGTTGCCCCACAAATGTATTAGGAACTATCATCTTAAGAAGCTAGGCATCTTTTTTAGTAAGTTTAATAGTGTTTTGGTCAAGCAATCTAATTAAAAGTTGGTTTTTAGTGTAATTTGAAAATATTAGTTTTGGGGGTTAGACAACAGATGTGGTACATGAAATCGACAGAGAATTTTATGCTCTACAAAAAAGCATACCACAACTTTTTCGATAAAGTCTATATTTTTGCGTAAAATGCAAAAAACTGAAACAATGCACCTTTAGAGGTGTCTATCCCCCCCTACCAAGGGGACATACAAATATTTTAGGAAGGGGAGCTTCCTAAAATGTTTGTATGGGTCCAATAAATGTTTGTGCGGAGTGGTTTGCTTTTATCACAAAACTCCGTATGATAGCATTTTTGAGCTTGTAGGGTATGGACTAAAAGGAAACTTTTCCATCTAAATAACGAACGTATACATTTTATATTAAAGAGCTTTCTTTTTAAGACGATTTCTGTAAATCACCCACATGAATAACTAGTGTAAACTAAAATTTAATTTTCTTAATTATTTTTTTACCTATGTTTTATAAAAATGATTGATGATTGGCGTGCATAGTTATAGGCTTTAATATATTTTTACCCATCGTGAAAAGTCCCTATTTATTATAGAACCATCAAAGTAGTGCCGTTTTAAACGTTTATAGGCTTTCTTCAATTTTTGTAACATATAGTTTTTTATAAAACTGATATTTCTGTAATAATAATTAAGAAGAACTCAAATAAGGCAAAATGTTTTTTTCTCCAAACCGTTTAAGCTAGAACTAGCGGAATACGTTCGATGCGCTTTTTATTTGTCTACAACATTTATATTAGTATTCTTTTGCAATAAAGCTTTAGTTAAGAAGTTATTGAAAAAAGTACAAAAAATAGGCAAAAAATTTACAAAATAGGGTATATTAAAAATTTTCTATTTTCTAAACCATTTAGGCTAGAACTAGAACTACGACCGTTTAATGACTCTTTTATTTGTTTTTAACTTTTTTTTGTCTGACTAGTTTTTCTAAAAAAGGCTTTACTTTAAAAGTTATTGAGAAAATAACAGAAAATTAGCAAGAAATCAAGAGGGTGGCGCCAGTGGTAGTATATGTAATAAAGCAAATTACATTATTTTAACTTTTTAGAACCTACATTTTCATTTATTTATATCTTCACTTTGTTTTAATTTCCATATAACATAAACCATCTTTTCTCATTGCTTCAATTTCGTTACAGTATCAGTATTATTTTTATATTTTTTTTTGTAGAACTAAAATCTGGTAAGCATGAAGAAAACATTTCAAAACTATTTAGAATGGCCATCAAAAAGAGGTTAATGGCTGATAGAAGAATAGGTTGTTTCTTGTCGGGTGGCTTAGACTCGTCATTAGCGGCTGCACTTCTAGTGCAGGAAGCAAAGAAGATAAACTTACCGTATAAAATTCAGGTGAGAAAAATATATTTTAACTTTTTTACCTATAAATTGTTATTTCATAAAACCAAAAGTTTATTCATCTTGTGTGAAACCACCAGAAACAACTACTCCGAGGGAAAATACCCCTACCGGCATTGAATTATACTGATGGTTTGAAGCTTTCGTTGGGAACTTGTTAAAACTGTTTGGTTTCCACTTTCTCCAACGTCGATCATGAGGATACGAGTGATCCCCGTCTGGAACACGTCCTGATAGTCAGGAACAAATGTTCCATGCCAATCCACGACCGGACCGGTTTCGACCTTTTGGGTCATCCTCAGGTGAATGTAGGCGATAGCTCCGTGTAGAACATAAGTTGTGGCTCTTATGCTCTACACGGAGGCTTCTAGTCCGGTGCCTAAGCCACTTTTGTCTGCATTTTTGCATACCGTAATGAAACTTGGCACGATTATAATACAACACTATGGTATTATTTTACAAAGTGGTGCTTATCCCGAACCCAGTGCAGAGCAAAGATACAAAGTGTTTTATTTTTAATTGCATCTATCTCATTAAAATTCTGTATAAAATTTAAATGTCAAGCTAGAGCAATGAAACTTAGCACCGATTATAATGACATATACGATTTTATTTTAAGCGGTAAAAAAATTAAATTGTTTTATTTTCTTCCAAGAAATAAAAAATAATATATATTTTTTTTTAATTTATGGTGTGGGTGTTGAGTAGAAAAAAAAATTCCAGGCGGTTAGTTATCCAAGATAACTTGCTAAAATTTACTATAAGTATTAACAAATTGCTCCTCTTTAAAACAAGTTTTCCTGGACTGGGGTGACATTTACAGGGTCGGAGTACAGACGGGTTTTAAGTAATAATTGTAAATTGAAGAAATCTAAAAAGATAGAAAGGTATGTGGTTTACTGGACGTAACGATATTTTCAAAAGATCCAAATAAAAAATACTTAGTTTTTATTTATATTTTACGAAAAGAAAATGAAAATTTTGTTGAACTGTTAAAAATACAGGTTGTTTTTAAAAATAAGTTACATTTTTATGATCAATTTAATTAGTTTTTTTAATGACGACGTTACAAATCACTATGGAAAACTCAGTCATTACGTTACAACAATACTAGTACAGCTTTAATTTTCTTAAATAAAAACTTTTGTACAGAGTGTTAAAAAGTAACTAGACAATAAAGTTTTTTTGTAATTTTTTATTTTAGTGCTGAAAATTCAAATAACTCTAGATATGTCAAATAAACCTCTCATTGCAATCACTATATTTTCCTTTATAAACCATTTATCGTACTCTATTTTTGTGATCAGCGCTATATCATTACCTTTTTCCGAATGTACATACTGGGCGACAACAACTTTGCTGTCATTTTTACTGTTTTGTACATTATTTATATTAGCTACTGCGTTAATAAGAATTTTGCAATGAAACTTAGCACAATTTGTCGGCTTATTACAGGGTAATTTTGTAATATGCTGAAAAATACAAGGTGATATTAAAAAAATCATGTAAAAGTAGTAGTCTCAAACTTTGGGTTATACCGGTTATGCAGTTTAAGATACTTTCTAAATTTTACAACTTTTTAAAACTACAAAAATGCCTTTCTCACATGGTGTAAATTGTTTTATTTAGCTTTGTAATTGTAAGAAAATATAGAAAATAATATATTTCTTTTGTCAATATATAATTTTTTTTAATACGTACAACATTATTTCCAGCACATTTAAAATTAGAAAATATACAGTAGAGAGTTAAACTGTTAATCATCTATGTAGCTGTTACTTAGAGACTTTAAAACATACAGGGTATTTAAATAAAAGTCGGTAATATTGTTATTATCAAAAAGGTCGTTTAAGTTATTAGGCAAAATGTTAATATTTTTTCCGCACTAAAGGATATGGCACTGGGCCCATTATTCCTGGCGCTCATAAGATTTTGTTTATATTATAATATGCTATTCTCCTCTTTTAAAGTAGCATTTTTTGTAAACGACATTTTTTTGTAAGCCTTCTGAGTAAATGAGAAATCGGCTTCAAAGTATTAACTTTTTAATATACACATCAGTGGTTTTTACTGTAAGGTCATTGTTTATGCTAAATAATGCATCAGTAAGTACCCTTAAACTTTCAGAATATATTTTTGACAATTTGATTTATTATAAAAGTTACAGTGCGTTATAGCAAAACGTCGTAAATTGCCATTGTGGTTGAAAAAGACAAAAAATGGCAAATTGTTTTGTTTGTAACGAGCAAAATGCTCGCTTGCGATTAACAGGCATCAACGATGAGAACGAGGATAGGAAACGGGCAATTTATGTTCTTCATAGAACCCGATTTCGTCAACCCAATGCAGTAGTGGGAGACGAGTCAAGACTCTGCCTTGGGTTTATTTTTGTTTTTTGTTTATTGCTCGATATTTTGAAAACCACTCTAGTTATTTTTAAATTCGATATAATATCTGATTGGGCATCTTTTTAGCTTTACGAAAGTTGTTGAGTTTCAGAAATCCCCATAACAAACCGTGTAGCTATTACTATCTGTGATACCCTGTGAGTAGTCGCGTTATCGCTTTTTTGCGGTTAGTAAGATTATGTTACAGGTTATCCAAAGAGGGCAAATGGGCCCCAGAGAGAAGAAAAAAAGAGAAAGTCCTTGCGGTGCTATTATGGTCTTGGACAACTCGCTGCTGGCAAACATAACTTCGGCTCAACTAATCTGACTTAACCTGACCTGCGGCGAATTAACGCAGCTGCGATTTAACTTTGCGGTGGCGCAAATCTGTCGCAACAAGTTAGAGGCGGCGAGTTGTTTCATTGGCTGGTAAATTAAACGGTTTCAAATATCTTTTTTGACAGACTGAGAATGGCAGCCGATTTTTAAAAATAACGCGTACCATGGAATCTTTACAAAAATGGAATGTTTGTCGAATTTCAGTTATGTTTCATTTGGTAACATTTATGCAAATCCATAATTGATTAAAATACTTTGAAAATCCGTCTGACCCATCTGACTGTCACAATAATCTTCCCGGTACTTTGCACTGTTACTCAGATTGCATTCTAAATGCACGTGTTAAAAGTTGTATGATGTTTCTCTGTATATAGATCTATCAAAAACTTGACAATTTTTCAGAGAAAGGTTAGAGAAATATACAGTAGCGTTAAGTTCACCATATATGGCACTGATCTATAAATCAAAAATGGTAATACTTTGAAGCCGATTTCTGGTTTACTCAGAAGGCTCACAAAAAAATGTTGTTTACAAAAAATGCTTCTTTAAAAGAGGGGAATAGCATATTAGAATATAAACAATATCTGATGGGCGCCAGGAATAATGGGCCCAGTGCCATATCCTTTGTGGAACAAGAATAAAATCAAAAGACGCGTAGGTGAGTTATAGTAAAAAAATATTTTTAAAAGAGACACATAGTATATAGTACCAGCAATCAAATTTTTTTTTATATATAAATAAAAGCTGTCTTATAACTAAATGAAAAATACAAAAAATGCAATTATGTAATTTTATTAAAAGTGTATTCTTTGGTGCCCAGGAAATGGCAGATTATGTTAAAAATTCAAAATTCTAGATACTTGATTCCACTTTTACTTAAGTTATCAATTTTTATTAAGGCTTAGTCAGGTATTTTTAATAATCCCTGGCGTAAGACCCGAGACTAGTTGGTGGCTCTTCTCGGGTAACACCAGATTAAGGTGTCAGTTTTGACATGTCATGTAAACAGTTTGAAAGATTGACTCAATTAGTATTTATTTTGGTTTAGGATACTAAATTACCTAAAAATCGATACCCCACACGACCACTTTAGACGGATTAAGATCTGAACAATTTAGACTCCTACATTTTGCTCCCTCTCTCCTCAAAAAGAAACCTTATTTCCAACGTTTAATTTTAATAGATTTTTTTTCAATCTATAAGCTACATAGCTATAAGCTTAAAGAAACAAAAAGTGTACGCGATACTAGTTTTATATTTAATTTATCAATTTTTCCTTTCCCCTGTATCTTGGCCCTGCACGGGGTTCCATCGGAGCACCACTTTTAGAATGGCATTTATAGGTGTCTGCTACCTCTGTGCCAAATGTCGTCACGGTACGCGAAAATGCAGACAAGCCCCTAAATTTCCGGCTTAAGCCCCGAACTATTCTACCAGTATTTATTAAGGCGTAAGTTTTAGTCTAGGTTTTGGTTTAAGTTTAAGGTTTAGGTTTAAAATTTAAATGTGCATTGGTTTGGAAAAATTGATTTTTTGCCGAAACAGGCCGCAATTGATTGGGTATTTTTACCTGTACGGACGATAAAATGTCCTAAAAATTTAAATTTAAGACGATTTGTTCTTGAAATGGACCATATAGACCGGAAAAAAGAAGAAAACATGGAAAACTGATTTTTCTACAACTGTCTAATTTAGACTTTAAACCCCTAGGTCATGGGATTCCGACTAAAAATCGTCCTAAATTTTAAACTACCTACGGGGTGGCTTATCTCATTGTAACTTGAAAACAATCACGTTTTTGTTAATTTATTTGTTAAAAATGTAAAATTTGATCATATTTAGAAACGATATGACAAAATTTTATACGATTTTTAGCTTCAATTAAGTATTAGAGCGAGTTTTTTAGGGCAATGTACACAAGGCTGGATAAACCGTTTAGTACTAAATTCTCATATCTCTTTTATATTTTAGCATGTAGCTTTTAAACGATATTTGCCTTGACGAGGAAAGTAAAAAAAATGATCTTCAGATTAAAATTCAAATAAACTCACACGCGATTTGTTTATTTGCAAATAATCTTTAAATTAATGTAATAAAAAATGTTTTTATTTATTTATTTATTTATTTTAATACTTTTAAAATACAAATATAAATTAATAACGATTTCTGTTGTTAGTTCGCTTCCTGATTATGCGCACTAGTTTAAAAAATCTGTGACTTAAACCAAAAAAATCAAAATGGCGGTACAAAAATGGCGGACTTTCACATTTCTGAACCAATATGCATCAAATTCGGAACTTTAAATCCGCGAGTTTATTTATTTTTCTAAAAAACAAAATGTTGAATTGTATACTAACCACCAAATACCTATTTGGAAAAGTTTCAAAAAAGTTATTATCTAACAAATAAAGAAATATTTTATATGAAGTTAAAAAATTGTATTAAATTTTGATAAAACATTTAATACATATAAACATAAAATACAACATTTAACTTAACCATATTTCGAATAAATGATATTTGAAGTAAATATTAAACTACATTAAAACATTAATTTGGCTTTTTCATGATACTGAAAAGGCTTTCTATATAAATTTCTTGATCATCAAATTCATTTTCTTTCAGGCCTTTGTTGGCCCCTGTTTTTTCAAGTAGGTAATTCCATCCATGTGTTTTTTATTCTGTAGGATTTTTTGTAGTTTTAAACCATTCTTCACAATCATACTTTTTCGTTCTAGCGAAACTTTTATCACAGCTAAAATCTGTTATTTAAACCAATCTTGATTAAATAGCTGGAATTGTTAAAAGATGTCATAAATATCAAAAATTAATATAAATGTCAATGTAGCCAGCTCATTCGTTTCCTTGACTCAACCTTTCTTAAGGAAAGCTTTATAAAATAAAAACGCTGAGAAATCTTTGAGGACGCCCCGCAAACGTCCGACCTTAAGGCTCGACTATAAATTCCACCCTAAATCAACTCAATATAAATATAAATTTTATTGAAAGCGTTTGCTTTTTTTAGTGGCGTATTTGGAAAAAGGTTTTAGGGGACCGAGACAGTTTTGAGGGTGAGGGAGACCCCATAAGGCCGTATTTTATGTTACTTTATATTTGTATTCATGAAATATGTGAAAAATTTCTAAAAAAACTATTAGCTTAAAGGGGGGGGGGTTCCCTTCTTATATAATTCACTGGCTTTTTTAATCCATTTTGTGTTCAATTGAATCCAATATGGCGGAACGCTTGTAGCAGTCATTTTCCATTAATAGTTTTAATGCGCTCTAGCCATACAGATATATTTAAGATGTACGTGCACCGAAATGACAGCAGATGACAATCCCAGTACTTAGTCCAGCAAGTGTCAGTCAAGTCACTTTTACGTCATTTTAATTAATTTAAAAATTTATTTTTCAGTTTCGTTTTGTTTGTGCAAGTTATATAATAAAAATTACGAAATTAGAACACATTTTCCGACAATGTCAAGTTTGGGAAGTAAGTGTAAATTGAAAAATGTAAGTAATTCACTTAAATATCGCTGCATTTTCACTTAAACCTCGTTCCCTACAAACTTAAACCTATAGTTTAAACCATTTCTTTTGCGTTTTTTCCATTTTTTTCACGAAATCCTTGCAGATTCTTATTTAAACCGGTTTTTTTCATTGCGATATAACCTATGTAGTTATAATTAGTCCAAAATTCCATTAACTTTTATTAAGTTTAAAAGAAATTCAGTTAAAACGTTTCACAAAAGTTAAACTAAAAGTTAAACTTAAACCTTAAACCATCTTAGTAAATACCGCTGTTCATGTTTATATGAAAATTGTGTATTTAAATCACTTATAAATTTCAACACTAAAATTACGCTATTGAATTTTGAAACATCCTGTATATATGATAATATATCCAGAAGCTTAAATTGCATATCAGTAAGTTAGTATATTTTAATGAGCATTTCTTAAATAAACGTTCTTAGCATTTGTTTTTTTTTTAAATTTTAGTCATTTGCAATCGGTATGGACGGAAGCCCAGATTTACCAAAAGCTAGACAGGTTGCAGATTACATCGGCACTGAACACCACGAAATTCTATTTACTGAAGAAGATGTAGAAAAAATTCTTGATGAGGTTATTTATACTTTAGAAACGCCGGATATAACCACTATCAGAGCATCTATTCCAATGTATCTTATTTCCAAATATGTTAAGGATAATACAGATACAACGGTAAGTAAAGTAAATCGGTGTAGGTATATTAGCAAAAAGAAACAAGAAGTTTTGTGACCACGCAAAAAAAAAATAATTTAATCTTCGAACATCAATCAAGACCAAAGAACAAATAAAAATATCTCAGAAACTGAAGCTTTTCAAAATATCTCAGCACCTAAAGTTCCTAAGTTTTTGGTTATAACACAAATTATTGAGCAAAACGTAGTCTACTATATTCCGAAAACCGCATCTGTGAAAAAATTGGCATTCTTGAAATTTTTTAATTGTGTCGAACACTATTTTATCTGAAAATGTTATAAAAATCCGAATAAACCGAACCGAACCGTACAGACATACACACACACACACACACAGACAGAAATCACGACGATAAGATTCGGTGTTATATGAAGAAAATATCCTCCAAAATATAATAACTACTTACCTTCTCTAGCCATTGCTGCGCAGGCTAGGAAGGTAAAAACTAAACTACCCCTGAATTCTAATGTAAGGAATTCTGAATAAAAGCAAATTAAGCGTTAACTTGAGAATTTCTGCGGACGCTTATGTCATTAAAAAGATAGTTGTGCTTTTTTTGTACACTCTTTTACTGTTCTGATATTTTAAATACAAATTTTATGGGCAAAATCATCCTATCTGTTCTAGAGTTAACTTAAAATATAAAGTTTTTAGTTAAACTTTCTTAGGACAACTTTGCCCATTCTATAATTTAATTTTTTATCGGTTATGTTAAAGATTGCGAGGAAAATTGACAAATAAATTTGTTGCCAAGATCTCGATAATTCCTAAAATAATTTTTACTATTATTTATAAAGTTCTAGCTAAAATAATTTTTAAACACGTTTCGAAAAAGACTTTTTGCACACTGGCAAGACAGTTTGTCGAACCGTAGGTAGGTAAGGTATAAAGTCAAGCGGGATGTACAAATACAACTGCAAAATAAAATAAGTAGTCCAGCCATTATAGAATTTTAGCTTGCAAAAGGCAGCATACTCGCGATTTTGACATATGTTATTGACATTGGAGTCCTAAAAACAAATTTGAGTTTTCGACCTTGGGGGGTGGCCCAACTAACATTTATAGTAGCAGCTACACGCTCCAAAGACTTTGCTACTGTCTTATGGTAGAAATGTGGTGATCGCAATAAAAATTCGGCACTTTTTAGTTCTGTCTACTATCTAGTATCACAAAAAAGTAGAGCTTTCGTAAAAACGACCCTCTAGACTACTTCTTAGTCTATTCTGATAGTCTTCAGTAGTAGATATATTATAATCCCATTATTCTATTGTTCTTTTGTATGCAGGTGTCTTTTTAACAATAGGCGAAGGGTTATGGTTTTTTTAATAATAGCTTTATTGTGCGAGTCCTTTTTAGAGCATAGCCGAAGAGTACGTGTCTCTTTTTGACTTTTGATATTACAATTTGCAGTTATGGGGGCTTTTGTTTTTTTGACAATAGCGGAATAGTGCGACTTGTTTTTTGGGCATAGGCCAATAGTATGAAGGTAATTTTGTATGAGGAGGAGTTTGGACGGGGTTTTTAGAGCATAGGCCAATAGTGTAAGTGCTTTTTTGACTTTGATATTACAATTTACAGTTATGTGTGTCTTTGTCTTTTGTGCGCAGGTGTACAGGTTGATCTTTGTCTTTTTTACCATAGCCGAATAGCGTGGGCGGTCTTTTTGGCTTTGATATGATATCGGATAGTTGCGAAGACCATTATCTTTTGTGTACAGAGGCGAGCACTGTGGGTGGTCTTTTAACCCTAATATGACAATGTAAATTTATATGTGTCTTTCCCTTTTGTGTGTAGGTGTGCAGGTGTGAGTGGCTCTTTCTCTTTTGTATGTGGAGGCAAACAACAAAAGGTGTTTATTGACATCGACAATGAATGGCCTGATGAATTTAAGCTTAAATTTATTACCCAACAAGTCAAGACAAGTCTAAGTAAATATCGCATTCTCTTGTTACTAATTAAACCAGGTGTTCATTCATTATGCTTTGTGTGCAGCTGCAAAAGGTATTATTGACCTCGAGAATAAATGGCCTTGAGCCCAAATCAATACTTCAAGGCCGACCATTCATTACAGATTTATAAGTCAAGGTTGCATATATTGTGAAAGAGTGGGGGGTTAAGCCGGCTGTCTTTAAAGACTGATCCTAGCAACACAACAATTATATTATTAAAATTTACATCAAAGAACTATTATTAGCTGGAAGATGATTTAGAAAGATATCATTTTTTATCATTGAATGTAAATAATAATAAACAATATTGTAGAATTAATAGTATATAATATAAATAATAAACACAGGCTTTTTGCAAACAATTTTCTTTTATTTAACTTAGATGAAAAACGCAATACACATTTATAAATTATATTAGATTGATTAACTATGATACTAAATTACAATAAATAAAAAATACATACATATATGAGTCAAATAATGTGAATGAATGTTATAATATATTTTTTAATAAAATCTCAAGTAGTATTGATAAATCATCTGAAAATAAAATTTTAAGCTCTAAAAAAATCAAAATTAAGCCTTGGGTTACCATAGGTCTGTTAAATAGTATAAGAAAAAGGGACGATCTTTTTACAAAATATAAGTCAAATCCAAAAAATTTAGATTTAAGAAATAAGTATCTTGCTTACAGAAATCGTTTACGAAAACTATTGTATGATTCTAAAGCACAATATTACAAAACACTTCTAGAAAATGAAACCAATATAAAAAAACAGTGGGCCACTATGAATGAGCTTACAGGCAATCAAAATAAAACAAATAACACAATAAAATCTATTAAAACTGAAAATAACCTAGTCATAAATACAAAGCAAGATATAGCAAATCACATAAATTCCTACTTTTCTAACATAGGTCCCCAAATTGCAGAAACATGTAAAAACATTAACCTTGATAACAATGTAAAACAGTCATTTACCAACAAAGTTATACATGACTCACTAAATTTTTCTAACATCCAAGAAATTGAGGTAAGAAATATAATAAAAACCTTAAAAGCAAATAAAGCTCCCGGTATTGATGGCATAAAGTCAAAAATTCTGAAAGAACTTAATCAATATATTTCGCCTGTATTAACATATATAATAAATTTGTCCTTTAATCAAGGTGTTTATCCAGATGCTCTTAAAACTTCACTTATCATTCCTTTACACAAAGGTGGCCAAAGGGACAACTGCAGCAACTACCGACCTGTAGCTCTCTTGTCAATATTTTCTAAAGTATTTGAGAAAGTTGCTAAATATAGAATACACAACTTTTTAAACCAAAATAATTTTTTTGCTGAAAATCAGTATGGATTTTTGCCTCAAAAAAGCACTGAACTAGCATTAGTAAACTTTAATACATTTATTGCAAAAAAACTTGATCAAAAACACAGAGTCTCTGCACTTTTCATAGACATTCAAAAGGCATTTGACACAATATCACATTCCAAATTATTAAAAGTACTTGAAAATGCAGGAGTAAGGGGGAAAGAACAAAGTTGGTGCAAGAGCTTCTTAGAAGGGAGAACACAAATTACTAAAATTGAAGGTTTTTTAAGCAATAGTCAAAAAATAAAAACAGGAGTCCCTCAGGGAAGTGTGCTGGAGCCTCTTCTTTTTGTCATTTATATTAATAGTATTTTTCAAGGAAAGTTCAAAGGCCAATTAATTGCATTTGCTGATGATACAGTTCTCATATATTTCAATAAAACCTGGGAAGAAAACTACGATCAAATTAAGCATGATATCATCTTACTGAGAACATGGTTTTGTATGAATGATATGTTAATTAATGCAACAAAAACTAAATATTTAAATTTTACCTACAAAGGACAGTGTAAGCTACCTTCTGACCTAAAATATCACATTAACTGCAATACAGATAATAACTGCACTTGCCAAATCATAGAACAGTCAAAGTCAATAAAATATCTTGGAATAATAATTGATGAAAATTTAAATTTTAAAATACACATAGAATCACTAAATAAAAAACTAAAATACATTCTTAGCAAATTTTATTTTGTAAAAAAAATGCTTCCAAAATTTCTAAAAAGAACACTTTACTTTGCATTGGTCCAATGCCTACTAAGCTATGGTATAACTATATGGGGTGGCCTATACAGAACAACTTTATCCAGTATTGTAACCAAACAAAAAGCTTTTATTAGATGCATAGAAGGGTGTGGATATAAAGAGCATACTGAACCAATCTTTAAAAATCTAAAAATTTTAACTTTAAATGAGCTTTATTGCGTTAGCACATCAAAACTAATAATAAAAAATTTCAATTTTCTAGACTTTCAACTAAGTACTAATAGAACTAAAATTTTTATTCCCAGAGTTGAGAGGTCGCTCAGTCAGAGGATGTTCTTTTATTTAGGTGCAAGGATTTTTAATTGCATACCAGAGGAAATAAAGAAACTACCTATTAGAATATTTAACAAAAAAATTAAAACATTTTTCTTACAAAACAATTTGGTCAATACTATTCTAGCCAGATCTTTTGATGTACCTGTATTTTGATCTTTTCTAAAAATTATCTCTTGCCTTAAAAATAGAATGCTGTTATAGAATTAGTAACTAAATGTACCTGTTTACAAAAGTACCTGTTTAAAATATTAGAATATATGTACTTTGAAATAACATTAGTTATTACATAATATATTTTTGTACCTACATATGTTTAAATTTTATTTAAGATTGATGTTTTTACTTTAAACTATAAATTTTTAACTCAGATCTATCTGTATTCATATTAACTTAATTAAATCTGTCTTATCTACTTATATTTATTGTAGCTTAAAAACATATTGTATACCTACTGTTATTTGTTGAAGAAATAGTTTAATTATTTAGGTCAATACTATTTATTTATCGGTTTCTATTGTAATAATGTGTTACAATATCTGACTGTTATTTTTAGATAATTTTAGTTTTAACTTAAAGATTTTTGTTTTATTAGTTTACAGTTTTTCTTAAATACTAAATTTCATGCAATACTAAATTAATGAGGCACTCAGGGTTCATTTCCTTGCTTTGTTATTTTGATAAACATTGTTATTAATAATAGGAATAGAAGTTTTTGTAAAATGTAAAAGACTGTATTTAAATAAAATAAATTCAATTCAATTCAATTCAACATTCATACAACATCAGACTTGGCTATCCAAGAATTAAATTTGTCAGAGAACCCCAAGCATTTAACAAAATATTGCTCTTTGTTATTATTTATTTTCTTCTTCAATATTTTTTCTACCAAATAAATTCCAGTTGTTTTAGATTTTCGAAGTTCCCATTCATAAAAAGCGCCTCGTATGGGCTCACCATCAATACTTTCCAACTGGTAGGTTGGTGGATTTGTCACATTCTTTTTAATAATAATAAATTGTTCCGTTGACCAAGATGGTGTATAGCCTTTTTCAAATAGTGACTTGTATTTACTAATTCTTACAATGTCGCCCAATTTAAACTTGAATTTTTTAGGTGCTATTTTAATATTTTCATATTCTGTAATTGGAGTACGTGGCTTAACGTCAATAGGTCTCATCCTAATAGTTCTGTGAAATGTGTTGTTGTATTTTTTAACATCTTGCAAAATATGAACCCACTTATAGCTCCCTAATGCAGAGAACTCTTTATAAAGATTTGTTTTTAAAGTTCTGATTACCCTTTCCACAATAGCAGCCTTCTTGACACTGTAAGTATAGTAGTGGTTGATTGAGTTCTTTTTTAGAAGTGCTTGGAAATGTTTATTAAAAAATTCTGTTCCTTGGTCAGATTGTATGTTGTGGGGATAATAATCGGCTTGTTTAAAAACCTCCATCATTGCAACACATATTTCAAGTCCAGTTTTATTTTTTATTGGTCTAGCCCAAACAAATTTTGAAAAGCAATTTATACATACTAAAATGTATCTATATCCAAGATTATATTTCGAGAATTGCTGCATTTCAGCCAAATCAATCAGCCATAAATCCCTAAAACCTTTTATTAAAGTTTTTCTTCGGAGGAAATTTTTTCTTGCTGGTTTATGTAGCTCATTTACCACTTGAATTTTTTGCTCACTAGTCATATTTAAAAAAAAATATTTATTATTCAGTGGAGGTGTGATATTCTATGCGTCCGTCTGACGAAGATATTGGTTCTCAAGAAGGTTCAGGTGGCTGATGTTTTAAAACTTTTCTTTCTATGGTACTCAATCTCGTATGTAAATTTAACAATAGTTTACCACTTGTCAATTGCTGCGTTTTAAGTTTTTCACTAGTGTAGGTTTCTAAGTTGGTTTTTACTGCAGTAACAGATTCTGTTATAGCGAGCTTTAGTTCTTCAACTAATTTTTGAAAACGATTTTCCAAAAAGTTCTGATTGACAGCGTCGTTATGATCTATTGCATCTGCTATGTTACATAAACGCTTATTATCAATGTCAAAGTGATTTTTAGCAGTCAAATTAAAACCATTGCCTTGCACGCCCTTTTTGACACGACCAAATTTGTCAATTGTGTTGTTTGCGCCTCCCATGTTAGATATTAACTGAACCACATGTGTTATTGTAGAAATATCTTATAAAACCTAAAGCATCCTAATATATTACCCTTTCTTCTTTTAGTTCTTCAATTATAGACAAAATTTCATTATCATCCCCAGTATGTCCAGCCATATTTGAGCTCCATAATAATCGCAAACGACCAACTAATTCTTTTGCAGTATTCCAGTATACATAGTTTACTTTGTTATTATTGAACTCTTTGAGATTTGAAATTTTACTTTTGGTTATACCAGAACCTTGTTTATGTCTACCATGTTTCGGTGTTAGAATTGGTTTTATAAAATTTTTAAATTTTGCAGGTCGGCTGGTATTTATTTTATAGATATCATTATACTGGTTTTAACAGGCTTTTGATAAATTAAGTATTTGCTTGTAATCGTTGAGTGCTTTTGGGTAAATATCTGCAATATTTGATACTCTTGATTTTTTTTTAAATAACAAATCGTATAAATCACGATGAGCTGGAAATGCCCCATTCATATCTTTTTTATGATGAAGAGTTATTAGTCCATCTGGGAATTTAATGGTATTATAGATAGATGGGTTTGATTTAAGTCCATCCATGTACATTGGAGATATATAATTTAAATCTTCCTCCATATCGTTTCTCCACAATTCATCCATAGCTTGTTGGTTGGTACTATTTTCGGATAGATCCGATGTTAAATTATTATCACCCGATAATTCATTCGCAGTGAATGACTTTGGAGTTTGATGAGAATAAGAAGATACTGATGTTTCCATCAATGGTGGTGAAACTGGCGAGTAAGGTGCGTAAAAAGATTTATTTCCACCATCATATTCTTCTTCCAAGTCGCCAAGTCTAACGATCTCTGCCTTTTTTGCCCCCACAGCCGTATGGTAGTATTTGTCCTTTTTATGATTGCCGCATTTGTAACATTTTCAGAAATTTTCGACAGTGGTTTTGATATTGGTTCATAAAATTTTTCAAGACTTGTGTGATTTTGAGCCTGTTCATCTCTTAAAAATTTAAATTTTCTTCTTACTGCATCTGTCATAGCCACCAAATCACGTTTTAAACTTATTTCAGCATTTGACATATTTAACGATAAGATGTTTGCAGTTGATCGTTCTAAAAGCAACTAAAGTTATTGCTGCATATTTGTTAAACATATAAATAACTATCAAATTCTTTTCTATATCTACCATTGTTTAAATCTGCATCTTTATCAATGACTAAAAAGCCATATTTATCTTCCCAACATTTTCCACAGATTTCTTGAAATTGAGTAAAAGTAAAGTCTGGAGAAACATGATCTGAAAAATATAACGCAAGTTCATCTAATCTTGTTTAAATACTATTATGAAATTTGAATTATCTCGAACTAGTTGTTTTGGTACTCTAGAGTAGGTTTGTGCTAGGTAAAAACAATCGATATTTTTATGTCTTTCCATACAGTAATAGGATCTTATTACACTACAGCAAATAACGTCATCGAAAATAAATATTGAATTTGGTTTTGCATCTGATGGTGGTATAACGCTGGATGTGTCATCAAATGTGTAGTATCCAAGTCCTTTAATGGGTGATAAAATTTGTTTTAGAGTTTCATATTTCGGTTGAAACAACGTTTTGGAATATATATAGACATTTTCAAATTTTAGGCCTAGTGGGTGTGCAAGAAGCGTGAGAAGCACATTGGTTTTGCCACAGTTTGATGGTCCAATTATTAATCCGCGTATGGAGTTGGGTAGTAAAGATCCATGGCGCTGATAAGTAATACCACTACCCGTTTTTTCATCCCAATTAATAACTGAGATTCTGTCTTGTTGTTGCACTATGCGCATTTTTGCATAAACTGTCTTTTAGTATTTAAGCAGACTTGTATTTATATCAAAATCAGTTCAATGTCATCTGTCAAGCGAAAAAGTTGTTCAACAAAAGTGGGGCGACGTATATTTAATTCACTTTTGAATAAGCTTCCTGTAGAGTTGCACATCCCTGGTTATCAGTACTGTGGTCTGGGGACTAAACTTGGCAAAAGATTAGCGAGAGGAGATCCAGGAATAAATGTATTAGATAGAGCTTGCAAAAAACACGACATTAGTTACTCTATAAATTTGGATAATTTAGAAAAAAGACACAAAGCTGATCGTGAGCTAGAAGAAAGTGCGTGGAAAGTTGTTAAATCAAAAGACGCCGGAATAAAAGAAAAGGCTGCTGCATACTTTGTTACAAACGCAATGAAAATTAAACAAAAATTTGAATGGGGCTAAAAACGACAAAATCCAAAACACGAAAAATGGCTTTTGGATGTGCGGTAACTAGAAAAGTTTAGGCCAAAATAAAATAGATTCAGAATGAAAATAAGGGGAAATTTCACGATATTTCAAAAATTTCAAAAATTACCTTGGCAGCAGCCCATAAGCATTTAAAAGCTTCTGGGGGAAAAAAGAAGATTAAAACCCCAAGAGTAATCCCCATTCTAAAAATTGGTGGTATTTTACCTCTTATACCTATTTTTGCTGGATTATCAGCCCTTGGTTCATTAGCAAGTGGCGCCGCTGGCATAGTTAAAGCCATAGAAACCGTTAATCATCTTAAAAATAGTGTGGTTAGTGCTAAAAAACTACTTGTAGAGAGTAAAAAAGGGGCGGGTTTGTATTTAAAACTATATCGAACTGGATTAGGACTTTATTTGTCAAATTCAAAAAACTAGTAAAAGTCAAAATATTGATTTGGTAAAACATGCAAAAAAATTTTAAATTGCAAATTTTGTTGGTGTATTTATGAGAGATGCTCTTCCCAAAAGTGGACCCACCAAAACTGAATCAGCCATCATTAACTTAGACAGTGTATATGGACCAGGAACACATTGGGTAGCATATAGAAAGAAATCTAGAAAAGTTGTTTATTACGACAGCTTTGGTAACTTACCTCTGGAATTTATAAAGTACATGCATAGTGGACCTAATTATGCCACAGAAATTTGGTATACATATAATAACCAGCAAAGATATAATACAGTTTATTGTGGTCAGTTGTGTCTACAGTTCCTCTTTAAAAAAGAACTTGATTTTATAGTTATTTAAAATGATCCTTAGCCCAAAAACTGAACGTGCAAAATTAGCAAAAATGTATAAATCTTTAAAAGCATTTAGCGAAGCAAAAAGCTTGCTTCCAATGATAAGTGATGAACTATACGAGTTGCCTAAAGAAGTGATGATTGCATGTGTGCCAAATGAAATAGCTTTGGTATGGGAGAAGTTACCAGAAAAACTTAAAGAAGATATTGTAATATTAAAATATCAGTATTGTTATAATCATTACTCTACACACAACTCTGGTGATCAAATCGATGGTCCGCCACCAAAAAAAAAATTGTTGTTTATGTAACGCCAAGGGCTCGAATGTGTCTAAGTCTGAGGAAATTGTGGATTGTAATATTGCATCTAGTTGTTGTAAGACACAGTAAAAATGTCTTGTACTTTTACACTAAGTGGTTATTCAAGTATTCATCATTCATCTACCCTCCTATAGAAATAAATGGCAGAGAAAAATATGGACTGGGTCTTATAGGGTTTTATTCATATAATTCAATTTTTAACGTAGATGAAACTAATAATTGGTTTAGATTTAGTAAGCCGAACTGGAGAGGGGCAGTAATGTTAAAAATACCCCCTGGTGCATACGAAATAACCCAAATACATGATGCAATGCTGAAAGCTCTTCAAAAAGGTGCAAAAGATCTAGATGAAAATATTTTTAGCTTACGTGCAAACAATAGCACTTTAAAATGCGAAATTAAGTCAAAGTATCTACTTCACTTTAAACACTACATCTCAATTGGGCAGTTGTTGGGATTCACAAATGAAGAGCGATTAAAACCCAATGAGATTCATGAATCTTCAACAATAGTTGATATTACAAAAGTTCCCATTAAAAGAGTAGATTGCAACATAACAACTGGTGCATATTTAAATTCAGAACAAGCGCACTCTATTTATGAATTTGACATTGATCTGGAACCTGGGTATAAGCTAACTAAAGAACCAACAAATATCATTTATATGCCAATCCAACCAGAAGGTCGTCAGTTTATCGAAAACATTACACTAAAGATCGTGGATGATAGAGGAAAGCTCATTAATTTTCAAAGAGAAAAACAATTGTAAAGTTAGAGCTTAAAAGGTTGTAAAGAAATTGGGTTATTGTTATCATCATCAAAGCAATCAAATATCACAGAAAAAGGATGTTGAGACTTACATTCCAAATAAAAAGAGATGCAAAAGAAGTAGAAATATCATTCGTGTAAAAGACTTGTCACGAGACAGATCTAAATTGTCCATAGAAGAAAATCTGTTTTTGAAATCACTTGGTTTGCTTCTAAAACACATTGATTAAATAAAATGATTTCAACCAGTGAAAAGTTAGAAGCATTTAATTAACCAATTTTTGAGAATTCAATTATAGTTCTGCAAGAGCATAGTTATAAACCATATGGAACACCATCGTTTAAAAATTCTGATGAAATTCGTATACCAATTCAATTTCAAGATCTAATTTTGGATGTTTCCGAAAGTTATATTTATATAGAAGGAAAGTTTACACCAAATGATGCAACTAAAAGATGCTACTTATCAAATAATGCTCTTGCTTTTTTATTTGAAGAAATTCGATATGAAATGGGTGGTGAACAAGTTTGCATTGTTCGAAATTCAGGAATTACTTCAGCATTAAAAACCATTGTTTCATTTGGAAGTAGTCAAGAAAAGCTGCGTTCAACCTACGGTTGGGTTTTAACAGAAACCGATCAATGCATATTATACCATATTTAGTGGTAGAGTCCCATTAAAACATCTAATGGGATTTGTAGAGGACTATAGAAAGGGCATTTTTAATCAAAAACAAGAACTGATTCTCGTAATAGGACACACCTTCAATAATTGCTATATCGATGAAGTTGATTCGGAAATCTCAATAGATAAAATCGAATGGAAAATCCGGCACATAATTCCAGAGGATCGTCAAAGAGTTAAAATTCTTTCTAAAATTAATAAGGCTGGTGATAATGTTAATATCAAAGCCGCCTATCGCATGTGGGACTTGTATGAATTGCCTCTTCTTCGGAGCACAGCTTCTGATACATGGGCAGTAAGAAGTAGTACGAATTTGGAAAACCACGACATATTATTATTGGATTTCACAAGACTGAAAATTGTAATGCCAGAGACAAAGATGCCACAGAATTTATCTCTGCTGATTTGGCTGATATTAGATTATATATTAATTATATAGTTTTTCCCTATGAGAGGTAGAACCTCGATTATTCAAAAAGATTATGCGGCCCTGCTTACTATGCATATCAAAATTTTCAAAACAGTTACTATGGTAAAACATGTTACGAACCAATGCTTGATTTAGATAGTTTCATTAAAAACCCATTCATTGTTATCGATGCTTCACATCCACAAGATTCAATAACTTCCTCTACAGTGGACATTAAAGTGGAATTTAACACAAGAAAATCTAAATTTCCAAATGATGTAAAAGTGTATGCTTTACTTATTCATGATTCATTAATTTCTTATAATAATTTAAATGGTACTGTAACCAAGGGTTAGAATAAGTATAAAATAATTGTTTTCTTGCTTCCCCCGCCATCTTGGATTTAGTGTGCACAAAAAAGTTTCCTATAAAAACACACATTGTAGAAAATTAAAATATCTTTTAAACGATATATCAATTTAGTAAGTAGAGTCCACGGTTAGCACTTAATTGGCATCCATAAGTTGGAGTTATTTTTTAGGGTCACGAAAAAAACATGTTCCTTTTAGGTAATATTCAGTTTAATAAAAATGTTAAAATATCTTTTTAGAGGGAATAAAATGTTCTTTTAAATCTCAAAGTTGTGTTAACGCTATTATTGACACTCCAGGGGCGCCCGCATATTGATTTTATTTTTTTCTAATTAATGTTTTTTTATTTGTTTTATTTCATTTTCTTAAAAACTAAGCTTTCTGGAAAATCTACGATATGTGGGTTTTTGTTAACGAGGAACACTCAAAGAATATACGCATGTTTAGTAATTTTTTTTTTAAGCAGTTTTTGAACGCCCCTGGTTTATTAACGGTCCCTCAATATTTTAACTATATTATACATTGTTTAAAATAAAATTTTCTATTACACAGTAGAATGTTTTTCCTGATAAGGCGTGGTTTTTAAAAATATTACTTTTACTTTTTTACTTTTGTTTATTGTGTCTAATGTATAACAAGATACATATCACAAAGAGTTTGACAAAAGAGAAATTTAACTTAATATAAGCACTAGCATTAAAGTAATTTAAGGTATTCTAGCTTAAAAAAAATAATATAAGTGCTAAACAACTATCATGAAGAATATTTCTTTAAGGTTAGACTTATTAAATTAAAGTAACTTAAGGTATTCTAGCTTAAAAAATATACTAAACAGCTATAAGGAAGAATATTTTACCAAGTTTTTTGTTTCTTTATTAAAGCCAAAGAGTAATAAAAAACTGCCCAAGGGGGTGTATTCCTCTGTGACCTATATGCAGGACACTGAAACAGAAGGTGTTCTAAGGTTTCATATTGGTAAAGGTTACAGATAGTGCACGTTTGTTTTGGATCAATGGAGTATATGAGGCCATTAATTGTGAATTTTATATTGTATTTTGGAGAAATTCTTAGTTGTGCAAGCGTCTTATGTGATGTATAGGCGTTCTAAGTAAAAGATATGATTGAGGGAGTGTGCCAACAGTAAGGAAATTGTAATAGGACGAATATCGTAAGTTCAGTAGGTCTTCTGTATCGCTGGCATGTAAATATTTTTCAAAATCTTTAAGAAGTGATATTTTATGAAGCCTAAGGGTTCCTAAGTTTAAGTTGTTCCATAAGTTTGTTTTATTTAATTTAAGGAAGACATCTTTTAGCTGGCCAATCCAGTTATACTTGGAGTTATCATTTTGGAATTCAAGTAGCCGCTGGAAGCATAGCCTTGGAAGTCATGACCTATTCATTTTGTAGACTTGTTCAACCCACGTAGGACATGATTTAAATGGGGTTGTCCAGTCTCTAGTCTAATAATAAAACTTGGTGTGTTAATTGAAAGATACAGGAGTCTTTTGAAAAAAGTGGATTGAGCTAGATCAAGAATATCTGTGTATCGAAGAAGTGAGTTTAGTACAATTTATAAAGCCTTATTCAAGAGTTCCAGGAGTTTATTTTAGATTTTGAGAGGAGATCCATCACTGAACCAATTGATTTTTTGACATTTGCTGTGACATATTCTGCCATTGTGCGAAATAGTGCCGATGAAGAAAACTGTACTCCGAGATATGTAAATTGTTTAACCACATTATTTTGGTTTTTTCTGTACTTACTGTTAGATTGTTTGTTTTGGAGTAAGTTTCAAGAAGGTTTAATTTTCTAGCGAGATCTATTTCAGAGTAGGCTAGAATTACCAGATCGTCGGTGTACAGTAGCATTAAGATATCATGGATATGATCAATGGATATTTCAGAGGCGCCATGTTGGCGAAAGTAAGATTCAATGTCGGAAATAAAAAGTGAAAAAAGAATGGCGCTAAGAGATTCGCCCTGCAAAACTCCTTCATTAATATTAAAATACTTTGAGAATTTACCGTTGGACTTTACTTTAAATGTAGCGTTTTCATAGACAGCTTTAATAATTCTGATTTATTTTGAGCTAATACCAAAAGCATGTAATTTTTGCCATAGTTTAGTGTGATTAATGGTATCAAAGGCCCGTTTATAGTCCACAAAGCTACCCATACTTCTCTGTTCCGTCTAAGTTGAAGGTGAACTGCAGAGGAAAAAATGAAGACATTATCAAGACAGCCTCTGGATTTGCGAAATCCAGATTGGCATTCTGGAAGAGAGGAGCAAACATCACACTACTGCTCAAGCCTAGATAATAGTATTTTTGAAAATAATTTGCTAAGAGAGCTAACTAATGCAATACCCCTATAATTATTGCTATCATTTGTTGGACCTTTTTTATGAATCATTGTGAGAATAACAGATCCCCAGTCACTTGGAATTTTTTCAGTGTCAAGAATGTAGTTGTATAATGAGTTAAGGTAGAGAGTCCAATTTTGTGGTGAGTGTTTGAGAAATTTGTACATCTCTTACGAATTTCTCATCAATCCTGGAGAGCTGCCATTGCGGCAGGTAGTGAGAGCAGATAAGAGTTCACTTTGGGTTATATTTGAATCCAGCAGCAAGGATCTTGTGTCATAAAACTGAGTATGGTCGGATATTTTTGGTATTTCTGTTTTTGAGAAAAAAGTTTCCCATGTTTTGAGTAATAACTGGGAACATTTCTAAAAGCTTTTACAGTTTTCCAGAATGTTTTTTGATTTTTTGAGTCCGTAAGTTGCACTGTTATTGAGTTATTATATTGTTTTCTTTTTTTTGCAATTAGAGATTTACATATATTTTTTGTTTCAATATATTGGTTTTTTTGTGCTGTTGAAAAATTAAATAGCTTGCAGATTTTTAGTGATTTTTGTAGCTCAATTTTAGCTGTTTTACATTTAAGATTAAACCAAGGTTTATTTAGTTTTTTTTTGTTTCCATATTTAGGCGTATATGTAAGTTGAGAGTTTTTTGTTGCATTATTTATTGAGGAAATTAGTTTTTCATATCGTTGGTTAGCGTTATCAGAGCGAGATATTAAACAGTCCGAGAAATGCATGTATGTTTGATAGGTTGTAGCTTTTGATTGTTCCCATTTTAGAGTTTCCATGGCAGAGTTATTTTGTGGGCATTAGGGTAGAAGCGTGGTTTTTATTGTAAGAAGTAAAGGAAAGTGATCTGATGTGGTAAAATTATTTAGAATTATGAGGTTTTCCACTTGTGACAGAAACGTATCTGATGCCCAGACGTGGTCTATTACAGAACACACTGCTTTTCTGACTCAAGTAAAATTTCCTAGGGTGTCACCTGGGGTGCGGCCGTTTAATAACGTGCATGAATTATTTTGCATAAAATTTATAAATTTTCGACCGCGACTATTAACGATATAGTTTATTTCTATGTAATGTTAAATTTGAGTCAATTGCGAGATCGGGTGAAAGAACCCCTAGGTTTGAGACCCTACAGTTAAAATCACCCCCTATAAAGATTGGGCTGTTTGGGTAGCTGATTGCTGTTTGATTAAGGAGATCTTGAAAGGTTTCTAATATATAGGTGAGATCATATGCTTCCCTAAAGTAAACGCTACCTATTATAAATTTAAAGTCAGAGAAAATTATTTCTAAAAAAATCCAGTGAACACAAATATCAATAATATTTACATTGTACGACTTGTGTACAAAAACTAGCAGTCCCCCACTCGCTCTCCCACGTGAAAACTGTTTTGTTGCCTGACTGTTGTATACCACATGGTTTGATAGATACGAGGGGGAAACCGGTAGTTCTCGCAGTAACCAGGTCTCACTTATACACAAAATGTCAATGTCCATTTTATTATTTTCCATAAAGTGTTCAACATTGCGGTAGCGTTCAGCGTTCCAAAAAATTATGTTTATATTTGATTTGTTTGATTGGCTGGAGTGGGTGTCAAATCGTTTTTTGTAACTTTGGAGACTTGTTGTGGTGACAGACTATTATCTTGTTGCGCCCTGGAGCGTTTGTTTGAATTATTTGTGACCGACGTGATTTTGGGCGTACCTTTAATATATTTTATTGTGATATCGGATTCGCCTTGAGACTTGCGCAGGCGTAGTTCCTCATTTAAATCATTTAAGTGTTTGGTCTGCATTGGGGTCAAGTTTGATTTGATATTTATTGTGGAAAAGTCAGATTTTAGTACCTTGTTCTTACTTTGCAAAACCCTAATTGCAGTAATTTTTGAGTCAAACTGTATTTTTATTGGTCGCAAGATGGTGGAGTTTACAGCAACCCCCAGGCGTGAAAATTTCTGGATACACTGCTTGATTTCAGGGTCAATGTAATCAATGATTTTGGCAATTGTAAGTTTATTTGCATCAACGGTTTGTGACTCAGGAATCCCGGTTAAAATAATATTTTTTTCGCGCCAGAGTCGGTCCTGGAATTCAGAAAATAGTTCACTAGGGTTTTTAGGATCAGTCAGGACTTTGCTCCTAATCTCCGTTTTAAGGTTTTGCATTCTGCTGTAAATATTTAAGTTATCGATTTTTAAGTTGTTAATTTCAGTGCAGCAGTTGTCAATTCGTAGTGAGTGAGCCTAAATTGACTGGTCCAGGTTGGCAACTGTAGTTTGACATAGGGAGACATTATTGCTATGGTTGTTGACACTTGATACTAAAGTTGCTAATTGTTGGATAATGGCTGTTAGTTGATCGTTCATTGGAAATGGGTCGAAGCCGCTGTTATGATTTTGTATTAGTTCACTTCCCCTCGTAGAACATATATTGCATGTCCAAGTTTGCGTATTATTAACCGGGTTTTGGATAAACCGGCCACATGCTTGGTGCGCTCGTCCTTTGCATACTGACCATTCGCGGGCTAAATTTAAAACTGTGAGATCTTCTCTGCATACGTTGCATTGGTGGAGCATGTTGCTTGCGTGTTAGATAGAAATAAATAGTACTAGGTTAGTATGAACAGTTTGGAACTAACTCACCGGTTAAAAGAACTGGTCTTTTGGTATAGGCCTGGTTGCTTTTTGCCTTCGTGGTACTTGGAACTATTATAAATTGCAAGTTGTAGCACTTTTTGTTAAAAACTAGCTTTTAAAACTAAGAAAATTGTTTAGATTATGATTAGCGGAAATAAGCGTGCTTACTTGATCGCTCTCTCGATCAGAACTCCATGGTTTTAAAAATATTGTTCAAATACATGATAACAATACTTTTTTTTCTGATTGAAAAAATAATCACTAAACATGCGTATATTCTTCAAGTGTTCCCCATTAACAAAAACCCATATACAGTTTGAGTAAAACAAGATTTTTTAAAAAGCTTAGTTTTTAAGAAAATTGAATAAAACAAATAAAAATTTATAAGAAAATTAATTAAAAAAAAATACCTTAATATGCGGAGACCCCTGGAGTGTCAATAATAGCTTTAACACTTAGAGTAATAAAAATATAAAGAGAAGAAATCAACCGCGGCCCCATGTAAATGTTCCCTTTTCGTGGCGGTCATTCCTGAAAGCTTAGAATTTACGGAATCCCCGGCAATGGCAACATAGCTGCGTCACTGGAAACATCTCGATAAAACCAAAGTGGGCTAAATTTTCACAATATTTTCATAAACATAGCACTTCTTCATTATTTTTACGTCCAACTAAGTTCTTTTCTACAAAAATTAAATTCAACACACAGTAAGAAAACACCAAAAATTCAATACAATGGGTCCGACGGCCAAGACAACACTGCACTTAATACAAACACATGTTACTGTCAGTGTCCACGGTCTCTAAATAAACCCGTTGTCTGGAAACTCCGTGTCATGACGGCCGTGACGTCAGAGCTACGTCACAGTTTTCCTAGGAATCAGCAGTCCAACGCTGTTTATTAGTGTTTATAACGTAATTTCGTCTTTTGTCAGGAAATTTTGTACATTTTGGGTCTTGTAAGTAGTATTTATACCTGTTCCGTGCTTGCTATAAATATATTAAAGACTAACTAAAAGAAATTTTAGCCGCTTGTTATTATTTTGTGCTAAATTCAGGTAAAAAATCAAACGTAAACAATTGCCTACACTACTTCATCTTCTGTATCAACATCTACAAAAAATATGTGTGAAAAAGATGGTTTAGTCTATATTGCAGGATTTTTAGCACGAAAGCATCACAATGATTTTCCTGAACTTGCTTGCTATACGTATGAAAATGAACCAACAAACATGCATTCATATGCCATGCCATCTTGGGTGCAAAGCCTTTCTTTTGGAGGCTTAACTGAGCCTTCACCAGCATGGAATGAAATTGTTAACAAAATGGACAAATGGTTCATAAAATTGCATGGCATCAATTTTAAATTTAAAACAAATATTGTGAAGCGTTCCACTAAATTTATATTTAAAAAAGTTTCTATTCCATATAAATTGGTAAATTCATTTGTAAAACAATGCGTAATGATAAGAATCAAATTTATAAATACCAAAAAGCAAAATAAATCTACAATAAAACGAAAGCTTGATGATACAGGGAGTGATGAGAGTCGAAAAACAATAAAAAAGTTAAAGAAAATTATTTTGTAACTATTCTATAATTAGATCGGTATAGTTTTTTGTTACTTGCAATATAATATTTTAAAAAACTGATGAGTACCATCCTTATATATACTGGGTGTTTCAAGGTAAATGTCCACCATTGCTAACTTATTTGTTCTTAAAAGTATAAAAAAGTTTAAATTGGCAAGATGGTACAATTTTTGAAAATTGTAAAATGCAGCGGTGTCTAAATTAAAATTGGTTTTATGTTTTTTGAAAAAACACGAAAACTCGATGTTCGATTTTTTTTGATTTAAGCATTTTAAAGATCATCAAAAATTCTACTAGTTTGCCAATTTAACTTTATTGTATCTTTAATAATAAAAAAGTTAGCAATGGTGGACACTTAACTTAGAACACCCTGTATAATGCTCAAACAGGAAGGAATATTAGCCTTGCGTTACAGTCAATGTATTTTTATTATAATTTTTCTTGAAAATGCGTTAAGAAGGAGGGATCAAAAATCCTGAATCTTTGCCTTATGTTTTTTTATAAATGTTCCCTTACTGCTATAGTCATTTTAATTTCCTGTCCTTTAATTTTTCTAAAAAAAAAACTAATTTTAATTATTTCCTATCTACCAAAAAAATCAATATTATGTGGCTAGTTTGCTTTAGTGTTCGGCGAAAAAAGTTAAATTAATATAAACAGAGAGTCGAATTAACTTAGGAAAAGTATTTATAATCGTGTCCTGAATCTGATATTTATAAAACTGTTGGTATTTTTATCATACATATTTAAATTATTGAATTTTTTTATATATTTTGGTATTTTTACGGCGTCTATCTTTATTTCTCTGATAATATTACGTATTGGTCTCTCTTTATTTATCGTGGAGCAGGAAAATTGCCGCGTCATAGGCTGCCGAGTTCTTATTGGGTGGGAGTTACCAGACAACCGGTTTATTTAGAGACCGTGGTCAGTGTCGACCTTAGAGCATAGGAAAATCTGGGCTAACCGTTCATGACCATTATATAAGTGAAAAAATAATTTTTTGTTTGAAACTCGTAGACAATGATTGAGTAGAAATAAAACCTTGGACTTCCATTGTCTTTATCTGAGGGCACGGCAGTGCCTCGCCAAGTTCGCGCCGCTGTACCGTCATTTCAGCCCATATTTGACCTATCTAAAACTCTACTTCGGAAAGAGCATTGAATCTCATACTCTGCACAGTCGTAGACCTTCATAGTGTTAACAACCCCTCCAAGTTTCATGGACTTCCATGAAGTAGTAAAGTAGTTACGAAATTTCAAAAAAAGTCGAAATTGCCACTCACTCACTAACTCACTCACTCATGTATAGATCATCAAAATTCTACTGTACTTCCAGACATAGTAAAGTGCTGAAATTTAGCACTGATAGAAATTATGACCAAACCCCTGAAAAAAATCAAAATGCCCCAAAGTTCTAATTTACTCCCCTCCCCTATACATGTAAAATTATTTAACAGTAACATTACCCACTTCTAGAAATGCTAGAGAGCTAAGCTTTGGCAGCCTGATAGGAACTATGATAAAACTATAGGAACGAATTATAACACCCCAAAATTCTAATTTACTTCCCTGCCATAGAAATGTATTTTTATTTTAAAAAGTTATGTAAAAGTAACATTGCCCACTTCCAGACACGCTAGAGAGCTAAGGTTTGGAAGGCCGATAGTAACTATGATAAAGCTATAGAAAAAATTTAAAAACCACAAAAATTTTCATTCACTCTCCTCCCCTATAATTGTCAAGTTATGTAAAAGTAACATTACCCACTTCCAGAAACGCTAGGGAGCTGAGCATTGGAAGACTGATAGGAACTATGATATAACTATAGAAAGAAATTTAAAAATACGAATATTTTAATTGACTTTCCTCCCCTATACATGTAAAGTTATGTAAAAGTAACATTGTCCACTTTCAGAAACGCTGGAGAGCTGAGCTTTGGAAGGCTGATAGCAACTGTGATAAAACCATTCGAAAAAATTAAAAAACCTCAAAATTTTAAGTAAGGGATTGCAAAAGTTTTGAACGATATTCCGCATATTTTACTACTTTAAAAATTAAATATTAGTCAATTCCTTTAAAAAAGAAGTGAAATCATAACAAAAACGTTTTATGTAAAAGAAGCCAAGTACGCGGCATTTCGTAAAAGAATTGAGATAAAAGTAAAGTCAAGTTCTCCAATACAAATTTCAAAATAAAAGTAAGAAACTATTTGGAAATGTTTTTTTCTAAACTATTACGGCTGTAAATGACTCTTAGGCACAGTGCTAAATTGAACATAAAGAAGTTTGGCTGTAATAGCAAAGTTTAGAAAAACATTTCCGAGTATTAAAAATCTTTCATTATAAAATTTGTATTGGAGAACTTGGCCGTACTTTTATCTCAATTCTTTTTACGGAAATGTTTTTGTGTTGATTTATTTTAAACAGGACGTTTCAGTAAGTAAGTTGCTCTAACCGTTTTCAAGTGTAAACTAAACAATCCAGTCTAAAGGCTACTACTTATACTACTTGGTGTGCATTCGGCCCGCCCCCTTTTTACCTTCCTAGCCCGCACATCAACGGCTGGAGAAGGTATTGTTTTCGACAAAAATTTGTTTTTGAGATAACGCCGAAAATATGTTATTTGGGTGTATTTTGACCTACCCTAGCAATATCGTCGTGATGTGTCTGTATTGTGTGTGTATGTATGTATATCTATCCGTAACGCGGTAGCTCCGCTTAACCGATTACATGAAATTTTCAGGTAAAATAGCACTCGATACTGCAACCAGCTGTATGTATTTTTTAGTTTTTTGACAGTTAAAAAGTTTTAAAAATGCTAACTTTTTAACGGAGCGTCGCATCAATATGCGGTTTTCGGAGTATGGTAGCGCGCGTTTTTTGAAAAAAAATTATGTTATAACCGAAAAGTTTGTAGGAGCTTTCATTTCGGAGATATTTACAAAAACCTGTTTTCAAGGTTGATATAACGTGGAGTGTGCTAATGGGCTAGGAAGGTATCAGATCCATTATGGATCCATTTATTTAATTCTAAGACGCTTGCTTCCCTTAAGGTGTGGTTCCACACAGAAAAACTACAAAACTACTAAATACTTAGAGAAAATTAAAACAACCCTATGAAATTTTCATTTGTTTGGTTAATAGTGCTTCAACTCTCCAAACAGAAAAGCCGCATTTTAAAATAATAAAATAGAATATCCTTAATACCGGTTAAAACTGTTGGAACAATGACTAATAGTTAATAGTCCTCTACAATAGGAAAAATGATTCCCTTTTTACTTGTGGTATAGTCCAAGTAGCTGAAACCCGGCCCTGCTAACACGAAATCCGTAATATGATTGACCTGTTGCCACGTCCTGAAAAAATTGTGGAAAAAGGGGCCGTTCATAAATTATGTTGTCTAAATGAGTATTTATCGCAGGATGTAATAAGAAATACACAGCATAAAACGACGCGACGCGGGCTAATAAGCGCATGACAAATTATCGCACGGTTTGAGTAGCCTAACCAAATCAAAGCACTATATATTTTGGTAAGGTAAAAAGTTTAACCTTACTTATTATTTATAAAATTTTACAGAGGCAGAGGAGGCAGCAACAGCGGAAAAGCTACATTGTTTACCAAGAAATGAATGAATGACTACCGAAAACGGGGCTACTACTTCTCTTTATATTTTATTACTCTAAGCTTTAACACGCCGTGTAAAAGGACATTTTATTTTCTCTAAAAAAGGTATTTTGACATTATATTAACTCAGTTTATTACACACTTTCTGTAAAATGCTTACCTTTTGAGAAACTTACATAAAACTGAACAATTTCGGTTTATTTTGCATATACTATGGAAATACATAGCAAACGGGTTTAATGCTAACAAAATCGCGACTGCAACACCTTTTGCAAGCTGGGGGTATTTTTTTCGTTTCATTGACTGGCCTAAAACTAAAATTTAATTTTTATTTATTAAAAATACAAACTATCTTCACATCAAAACTAGAGTATTGCCGTTACTATACGACTTAGCAGTTCATCGCTTGGGTAATGATAATCGCAGATACCCATATGGTTATGATAGAACCCAATGTTAAATAACTTCAGTCCAGCGTGCAAAAAGCTTCATTTTAAAAGGTAGCTGTAGAAAAAAATATTTAAATAAAACTCAAATTTGTTGAATAAACCACCTAGGTTGTGTTTTCATTGGGACGAGCATTTCCTTATGGTAGGTGCAAACAAACTATTAAAAACAATTCTGTGTTTTTTTAGGTTCTTTTCAGTGGGGAGGGTTCCGATGAATTAGCACAGGGCTACATTTATTTTAGAGATGCACCAAATGCGCAAGCGAGCCACGAAGACAGCACAAGACTTTTAAGAGAAATTTATATGTACGATGGGTTAAGAGCTGATAGGACTACTGCATCACAAAGGTTTGTTATTTACCAAATTATTACTTTTTTTAAACTAAGGAACTATAGTTTTGCCGAAAGCAATATGAAGGGTCCAGTGGAAAAACGATGAGATTCCATTTTCTTCCGAAATCGACATTTTGACGCCATGCGATAGCTTGTAACGTGACACACTAAAGCTTACAAAGCATAAACAATGAGATTCCACCAAAAGCTGCGACTAAAGATAGGCAGCACTGTGGAAAAACGTTGAGACCCCCACTTTAAATTTAGTTTTACTCAAATTTTTTAAAAATGGAATCTTATCGTTTTTCCTCTAGACCCTTCATATATTTTAAGACAATAATATAAGACAAATAGCAGTACCAAATCTTATCAAGCGGAGAAAATAAAGTATGCAGACGTTTTAGTTGCATTCACTGTAATCGATAAATTTGGTACCAAAGCATCTATACCATCTTCTCACGGACTTTGTTTTATGCTTGGTTTATGTGCATTTCGGTTCTTTCATTTAAAAAAAAGCATACCAACACAAAAACGGCCATTTTAGGAACTACTTACCTTGCAAACGGGTGCCATGTCCTTTGTTCTGGTAAATCCACCCCTTCAGTGAGGTAATTAAATTGAATATGTAACTAAAAATCATAGGTATTTGGTCAGCGATCAGGAAAAGCGGTGCCGATATGTCCACCGCAAAATTCGACTAATAAAAAAGCAGCACTACACTTTTGCACACTTATACGAAAACCGACAACATATACAGACCGAACTAAAGTTATTAGAAAGTTTTTGGTCGTGCCAAATTTAGGCCCTATAACTTCATCGACAACGATAACTTTAACGATATTTGACAGTTCGAAATAGCATTTTTGGTACCGGTTTTAGTCGACGCCGACGGGGCCTGGTTGGTGTGCAGTTTTAATAAGTCTTTCTATGTATTGTTTTTACCCCTTCGTTTTGACTATCGTGGGATAATAGGAAACATCGTAATATATATATATAATTTTTTGTTGCATATTATTTTACAATACAATACAATAAAATACAATTCAATACAAATTTTATTTTTTCAAAGATACAATTAAATGTAAATGAAAATCGTCAAATTCTTATCTAGACATACAAAGGTGTATACAAAAAGATTTAGGCTACATAAAATAAACTAAACTATTCCAAAAAATTGTTTATATTATAAAAACTCTTTTCAATTAGGTAAGTCTTAACCAAATGTTTACAAGAATTTATATTTTGAATATCTTGTATTTCCTGGGGAAGTTTATTAAACATTTTAGGACCAAGATTTGTCACAAATATTTTTGTTTTGGTAAGCCTATTTTTTGGAATTAAAAATTGATTTTGATAACGCGTACTATACGTGTGGAATTCATTATTTCTTGAAAATAGATTCTTATTACTAAACACAAAAAGACAAATTTTGTAAATTACTATAGACGGGACAGTTAAAATTTTATATTTCTTAAAGAGAGGAACACAAGATGTTCTATTCCTTGATAATAAAACTCTGCAGTGCTCTGTCCATGACAAAGTCTCGTCGACAATAATGCCAAGGAATTCTACCCATTCCTCTCGTTAAAACTCTTTATTTTGGCAGCGTAAGTCCAAGTCTAGATTTACTTCAGTGTGTCCAGTATGAAAAACCATAAAATGTGTTTTTGATATATTTAAAAAAATATAAATTTTTTATAAACCAATCGCTTAATTCTTTGATAGCATTATTTGCTGTGACTTTCTTTGAGGCATTTTTCACCTTTTTAACAACTCCGGAGTTGTCATCAGCAAACGATACAATTTTACACCTGTGGTGGCAGGGGGTTCACAAACAGAAGAAACAGCACAGGACCCAGGACTGAGCCCTGGGGAACACCGACATTGACCACCAGGCTTCCCGAATCCTTACGCCTCCCCGTATGATCCACCACCTGGACAAATTGTCGACGATATCCAAAATAGGAGTAAGACCAGCACAGATCTGTTTCTCCAACACCAGAGAAGGTCAGTCTGTCGAGAACCATCTTATGATCTACGCAGTCAAACACCCTGCTGAGATCACAAAAAATCCCAACAGGTCGCTCGCCCCCTTCCAGACCACTGAAAACCCGTGAAAACCTCCTCCAGAAATTCAAGAATTGCTGTTGATGTCAACCTTCCAGCTCTAAAACCATGCTGTGATGAAACTAATATGTTATTGTTGTCTAGAGTAGTAGTAGAGTAGTGATGTTCAAATTTGACTAAATAAGTGACTTATGTAAAGCTCTAGAAATGACAGGTTGCAAAAATATTAAATGCCATCTGTATGGATGCTTTACCTCCGGAGCAGTTTCAACTATATAATTTACTAATTGGAGCACTAAATCAGCAAACCTAAACACTGAAAAAGGAGTACACACAATCAACTGAAGCTTTTCAAAAAGAACTAAGTAATACAAAAAAAGAAATATTTGTGCTTAAAAATCACAATTTGGTTTTTGGTTTTAAACCAAAAAAACAGGAAAGTATTTTGCAAGAGCTATTACAAACGTTTAACCAAATACTAGAAACAGATATACAGACTCAACGTATAAAGATTTACAAACTAGGAAGGACTGAAGTTGTATTAGAGTTTATTCATATCTGAAGAAGAAAAGTTTATTTTCTAAACCAAATAATTCGAAAAAGCTCAAAGATTATAATTTATCAATATCTGATGATTTAGGGCCTGAAGATCGTGATGAAAAAAGCGTCTCAAGGTTTTATCTTGAAGAAGCAAAGGGCTTCAATTAATAATAAATGGTAATTCTTACACAGCTGCACAGCTAAAAGCCTTAGAGAATAAAGTATTGAAAAAGTGACTAGGACGTAGAGAAAGAAAAGTCGGAGAAAGATATTTTGAAAAACACAAATAACATAAAACAGTCGCTACCTAACATAAGTAACGTAAAAGATCCATTGGCGGAAAAAACCAACGTACAGAAATGAAAGCGGGGGAAGTACATTTATAGTCCTCCTGCAACAAGAAGTACGAAAAAGTAAAATTATTTATTCCATTGGAGAAATTTATTTTTGTGTCTCCTTTTAGTGCATATCAGAACTATATTGCTTTTGTTTTCATTACAAATTTGACAGAGCATCTTTTAGAGATTTTTTACTGCGTATCCAAATTTCTCAAAAGGCCCGCCGCCGTTTTGTGTGCACCGCCTGATTTAACCCAAAACTAGTTAAAAATTATTCTTGAAAAGTTTTTGGAGTATTATAGGGTGTATTTGTATATCTAATCAAGATTATAAAAATCTGCAATTAAACCCGGTACTCATATCTACCGGGTGGGCCAGAAAAACCTGGGCAAAATGTTTTTTCGTATAACTTTTGAACTATACTACCACAGTTAATGGAACAGAGAACTTTATGAGTAATTAAAATCGGTTTAGTGGTTCCCGAAAAATTAATCCTTATCAATTCTGTATACAAGATGTTCTCAAAGTTGAGTAATTTATTTTAACAGGTTGTAGAACTCGTAAAAATAAGTAGTTTTACCAAAAATCATTTATATAAAAGTTGCAAAATAAAGAAGTTAATAACAATTCGAAAAATATAAAATTTAAAAATTTTCCGCTTACAAACGACCTGCTGCGGCTGCATTTTGTTGGCACTCCCCGTAAGTTAATATTATGTCCACTAGCTCATTGTTTTCATATACGTATGCCATTTTTATCGCATAAAATGTCCAAAAAACAAAAATATCACGCACTTTAGCGAATTATTTACTACTGGTCAAATCGAAATTCTCACTGAAAACTGTACAATGAATGAATAAATGATAAGTAATTTTTATTCTACAAAAAATAAGGCCTACCCAGTATCACCAGTAAACAAAACATTGATAGAAAGTTAGGTCTTACAGTTTTTAAATTTTACATTTTTAGATTTGTTAATAACTTATTTATTCTACAACTTTTATATAGATGATTTTTGGTACAATTACTTATTTTTACGAGTTCTACAGCCTGTTAAAATAATTGACTCAACTTTGAGAACACCATTTATGTTATTTTCCTCAAAAATTCATTAATAATGAACGCATTCTATAAAATCGGTTTAGTGGTTCTTTAAATAATAATTGTTATAGCAACTGTTGTTTTAATTTCTGTCTGCAATAACTTCCTTATAAAGTCACTGAACCAATTTGAATGAAAAAAAAAATAAATATGGTGATACTCGATGGCTCTTTGAACAAAACTCTTGAAATTTTTCGACATTTTTAAATCCAAGATGTTGGAAAAAAAAATCAAATATCAAATTTATCCTTCTGTGAAGGATCGCTTCCTTGTATGTTACGAGGATTTATTTTTTATGAGTAGTACCTCGTTGTGCGTGGTGGACCTAGATCTTTTAAATAAATTCAAAAATGGGTCGAAAAATTTCTGGCAACATAAGAAAAAACTATCGTCTATGGAGGGTCAAATTTGATTTAGTAAGTATTATATTTAGAGATGGCGAAAAATTTCAGTCTTCAAGTAATCTTTAATCACGGTGGATAGAATAGACCGGTGTTCGGATCTTATATACGGGGTGTCCCCGACCACCCGTCCACCCCTTTTAAAACCTAGGGGATGGATATTTTCAATGATCTAAAAAATGATTGTAGCCATATCGAGTACGCTCTTTCAATTGGTGGTATTTTTAGCACGGATCAGTGTTTTTAGATTCCGGCGCCGACCGGAAGTCTAAAGTCCTTTTATTTGAAACATTTTTTTCTTAAACGTCATTTTTTAATATATGCCCATCACAATTTGAGAAACGGACTCCAGAGACCCAATTCTTGAACCACTCGGATTTTTTGTCGTATACGAGTAAAATTCGAATGGTGATTTCGAGTGCTCGGAAAAATTGCTATTCTTGAATGCCACTCGAACGCCATATCCGTGTACGACTTTTTTTTTTCGACTACACTACTTCGCAACGCTGCTTTCATATAATTTTGGCCAAGCTAATGCCGGTATTGCGCCTAAACTTGCCGCGATGAAGTAAGGTTGACAGTAGATTGACATTACATCTTTTGTTTTTGTAATTTTTTTGTTTTAAGTGATATATTTTCACGATATGTTTTTTTTAATAGAAAAAGAAGCTGTGTTTTATTTTGGTAACAGCAATGATTGTGTAATCATTGGTAACGGTAAGTACCAAATTATAGTAATGGAAATTTGGGGCCTAGAGGCATCTAACCTCTTTGAAGTGTGGGAATTTGGGGGTAAAATTCGCAGTTGAATTTTGAGACTGCTTATGAAAATAAATAAACTTTATAAGTATTCTGAAGAGGTCTTGAACTTGAGGCTTTGTTTGTAATGAGTGGCATGTCTTTGACGAACTTTCAAGCATCGTGCTTGGGTTTTTACTGAAACATTTGGAGTTTGCACTTTGTCTGTAGAAACAATTTAATTTTTTGCTCCCAGTGTTTTTTTCTCAGTTTATTTTTGAGTAGAACAGCTGTGCCTTTTAGGTCGATAAGCATAATAAACATTTCAAGTAAAAATTGACAAAATCAGTAACCTTGGTTCAAAAAACCCATTTTTTCGTTTAAATTTGAATAATGTCAATTAACTCCAAAACATTAAAAACTGTTGAAGACTAAAGTGGCCCTCACATGATCAGTATGTACATTATTTTTGTAGGTGTCTTTGTTTTTCAAAAGTTATAAACAAGGACATATATACAAATCCTGCCAGTAATACGGATCCAGTGAGGTCTGCTCTGGTACACTCAATGAAAAAACTTTTTGTTACAGGTTTCTCAGAGAAGACATGAAGATAATTTCTGAGGTGTGAAGCAGTTTTTGCCTAACAGTCCTGTTGCAACGAGGATTCTGCTAGAAATACTCAGATGCAAATGGTGATCTATTACCTTTAAGGAACTTTTTTAAATAAATTAAAAATAAAATAAAAATAAGTTTATTGTAGTTTTTATTGTAACAAAGATTATACAACTTCTTACATAAAAGCTTATTCAGTGAGAACGAGCAAATTGAAATACATTTTCTAGTAGGTTAAATTTAAATTTTTTAGAATGAACCAAAAGCATGCCTACTGAGATTTTTAATGAGCAATATTTTTGATGAATTTTTTTTGGACAGAACCCCGGAAAGGGGTCCAACAACATACAACTTGTGTCACCTTGTTGGAAAGCCTATTGAAAAAGAAAAATTATGGTTCACTTTTTTTGGACATCTGTCAAATATTAAAAAAAAAACATTCTTTATTAGTTTTTGAACAATGTGCTACAAGTGAAGTCTACCAGTTGCAAATAAAACGTTGGTATTACTGGACCACTTGTTAGGGGTCCACCACCCATTTTGTAATAAAATTATAGGTTGTACTTTAAATGACACTTATATTCTTTAAAAATTACAAAATAGAAATAATTTTCTTTTTGTAAATTTTTAAAAATTATTTGATAAACTTTCTAACAAGGTGCCTTAAGTGGGGTCATTCCATCTTAAAAAAAAGTTGTATGCTAGTGGACCCCTTTCTTTGGGTCTGTTCAAAAAATATTCTGTAAAAATATTGCCGGTTAAAAATCTCAGTTGACATGTGTTTGGATTTTTTCAAAAAACTTAAATTTAACCGACTAGCAAGTTTATTCTAACTGGCTTGTTCTCACACTGTAGTTATATTGCATAGCGTTTTTAATGCACTTGAAACTGGTTAAAGTATAAGATTAGGTTTGTTATTTACATGCAGGGGATATATTATTTTCCTACATGAAGCAGTTGGGCCCTTATTTTATCCAAAAATTAAGCAAAATAAGATAAGGTTGTACGCAGGGGGGAATCAAGGGGTGTCAATGCCCCACAAAATAGTTGATAAAGTGTGTTAAAAGAGACGCAAACAAGGCAACAAAATTGCATAATACTCAAATTTCTATTGAAGCTTTTTAATCCCCCCCTCCAGAAAACGCTCCTTTTATATATTTTTTATTGAAAATGAGTTACGAAGTTGTAACTTTTGTAAACTATTTTTCTTTTTTAGAGCTGGTAAAAAAACAATAAAATCAACAAAAAATTCATCAATTATTAACGCAAAAATTCAGGATTTTTCACCCCCCACCCCCCCAGTTGTAAGACATTTCCAAGAAAAAAACAAATTTAAGTGTCACAAGAGGCTAAATCCCCCTTCCACCTCTTTGATTCCTTAAGCTCTTTTATAGCCATGACGCTTGCCAAATCGCGTCTTTTTAGAGAAGACCTCCCAATTTTTTTTAAAATAAATAAAAATTAAGCAAACACCAAAAAATATTTTAAGATAAACAACAATGTTAGGTTAGATCACTCAGATTCGTATGCGGAAATTGAGATTCGAGTGGACTTTACCACTCGACTCTAATTCCGAACGAAAAACTCGTTTACGAGCTTTCAAGAATTCGAATGGTGAATATCCGTATACGGTTCGTCGAATCCGTATACGGATTTATTTCAAGAATTGGGTCCCAGGCCTAAATAGGCCACTTCCGGTCGCCTTCCAAAGTTAATAACATCTACCAATAATCAAAAGAGCGTACTCAAATAATTTTTTGGATCATTAATTAAACTTTTCCTCTAGGTTTTAAAAGGGGTGGACGGGTGGTCTGGTACACCCTGTATGTCGAATTTTTTATGTCACTGCTGGTTCTTTAATTAACTTGACCTTCGCCATAATGCTTTTAATTTTATTGTCGGCTTAGTAGTAATGAATTTATGAGAAAATGAATGCAAATAGAAATGGCAAGGCAATCGTATAATGTGTAAAACGTTTCTATGCTTCCAAAAAAATTCAAAAAATTATCTTAATATAAGAACAAACGAGCCTTTTTAAAAAGGATTAATTTGGATTTTACAATTTTGATTGTGATCTTTTAAAAGCAATCATGCAATCTGTTCCATGTCGCTTTATTTTTTATTAACAGGAGAAGGCAATCGTTAACCTGTAAAACAATGTAGTTAGCCAAAATTAGTTTTTAGGGACCTAAACCGATTTTAACGATTCATATCTCGTCGTGCGTAGCAAAGATAGAGCTTTTTTGTGAAAAAAAAAACATAGAATGTCCGTAACACAAGAATAAGCGAGCCTGTCTCAAGGGTCAAGTTTGATTCTGTCTGCCATATTAGATTTTAAGATTGTGGACAAAAATATACTTTTACACAATGTCCGATCAATTCGGTGCTATAGTTGGAAGGAAGGAAAATCATTTTGTCCGGTTTTTTGCCCACCCGGTATATTCGAAAAGCGCTCATTTTTATTTAAAAAAAATTCAGAACAATTTGATACTTTCACATATCTAGAAATTCTTATCATAAGATACAAACATTTAACATTAAGTTTCTTACTTTATATAATTAGTATTTTTTGACACAATAAATATGTATATTGTAGATATGTTTGTTTTTTCTTTTGCCCTAATATCAGGGTGTAATAATAGCAAACTTTTATTGCTATTAGCAAAGATCAAAAAAAGGATTTTTTTTATTATATTTTGCATCAAACCTCTTTGTTTTTGAGATAAAATGTGCCAAACTTAACAGCTGTAATTTTATTTTTTGTTATAACTTCCTTAAAAATTATAACAGAAAATCAAGATTTTCTGAAATTATGCATGACAATAAGGGTAATAATTAAAAGGTATTTGAAAATAAATAGAAATACTTAAAATTATCAACAAAAATCTATTTTCTTTCAACAAATTTTTTAAAATCTTTAAAATATAGTGCTAATATTACTATTTTATGTTTTTGTTAAGTGCCGTTAGACGTGTACAAAAATCTATTTGAACTTTTTTTGTATAAATTTAATAGTTTACAAAATGATTAATCCCTAAAAGAATTGACAAATTTATACCTATTCCAAAGATTATTTAGCCACACTGTACCACATTTATATTTTCTTGGAAAAAAAGCAATGGAATATTTTTTAAACATGTTAAATTTATTTAACATTGTTTAATTTGTCATTTAAAAAATTCATCGTTCTACTCTACTCTCCAATCTTAACAAATGCTCTAACCTGGACTTTCCACACTATCTCTTAAAGATTGGTTCATCATTTAAACTCCACCCTGTATTTTAGATATCATATTTTAATTATATTTTATAAAAGGCCAAGGCCCAAAAGTGGGTATCCATTTCCTCTTTACTGGGTATCCAATCTAAAGGCCTGCATATCCAAATGGATAGACAAGATATTTTAAAAATATGCCTTGAAATTTGGTGCACTATTTAATTTTTAAAGAAAGGTACTAATATAAAATAAAAGGATTAGAAATAAAATAAGTTAATGCTATCTGTTTCTGCGCTTGTTTACATCCTTATCGCACAAGTTCTAAATTTGGCAATATTTGATTTTTTTAAATTAAAATATTCAAAAAGGTATTTGTGTAACTACAATAGAATTATATCTTAGGAAATAATAAGTTTTTTTTTTAATTTTTAGCAAAACGGGTATTTTTTTATGTAGGTAAAAACACACACGCATACAAAATATAACATATATATTTTTTTCTTTTATCTTGGATGTAAATTAAAAGAAAATTTATATAGAAATTATTTAAAAATATGATATTTTTTGATTGTATGTAGGTAACAGTTGTTATTTGATAAAAAAATTAAATTGTTTACTTTTGTCTAGTAAAATCTATACCATGGATACCTATTTGAGAAATTCTGCCGTGCAAAGCAGAAACCTAGTAACTCGAAAATGAGATTTTTATATCATTGAAATCGCCGTAGAAAACGGCACCAGCCAGTTTTTCTAGAATGTCTTCAAAAACAAGGAAGTTATAAGACTTACTTGGTTATCTTTTGGTCAATGTTTTCAAAGAAAAATATATTTTTCCAAACCAAACCATTAGTAAGTCACTATTACAGCACAAAAATCTAGCATAATGACCTGCCTGTATTTGTACTGATAAAAATACCAGACTAAAATAGAGCAAGAACACTTCAGATGTTCTAAAAATCAACGATTTCAATTTAAGAAAAAAGTAACTTAAATTACTTCCGAATTACGTTTTCTCTTAAATTAGCAAATCTATTTAGTTCATACGGATTTTTAAAAGATACAATAGAAAAATCATGTAAGTCTAAATACTCGACTTTGTGCGGTTCTTACTGCAACTGAAGAAACAAGTCGACTTGCGTTTTAACCCTTCCCAAAGGATTTATCAAAAGGCGCGAAAGTTTGGCCTTTTGATTGGTGCAAATTTTGGCACTTTTTTACAAATAATCACATCACTGTAACACCGCGGTTAGGGGTGCTTGAGTCGAGCGGTATATTTATACAACTTGTCCCTTTTAACGTTTAAATTAAATTTATTTGGAGGTAGGCATTCTAGTTGCACATAGCTACGATAAAAGCCGCACACATAACAATTCCGTAAACATATCAGGAAATTTGTTCCAATAGTCTTAATCTCGTTAAATACTAAATGCAGTATAAAAAGTTCAAAATCAATCTCCCCTCTTTACTATAATTACTAAAATGCGTTATGCATTAATCCTTATTTTCGTATTAAAGTCTAATTTAATTGTCTACGACAATTAAAATAAAACGTTATATTTTCCTTTGACTACAATATTCAAATAGTTTTAACTTACGAATCACTATAGTATATATTTTATTATAGGCAACTTATTTTAACTCATCTTTTACTTTTTACTAATTCACTTTAATGTTAACTTTTTAAGATTTTTCACTTTGGCTGAAAATGTAATACTGATAATGTAATACTGTTCTCATTTTATCCAAGAAATCAAATTTATAAGACTATCAATATTCTCTTTATCTCTCTACCTCTCAGGTTTTTCAAGCTAATTTTCTCGATCAAGGTGAATATAAGGGCATATTTTGCTTTGATGCTATGAAGAAATCAAAACAAGTGCCTCAGGTTTGTCACCTTTCGCGCTTTTGATTTCTGTTGCTCGCAGTACTTTTTTGATCATTAATTCATTCAGTGGCGTGCAATTTACTGATAAATGTCAATTTGACATTGGCAGGTTAGTGAAACGCCCTAAAGGTGAGCTCTACAGGAAAGAAAATTATATCTAATCTAGAAAACGTATTTCCTCGATAATATTATCTCCTCTCAAGGGTACGCCTCTGCTTTCCAATAATATTTTATTTTTCTCGATAGTTAAATTTTATTCAGTACTTTAAAACAAAAAACATATTTTCAAATTAATTGTTTGAGTTTTATTATTTGGTATATTGATTTACCTGAAAAAAATCATTCTTAAAATTAAACAAAGAATTACCGAAACCTTAAATAAAAACCATTATTTCCTCAATCAAAGAGCTATATTTTATTGATATTGATATTAGAAACAAAACAATTATTATTAAATTTTTATAAGTAATTTTTGATCCTAGCATAACATAAAAAAGTTTGCATTATTTTAAGTATTTGTTATCATATATATTAAAAAAAGTTATTCACAAAACTCGTTAAAAATCTGCTCTGGCTTGACTTATAAAGCTTCACTTAAGTGCAAATGTCAAATTGACAGATCACATTGTTAAACTTTTTATTTTACTTTTACTGTCGCAAAAAAAATCAACGTCAAAAGAAATTAGGTTGAACTGAATGAATAAATTATTAAAAAAGTACTGTGAGCAAAAAAATCATTTCATTAACCTCATAGTTATATTTGTACAAATATTATCGTTAAAACAAAAGCACAAGTATTTTGCATTTCTAAAAAAAACATTAAAATTCTAAAAAGCTTAAAGTTATACAGCGTTTTGTAGAAAACTTGAACAACCGATTTTTAACAAATAAACATATTCTGGTTTCTTTGGGAATTTTCCAAAAGATAGGAGAAAGCAAGAAAATATCCAACGTTTTTTTGTTGTTTATAATTAATTCTGTAAACCATCGTTTTTTGAATAAATATTTTTTAATAATTTTTATGTTTCAAACGCCACTGAATATAACGAACTGTTAATAGGTCCAATTTTTTGGTTTGGATATTAAGCTATATATATATATATATTATATAATATTATATCCGGGTATTTGTAATAAAGAAATATCTTGATTTAAAAATGTCTCAGTTAAGACTATTGCCGAGAAATCCCTACCTAGCCCATGAAGGTATACTTATGTTGCTATGAAAAAGTAAAAAGTTTTTATTTTGACTATTTTCTATTTTATTTTGAAATTCGAATTGATTTTCCAATGTTAAAGTCTTTGTTTTATCACGGCTAAAATTCTGCCGCGCAAAGCAGAATATATATATATATATATATATATATATATATATATATATATATATTATATAATATTATATCCGGGTATTTGTAATAAAGAAATATCTTGATTTAAAAATGTCTCAGTTAAGACTATTGCCGAGAAATCCCTACCTAGCCCATGAAGGTATACTTATGTTGCTATGAAAAAGTAAAAAGTTTTTATTTTGACTATTTTCTATTTTATTTTGAAATTCGAATTGATTTTCCAATGTTAAAGTCTTTGTTTTATCACGGCTAAAATTCTGCCGCGCAAAGCAGAAACCTAGTAAGTCAAAAACTAGTGTTTTGGGAAATAGAGTTTGAAGTTTATTTTCTATAAAATTTTATACAACTATTTTATTTTAAACGCCAGACACATAGTTTTTGGATATGCTCTTGTGCTGGGGTACTCTTATTACCCAACCTAAATTAAATTTGCGAAATTCAAAATAGAAAAGAAATATATGATTAAAAGCACTTACCTGGTCAACGGAAATTAACCCGTTTTCTTGATTTGTACAAATCATATGACCCTGTAAGTCACTTTTTCAAAAGTAAAAAGAAGTAAGTCCACATGCTTTAAAGGCATTTATATTTATTACAAGAAGTTAAAAAGTTAAGTCATGTTACTACGGGAATAATACATTTTTTTATGTTTTTAAAAATAAGGTATCTACAAGCTTTTTTTAAAATAATGCCAAGACATCACCACCAAGATAACTCAATGATTACAAAGGATCCCGCCCGGTCCGGAGCTTATGGGCGGTGGCTTTTGATTGTTGTTATAGATCTTGATGCCCTGATAAATAGCTATCATTGCCCTATCATCCTGCGACTTATGGTTTTTAAGATACAGGGGTTCAAAAATTCAGCTTTTAGCTTTAGTGCATTTTTCACATAAAACTATTTCCAGTCATCTCTGCCTTTTCTGGAAAATGATATTATTGTTTGTTATATCAAACCGTTAGGTCACAAGCATAGCTTAATATCCAAACCAAAAAATTGGACCTATTAACAGTTCGTTATATTCAGTGGCGTTTGAAACATAAAAATTATTAAAAAATATTTATTCAAAAAACGATGGTTTACAGAATTAATTATAAACAACAAAAAAACGTTGGATATTTTCTTGCTTTCTCCTATCTTTTGGAAAATTCCCAAAGAGACCAGAATATGTTTATTTGTTAAAAATCGGTTGTTCAAGTTTTCTACAAAACGCTGTATAACTTTAAGCTTTTTAGAATTTTAATGTTTTTTTTTAGAAATGCAAAATACTTGTGCTTTTGTTTTAACGATAATATTTGTACAAATACAACTATGAGGTTAATGAAATGATTTTTTTGCTCACAGTACTTTTTTAATAATTTATTCATTCAGTTCAACCTAATTTCTTTTGACGTTGATTTTTTTTGCGACAGTAAAAGTAAAATATAAAGTTTAACAATGTGATCTGTCAATTTGACATTTGCACTTAAGTGAAGCTTTATAAGTCAAGCCAGAGCAGATTTTTAACGAGTTTTGTGAATAACTTTTTTTAATATATATGATAACAAATACTTAAAATAATGCAAACTTTTTTATGTTATGCTAGGATCAAAAATTACTTATAAAAATTTAATAATAATTGTTTTGTTTCTAATATCAATATCAATAAAATATAGCTCTTTGATTGAGGAAATAATGGTTTTTATTTAAGGTTTCGGTAATTCTTTGTTTAATTTTAAGAATGATTTTTTTCAGGTAAATCAATATACCAAATAATAAAACTCAAACAATTAATTTGAAAATATGTTTTTTGTTTTAAAGTACTGAATAAAATTTAACTATCGAGAAAAATAAAATATTATTGGAAAGCAGAGGCGTACCCTTGAGAGGAGATAATATTATCGAGGAAATACGTTTTCTAGATTAGATATAATTTTTTTTCCTGTAGAGCTCACCTTTAGGGCGTTTCACTAACCTGCCAATGTCAAATTGACATTTATCAGTAAATTGCACGCCACTGAATGAATTAATGATCAAAAAAGTACTGCGAGCAACAGAAATCAAAAGCGCGAAAGGTGACAAACCTGAGGCACTTGTTTTGATTCCTTCATAGCATCAAAGCAAAATATGCCCTTATATTCACCTTGATCGAGAAAATTAGCTTGAAAAACCTGAGAGGTAGAGGGATAAAGAGAATATTGATAGTCTTATAAATTTGATTTCTTGGATAAAATGAGAACAGTATTACATTATCAGTATTACATTTTCAGCCAAAGTGAAAAATCTTAAAAAGTTAACATTAAAGTGAATTAGTAAAAAGTAAAAGATGAGTTAAAATAAGTTGCCTATAATAAAATATATACTATAGTGATTCGTAAGTTAAAACTATTTGAATATTGTAGTCAAAGGAAAATATAACGTTTTATTTTAATTGTAGTAAATTAGACTTAATTACGAAAATAAGGATTAATGCATAACGCATTTTAGTAATTATAGTAAAGAGGGGAGATTGATTTTAAACTTTTGATACTGCATTTAGTATTTAACGAGATTAAGACTATTGGAACAAATTTCCTGATATGTTTACGGAATTGTTATGTGTGCGGCTTTTATCGTAGCTATGTGCAACTAGAATGCCTACCTCCAAATAAATTTAATTTAAACGTTAAAAGGGACAAGTTGTATAAATATACCGCTCGACTCAAGTACCCCTAACCGCGGTGTTACAGTGATGTGATTATTTGTAAAAAAGTGCCAAAATTTGCACCAATCAAAAGGCCAAACTTTCGCGCTTTTTGATAAATCCTTTGGGAAGGGTTAAAACGCAAGTCGACTTGTTTCTTCAGTTGCAGTAAGAACCGCACAAAGTCGAGTATTTAGACTTACATGATTTTTCTATTGTATCTTTTTAAAATCCGTATGAACTAAATAGATTTGCTAATTTAAGAGAAAACGTAATTCGGAAGTAATTTAAGTTACTTTTTTCTTAAATTGAAATCGTTGATTTTTAGAACATCTGAAGTGTTCTTGCTCTATTTTAGTCTGGTATTTTTATCAGTACAAATACAGGCAGGTCATTATGCTAGATTTTTGTGCTGTAATAGTGACTTACTAATGGTTTGGTTTGGAAAAATATATTTTTCTTTGAAAACATTGACCAAAAGATAACCAAGTAAGTCTTATAACTTTCTTGTTTTTGAAGACATTCTAGAAAAACTGGCTGGTGCCGTTTTCTACGGCGATTTCAATGATATAAAAATCTCATTTTCGAGTTACTAGGTTTCTGCTTTGCACGGCAGAATTTCTCAAATAGGTATCCATGGTATAGATTTTACTAGACAAAAGTAAACAATTTAATTTTTTTATCAAATAACAACTGTTACCTACATACAATCAAAAAATATCATATTTTTAAATAATTTCTATATAAATTTTCTTTTAATTACATCCAAGATAAAAAAAAAATATATATGTTATATTATATAATATATATATATATATATATATATATATATATATATAACCACGATGGAACGGTAATATACATTAAGCAAGGACTAGACTGTAATTGTGTGATTGAAGATTTTAACAATACAAAGAGCCTAAACTTAAATCTCATTTATCAAAAATTAATATTATACAACCTATCGTTTGCCTTCAACTTGTGTTGCATCCTTTAATAATAACCTAGAACTATTTCTCGATAAATACAAAAATATATTTCAGAAATATGATTATTGCATATGGGTGGGAGACATCATTATTGATTTGCTAAAAATCAACATAAAAACTCATTAAGTGAATATGGCTTTTTATCAACTATAAACGATATTACCCGACCGGATAGCGAAAGCTGCCTGAATTATATATTTCTGCGCACCAAAGACCAACTTGATTTTACCACACCGATTATTATACGTCAAAAAATAACTGATCATTATCCTGTTTTACTAAAGATATCTAACATAAGCCAAAGTTCTTTTAATCAAAATGAATCCTGCTCTTTCAAAAAAAAATACAAACAAAAAGAAGCTTCAAACAAGGTTAAAAAACGAAAGCTGGAATTGAATTTATCAGGAACCCAAGCTTGACATAGCAACCGATAACTTTATTTCATGTCTTCAAATTCATATAAACCAATGCACAAATACAAAAGCTTACCGCCGCAATAATGAAAACAAACCTGGATTTCCAAGGAGTTACTATAATCGATAGAAACAAAACATAAACTATACAAAAAATGAATAAACACCCCCAAAATTTAAGATTGAAAATTAAATTTAGAACATCGAAACAACCTTAATAATGTAATTGATAATGCTTATATCGACTTTTACAAAACTAAAATCTAAACTAAACAAAATAAAGATGAAAGAAATACTCTGACAATATATGGGCCCCTAAGCTCACACTAGCTACTATAGTTATAGTGTACGTGTGAGCTAATATAACTAAAAACTGAAATATATTTTATTCAACTCCAGACTAAATTACATTTCGTGTGATACCCCACAAGCCATGTTTTGACTTATACTCAAATTTTTGAAATCTACCCCCACCCCTAAAAAAACAAAAACTAAAATGTATTTTGTTTAACTCCGGACTCAATTACCTTTCGTTTGATATCACACACGCCATATTTTCACGTAAACTCTAATTTTTGAAATTTACCCCCACCCTTTTTTTAAACAAAAATCTATTTTGTTTAACTCCAGACTCAATTACCTTTCGTTTGATATCACACACGCCATATATTTACATAAACTAATTTTTGAAATCTACCCCCACCCTTTTATTTGGTTTGTGTTGGGTGGATTTTCTTCATTTTTAAATGGGACCATCTCGACCCAGGACTCAGCCTAGGTACCAATTTTCATTAAAATCGGGCAAGCGGTTTTTGAGTTATGCGCGTTGGTCTTTACAGACAGACAGACAGACAGACAGACATACAGACAGACAGACAGACAGACGGCGCGACAAAAAAGTTTCAAAATCTTCTGAAACGCAAAGATATATAAAAATTTTTGAAATCGGAGCAACTTTTTTTTTCTCGAAAAAATTAGGATCACCATAGCTCACACTACTATAGTATAGTATATGTGTGAGCTAAAATACGTAAAATTAAAACGAACTCTTTAATTATTACTGACAAAAAAGAAACCGCGAATCTATTTGTCAGTCACTTTACTGAAATTGGAAAAAATATGGTAAAAAATATCAAAATAAACAAAAATACTAAATTCTTATAACAAAGATTTCGAAAAAGACCCATAAATCATTTTATCTATTGCCTACAGGTGATTTCGAAATACTTAAAATTATTTCTTTCCTAAAAACAGGTAAAGCTCCGGACTATGATGGAATAAAAAAGTGTTTTTAAGGAAAATACTACTTTTCTGACTAAGCCATTAGCATATATTGTGAATAAGTCCTTTGAATCAGGTTATTTTCCAACACCTTTAAAAAAGGCCACTATAACACCACTTCACAAAGGGGGCTCACAGTCTTACGTTATTAACTATAGACCCATCTAAATTCTTAACACATTGAGTAAAATTATTGAAAAAGTATACTAAATTCAAAAATTTCCAAGTACAAATGACACCTAATTAGCTGCCAACTGAAATTTTCCTTGTGACAGTTTGTTAATTTTGTTTTTATCAGATAATCGAATGGCAAAACTGGACACAAGTCCGTAATTAGGTTTATTTCTATATATTCTTTGCTTTTGTTAGGACCTCGTTCAATGGTTAGGATTTTAAAAAAATCAATGATAATGTCTCTCTCTCTCTCTCCCTGTCGTTTGCAAAGTTCTTGCTTAAAAACTCGCAATTTAAACATTTTTCTCATCACATGAAAATCGCTGTGAATCCTGAGAAAATAACTGGAAAATACCTGAATATATCTAGGAATCACTAGGCACTAGGAATCTTGGGGAAAATTGGAATGGAGATCATTCGACATTTTTTGGGGTAGCAAGTTTTCCCTCGAAGTCTTTTTTGTGTGCGCGCTATGCTTTTATCTGTGAAAAGTCAGGTGTGTATGTCCTTGTTATGATCTTTTTTTTTTTAGTCAAAACTAAAAACCTAAAGTAGATAGGTATCTACTACTTTTACGGGAAATTTTGGTAAAAAAATAAGATAGACCGCCATTTTGGATCGTCTTGTCATGTTAATTTTCTTCAGTTTAAGTCAAAAATAAAAATCAGTCACCTCAAAAAATCTTCATACAAAAATCAAACACTCTAAAGTTCCAGAATTTCATATGAATAATCGGTTTATAAATGGGAAAGTTCATCATTTTGATTTTTTAAGTTTTACAAAAAATTGTATTATGTGACCTTTTGCACTGCGAGATTTTCAGTTTGATGCAAATGGGTTTAAAAATAGAAATATCTCTAATGGTTTTTAAAGTTTAAGTTAAACATCAGTTTCCTTAAATAATTTAAGTTCTGAATTTGGTTTTTGGGGGTTTTAGGTATTTCTAGCCGATAAAGTTAAAAACAATATCCTGGGCTCGATTTTCGAGACGTTTGCCTATAACCTTTTATTTATAAAAATTTCATTTTGGAGTAGAATTCTCTTTCATAGTTATTTTTATAGAAAATCAAACTATCAAACTAAATTTTATCTGTCACTTTTAGTTTTTGAGATATTCATAAAATCGGTATTATTTAATGAAATGACTCCTTTATTTCTTTGTATTTTCTTATATTTTATATTATTTATGTCTTTATTTATTTTAGACACTTTCAGTATTTAAAATTAATAAAAACAATGGAAGTCCGAAATTTTGTTTCTTTTCAGTTATTGTCTACAAGTAGGTTAAAAATATTTTAAAATAAACAAATTTAAGAAAAAACAGTACAATAATTTAATATTGAGTGATGCTATTTTAAAAGAAATTTTAGGCTGATGAGGGTCATTCAATAAGAAATTTTTTAACTTAATGTAATATCTTAAATGCTAAAAGGAGCCGATGAAATTTACTTCTACAGATGAATCCTTATAAAAAATTCTATAAAAAAGTAACACGAAATTTTAATAAATAAAAAAGTTATAGGCCACTTGCAGAATTTTAAAAATCCCCTCGTAGCTAAAAAACTACAAGGCCTTTTGTGGTTTTGATATTTGAAAACGTCTCGAAAATCGAACCCACGAAATGTCTACTCGTTTTTATGTATCTTGGCTAGAAATACCTAAATAATAATAATCGAATTTTGCCCACCCTGTATCCGTCCGTCATATCCGTCAAAAATCCCTTATAATATTTTATTTTTGTAAGCTTGCCTAAAAAGTTGTATTGAGTGGCCGTGAGCACTACGAAGTTTTAAATTTAAACTAAATTGATTTATAAATAAGAGATCGACAATGTTCTCATTTTTTTTTAAATTTTGATTTAAAAATCAGAATCAAGGTCCTTAAACACCTCACCCTCAGAGCTCAGAATTTGATACATATCGATTCATAAATTCAAGATTAAGGCAAGTTGGTTTACAAATAAAAATAACCCCCATTTTGATATCTTTGTAATAAAAAGCATATTCTAATATACTATCAGCAGAACGCCATATAAACCTACCAAATTTCAAGTGTGTTGGTCAAAAGGATTTAGTGGAAATAACTATCGCCAGATTCGAAACAACGGTATAAATAAAACTTTCTTATTGAAAGCCGGCCCTGTTTAAAAAAGAAGTGCGACATCTCTGGTATACCAAACCAGTCAAATAATTGTCAAACAGTTTTTGACGTTTCTTGATTCGGGGTGAGTTTGAAACCTGTCACACTGGCAAGTGATGATGATTTTGCAGAGGTTTAGTAATGTTCACTTCAAACTGAACTGATCTTAGCGAACTCATTTAAAAATCTTCCGCGTTTGCCAACACTTGAATTTTAATATTTTTATCTATGATTTTTATTGTCAATAACTTAAAAGTAACAAAAAACAAATGTCAATAACTTAGAAGTAACAAATTTTCTTATTAATTTTTAAAAATTGCTAGGGAAATTTGATTTACCCTAACTGACATCTCCATATTTGAAAACCTACCGGCAATCCCGCAAAAGAGTAGCTACTTTTATCTGAATCCAATATAATTAAAGTTCGACTTATAAAATACCATAGCACAACATTCCTTCACCAAACCAATTTGGTTTTAGAGAGGGCATGTCGACGGAGGATGCCCTGGCCAAATTGGTAACAAATCTTTATAAAACACTAGATAAAAGTGAGAAAAAGTTGTGCGTGTTTCTAGATTTGGCCAAGGCATTCGACACCGTCGATCATGAAATCCTTCTCAGTTGCTTAGATGACCTAGGAATACGTGGTCTTCCATTGAATTTGTTTAAGAGTTATTTAACTAATGGAAACCAGTGTGTTAAGATTGATGACTACACTAGCTCGGAACTTAGAGTCGTGTTTGGAGTTCCACAAGGTTCCGTGCTGGGTCCCTTTTGAAGCAATTTATTTCATATTGCTTCAAAAGGGGAAATAATATGTTTTGCCGATGACTCTGTCATCATATATAAAAATGACACATGGAAAACCCTAAAGGAGCAGGCGGAGTCAGATTTAGCTAGAACATTCCAGTCGTTTTTAAATCAAAAGCTGACCATTAATGCTGACAAGACCTTCTTTATGCCTTTTGGATATTACTAAGATTCTCTACCTAACTTCTAGGAGCTTACTCTTAAAATTAACGATGGCTCAATAAAAATCAAAACAACAGACAAATTTTATTATTTGTGTTTAATAATGGACAGGAACTTAAAATGGAATAAACACATTCAGTATCTGATCAATAAATTACGAACCTTTGTTTCCAAATTAAAAGAATTAAAGATATTTTTTGATATAAAGCATTTAAAGACACTGTATATAGCCTTAATACAACCTCATCTTACATATGGACTTATAGTCTGGGGTGGAGTCCTAGTTAATCATTTAGGACCCCTTGAAATAATACCAAAATGGCTACTTAAAACGATTTTCGGAAAACCCAAAAATCTTTTTATCAGACGATTTATACAAAGAGAGTGAAATTCTTGACATTAGGCAATATACTTCTATAATATAGTTATGCGACAATTTAAAAAGGATACTCTCTTTGATATAGAGCATTCTCATGAAACTCTATCAAAGCGAAAAACTGGTCGTTTACCCAAAGTTAATACATCATTGGCACAACGCTGTTTTCTTTTTATTAGCCCTAAAATACATGCCCTCAACCATGTGAAATAAAAATGATAAGGAGACTAAATTTAATAAAAACAAACTTAAATTATGGATATATTAAATCATACTAGAACAAAAATAAAAGTAATTAGGAATATTCAAAATTAACCAATATATAATTAAGCAATTTCATTCTGGATTTGACTTTATTACTAAAGAATGAATGAATGACAAATTTACACGATTGCAACAAAATACCAGATCTTACGATTTTTACAAATTTGCGACCAAAAAAATGTTCTTATTGACTTGTCCTTCATGTGTTGGTATTTTTTTTTATTTTATCACGTTATTTTTTTTAGTTTATTTTTTTAAACAAAGAGATAAATTTGTAGTTAATTATTTGGGTCTATTTTGAATTTATTTTATATTTTATTATTAACTATATATGCCAAGCAACCTAACCCAACTAACAAGGTGACCTTTTGTGGGCAACTGTTTATTTGCTCTACTTAAGTTAAGTTACCAGAAAATGGTAAACCTTAAATGACAAATTATTATCTAATATAAATAGTCTACAGTATACCGGTCTATATTTTAAGTAATTACTAAATGGTTAAATTTTCGTGCATAGCCTAATTTGGCCGAGCCGCCTCACTTTTTTCCTAGCAAAAATATTTGATTCCTAACTTCGTGTATTACATAGGTGACAACAAAAAAGAATATATTTCTTATTGTCCCATTACGATGTTTTTTATTACCCCACGATAGTCAAAACTAAAGGGATATAAGAAACATTTCCATTCTTAACAACTTGTTAGTATTACATTTGACAACAAACTTAAGTAATAAAATTGAAAATAAAGTGTTTCCTTCAGACAAAAAATATTATCTTAAATGGTGTGTTTGTGAAAAATATATTTAAAATAGAGCACGAAAGTGCAAAAACTTTATTAATATTGAAGAATTTCAAAGGTTTTTTTCAGATATCTCGAATGACAAAAGACAAAATGCAAGAGTAGCTAAAAATATTTCCTTATTTTCCCATCTTCCCCTATGTCAAATAAATGGGGTCCGCTCAACACTGCTGTGACCTGTGTAACCAGCGAAAACCAAATGGCGCGGAATGTAATAGAAGTTCGCTAAAATACAATTGCCCACGTTCTACGTACGTCAAAATTCTTATTTTAACCGTCCGTGGGTTTGCGGGGTTAACGACATGGGACGTTCAAATGTCAACAGTGTCAAATTGCTTTAGTCGTTGGCCGTTTTTGGCACAATAACTTTCTATTTATTCTTCATATGCACCAAACGTTTTTATCTCTCTCTCTCTCTCTCTCTCTCTCTCTCTCTCTGTTCCTACGCACCAAACGTCAAATAACTGAACCGACAGCATCGCATTAAAAAAGCTTTTTCGATTTGCCATGTAGTCTTAAAGTTATCAGTGTCGGTGAAGTTATCATGCCATAAATTGGCACGACCAAAAACTATATAGTTTGTAGTCGTGCTTAAAACGGCTGACCGTTAACGCTATTGGATGTTAATATAATTTTGAAGTAGGAAGGACGTACGCAATTAGTTTATTTTGTGGGCAATTAGAGTTGATCAATAACAAACAAACTAACCTAATAATTGACCCATTTAAAATATTTTGGTTGGTAGGTATTTTTAAATACGTTTAAAGTGAAGAAATAAATTCGGTAGCACAAATTCTTTTTTTTGGAACTTATTTAAGTTAAGTTATTCATTTTGTCACCCACTGTAAACTATTTTATTTTTTAAACTAGAAACATTTATAAACCACAGACCAAACTCAAGTTATTTATTTTACGCATGCATTAAACGTCTCTCTCTCTAGATCTTTCTTGATTGACGTTTTTGCCCACCAAATGTCAAATAACCGCACTGTCGGCATTGACACAAAACCAGGGCCCCAGACTCTTCTGTATACTGTCGAATTCTATAGCAACATGTCGCATTTAGAAGGGGACATAACATGTCGCTATGGAATTCTGAAGTACAGAGAATGTGGATCCAGGACCAAAGAGGCTATTTCGAACTGTCTTATAGTTTTGAAGTTTTCGTTATCAGCAAAATTATCGCGCTGTAAGCTGCCACGGCCAAAAACTATTTAACATAACGCACTCTCAGAACGAAACACAAGAAAACTCAAACAATTTCGGTATAACTGATGGTTATTTTAAGTTTTCATTATATAAATTTCTTGATTCCAACAGCATTCAACATTATGTAGGCATTATAGCTAGGTAGCATAATTGATATAGGACGTCTAATTTTGTCGTTTTGTCATTAAAGGTAAAAATTTCTCAATTTCGAGTTGTGTCATTTTCGTTCTGAGGGTATATGAAGTAATAAAGATAGATAGGCTAAGAATCGGAAAAAAGGCGGTGCAGTTGGTCATAAGAATAATAAAATTTCAGTTTGGAACTTCGAGTACCTTTCCTTGATTTACAATTTACACACTACTACCTTAACGTAGATCCAGAACTAAGACAGCCTAAAGATGGAGTTGAAAAGTACCTTTTGAGATCAGCATTCGAGGGAAGCGACCTATTGCCACACGACATCCTATGGAGGCATAAAGAAGCATTTAGGTTGGTAGCATTACTTAACTATATATTCATTTTTAATTAATTTCAATCTAGTATTATTTTATTATTCTACTATTACAAAAACATAAACTTATTTATACTAAACCAAATTTGAGGCCCTCCATACATTTTGATAGTTTTTTTACCACGCTTGGAAACGCCACGTCAAATAGTATTATTGTGTGAGTAACCAAAATGATGGTTTTAAAGTTTAAACAGGCAGCATACAAACCTTATATAACCGAAAAAGAAAGATCATAAATTGTTTTAAAAGCAATAAAAAAAAATCAAATCGCTAAAAAATGTAATAAAAAACTATTTATAAACAAAGTAAAATGTCGAACCTACTTAAAAGAAAAATAAAACTAACCTTTGACCATGCACTAAAAATTCACATCGTTATACAATAGTAATCACCTTAAGTGTTATAAGGTATATCAATAAGGAACAAGCCACTTTTTACATGGCTAACACTTTGGACTACCGACGCGACGATCCAATCGAAACGCGAGTAAGTATAAGACTAAATTATAAAATCATTTAATAAACCAAATAGGTGTTCAAAGTTGGCAAAGCATCTGTGAACTAAATAGATTAAAGATGTTTTTAAACAACAAAATATTAATTCATTTTAAATTAGTAAAGTAGATTACCAAAAACACTTAGTCGGCATCGGAAATAAAATTATTTATTGCCATTTCGCCGAAAAATTAAATATTAAATAATTTTTAATTGTTGCCTTATTATTTTTGAGACCAGCAGCCGCGCCAAAACAGGTGGCTAATTTAGTGCTTTTTCTTGGAATTAAAAATTATGGATAAATAGGTTAAACCTATCACTAGATTAATATTTATTACCTATTTTAAAAGATTTTTGATTTAAATATAAAAAACCTTTTAATAAAAAGAATAAACACATCCGCCGGTTTTTTTGATAAAAGACAAATAGATATTAATAATTAATAGTGAATATGTCAAACAAAAATTAAATGAAAATTATTTATTATCTTGTTATTTAAACTGGCCGAATACTATCAGAAGTACTGATCGTGTGAGGGCCGCTTAAGTCATTTGCCACAAAACAGCCAAAATATATAGACTTCAAACGAAAAGAAATGGACTGAAGATTTAATATATAGCATGTCTAAAAAAGTTTTACATATATTTTACCGAACTATAAATTGTTTTAGTGATGGCATAGCTTCAAAAAAAAAATCCCTTTTTGTAATCCTACAAGAAATCATAGACAAACGAATGCCAGAGCCATTTGATAAAAATGCAGCTGCCAAGAGATACCCACACTGCACACCTCAAAGCAAAGAGTCATACTACTATAGGGAGGTATTTGAAAAAACATATCCGAAATTGGCGCCTAACTTCTTGCCCTACTTCTGGATGCCCCGATGGGTAGAAGGTATAACGGATCCATCAGCAAGGTTTATAAAACACTATGCCGCTGATGAAGAAAAATAATATACTTACATTTTGTAATACATTATTTTTGTAAACAGATTTGTTTATTGCTTGAAATAAACACAAAAAATTATGTTACTTAAAAAAAGTTTTTTAACTATATAGCAATTTGCGATTATCTTTTGTCGTTTGTTTTCATTTTGGAAGGCGGTTTCAGTATGACATTTACATTATCTTAAATGCAGAAATATAAATAAAGGGAAGCGCAAATCCATTCTTTACCGTGGTACAGTAAGCTCAGTTAATGTTAATAAATTAATAAATAATGTACAGCAGTAAATAATGAAACTATAGTTACGTGGTTTCGCAGATCCGATTTTTACTCCGGTTCAGTAAATTCAGCTATTGTAGCACAGGAAACACTTACTTTGCTCATGCGTGTCTATTAAAGCATATATATATATATATATATATATATATATATATATATATATATATATATATATATATATATATATATATAAGGACGGTTTGAAAATGTTGTCGTATAAACCCTATTAAAACCGTTTCAAGCACTAAAACCGATTTTATTTTAAGCCGATTTGTCGTATAAACACCATTAAAACCGTTTTAAGCACTAAAATCGATTTTATTTTAAACCTCTTTTAGGCGCGTATAAACGCAGAAAATGAAACTAGAGTTACGCCTCTTTAATAATTCCATTCCTTACTGCGGTCATCCAACATATATAGGTATGTTCGATGCTGCGGTACAGTCAGAAGCATTGCCCCTGCAAGTGTTTAATTTTTATAAGCAAAAACCAGACTTTCAAAATAATAAAAAGTATTACTATAAAGTTCACTTAAAAAAAATTAATAATTTATTTAAAAAATCGGAGTTAGTTATTAGATTTATTAAATATAGTGCAGCAAAAATGAAATTAAGTCTATTTACAGGGTGTTTTATTTTATTTTTCCTACCCTTTTTAGCCAATAATTTTCGATATAAAGAAAAAATTAAAAAGCGTTTGAATCAGCAATTTTTTTCTCTTTGGTTACAGTATCATATTTCTTTTAAAATAAAAATATACTATATTGTTTTGTCGACTGTACAAAAAATCGAACATTTAGGGATATCAATAAGGTAGTTTTACCTACCTACCGAGATTGTTCACATACTCCAGCGTTTGATTTTGATTTGAAACTTGAAACAATTGTAAAGAAGCCACCCCTCTATCGTCCCTATATCGTCGCCAAAACCACAAAGTGGCGTAACCCACAAAAATGCGATTTTTAGATAAGCCCACTAACATAAATTTAAAAAAAGTCGCTCTACAAATCCACGAAGGGGTGTAACTAAATTCCAATTAGTATGGAAGCCTTTACTATATCAAAATTCATTTTGACAGCTGTTAAACTTGCAATGCAAAAAAAACTGAACGCTCTCCTGTAAAATAGTAAAAAATCAATTACGCCAGTTCGTGGTATTGACGACGATAAATTATATGGCAGCGATAGAAGAGCGACTGCTTTACAATGCACGCAAGCTTTAAGTCAAAACCTGTCAAAATTTCGTTATTAGGGACCTAGCTCTATATTCACTTCTATAAAATTTAATACGTCTCCGCCACTGACGTTTGTAACAAAATGCTGAAATATACAACTTATGCAAGTTTTGGTTCCCTGTACCTGTGGAAGTGTCTACATCGGAACAACCAAACGGTCCGTAAACACAAGAATCAAAGAACACAAAGCCAACTGTCGACTCGGACACACGGAAAAATCCGCAGTTGCAGACCACACACTAAACAATGAAGACCATCGAATAAAATTCGAAGACACACAAGTTCTATGCTTCTCCTCTTCATACTATCCAAGACTCTATAGAGAAGCAATCGAAATTCATAAACACCAGCAGAACTTCAACAGATCTGAAGAAACTCTTAAAATTAACAGAATATGGGTACCGGTTCTCTGCCGAGGCACTGAGATCACTTTAAGCAGAGCACCCAGAATATGAACAGTCACTTTTCTACATGAATCCACTTGTCTTAAATATACTACATCACCATAAACTGATAATGAGGCATCACAAAAGCCGTGTAGTTCCCTCAAAACTGCATTATCTACACTTGGAATGGTTATAGTTGAAAGAATGGGTGACTGAGACAAATATGTAGACCACTGCTCCACAATTGCCTGGGATGGAAAATCATCAAAATCTAACCCTTGAAGCCACAACTTCTCGATTAAAGATTTAGCCACAAAAACTACTGGTGAGAGAAAACCCAGAGGATCATATATTCTGGCTATTTGAGACAAAATATTTCTTTTGGTACATGGATTGTTGTCTGGCACTACTGAATATGAGAACACATCATTTACAGGGCTCCACTTCAGACCCAAAATTTTCAACACCGAATCACCTTCATCAAAACTGATGGGTTGGAGGTGACTTTCTGGGACATGTTCCAGTAATTCTGAATAATTACTGGCCCACTTCCTAACTTCGAACCCCCCAAGTCTCAACAATGTTACTAATTGTCTCTGAACCTTCAAAGCCTCTGAGACAAAGTTTGCTGATCGCACGGCATCGACGATGTAGGTCGATTGCCTCAATATATCAGCTGCTAAAGGGTACTCTTGACCATGATCCTCTGCCAATTGCAATAAAGTACGGATGGCCAGGTATGGACTACAACTTAAGCCATAAGTCACAGTATTTAAAACATACTCACAAATGGGTTGATCAATATCAAATCTCCAAAAAATTGTTTGGTAGGTCACATCATCAGAATGCACTAAAATGTTACGATACATTTGTCTTATATCTGTAGTGAAAACCAGTTTTTTCACACGAAAGCTCAATAAAAAAGAAACAATATTTGTTTGTAGTTTACTTCCAACCAATAACACATCATTTAAGCTCAGTTTATTACTAGTCTGTGCTGATCCATCAAAGACAGCTCTAATTTTTTTTGACTCTCCACTATCTTTCCAGATGCAATGATGAGGAATATAATATTTTCCACCCTCCCACATATGGTTCTGATCAAGATAATCCGCCATAAAATCACAATAGGCTTCACGAAAAGAAGGATTTTTAAGCAAGTGAGCATCTAGCAAGCGAAATCTTTTCAATGCATGGGACTTCAACTCACCTATGGAAGCCTTTTCACGAATAAATGGCAATTTCACAATATATATATACCATTTTTATTACGTCTATGAATAGAACTAAAAAGGTTCTCACATCTTTGATCATCTTTAGTCAATGGAATATCCACAGAAAGAGTCTCAAGTTGCCAAAATTGTTGTAGTGATTCCTCAAAACCTGTTGAGTTTAAAGATGTACACAAACTAAGTTTACTTATTGAAGGTTTGTCACACACACTACCCATGAGCACATACCCAAACATGGTATTCATAGCACACAGTCCGCCATTTTGCCCTTGTTTTAACCCAGGAAGTAAAACTTGGGAGAAGACATCTGCTCCTAATAATAACTCTACATCTCGGGGAGTACCATACTGAGGATCAGCTAATATCACAACAGATAAGTATTTCCATTTATTACTTATCTCACTAGAAGGGGTCACACCACAGATGAGGGGGACTACCACCGCTTTCACTTCAATAGACCATGACAAATTACTACTTGGGCTCACACATAGCACAATGTTTCCTAGAGAAACAGAAGAAGTCATGGTATTGATACCTACAATGGCCGTTGAACCGCCCACATGTGGCAAACCTCCCCGCTTGGCAGAGGAAGTTGTTGTAAAAGAGGTTTGGCTTGCTGAATCCAATAACGCTCGACAAGTTACAACACTACCTTGACAATCACGCACACACACTTGCGCAGTGGCAAGAAAAACAGTCTTAAAATTGGGAACTGAATTCCTACACACATTCACTGCAACAGAGTTTCTAAATTTTCACTGTTTGACGACAAATTGTTACCTGAGACATTCTCTGACCTCTGACGGGACTCACTCCTCACTGTTGAGGCACCTTTCGAATTAGGAAAGTGTAACAATGTGGAATGTCTCCGGGAACAAATTTTACAGTTTGAGTTGATAGGGCAGTCAAGAACCCTATGTTTAGCAAGGCAATTGAAGCACAGTTGCTGCTTTTTGGCAAAGTCATGTCCCTCAAATACATCCAGCTCACGAAATTTATCACACCTAATTATCAAATGTTGGCTTTGGTTACCGAGACATTTACAATATAAACACTCACTATTACCACCTGACTTCCTAGCTTTAGTTAAAAAATTATGTTTAGGACTTGAGTGACTGACCTTTTCTGACACTTCATATTTTCTCTGACTTGACACACTCGACACATTCACAGGACTTGAAGTAGATTTGGATAGAAGTGCACTATTCTACAAAGCATGACAATTTATTTCCAAAAAACTAATAAGATATTGATACAAAGGGATTTTTTCTTTACTGTACTCTATTTCAAATCGCGTTTTCATAAAAGGATCTATTTTTTGCAAAAGTAAATTTAACTTTGTAAAGTCCCACAAATCCAATTCTTGATAATTATCTAAAGCCTCCAAGTTTTGTTTAAAAGTAGAGATCAATTTACATAGCTCCACTGAATTATTGTTTTTAGCTGGAGAAGCAGTCACAATTGCTAACCAATAATCTGTCAAAAAGAATCTATCATTTTGATACATATCCACTTAAGCCCTATAAGCTGTTTTGTAATTCCTGCCCTGAATAGGGATATTCCTAATCACATTTGCCGCTTCACCCTCTAAAACCGAAACTAAAAATTGGAATTTGGCAATATCTGAGTACTCGGGATCCTCATCTACCAATGTCCTAAACATATCATAAAAGGTCGGCCACTTTTCCCTATCACCACAGTAGATCGGTATATCTAACCTCGGTTTTGCAAAAGTTTTCATTCTACCACTCACAGACAAGTTTGAATCATTTTTATTTGTATCACTCACACTAACCTCATCCGGCAACAAGTCCTTACAAATTTGTTTGATTGAAAATTGCATTGAGTCAAATTCATTTATAACCTTTTGCTCCGTATCACACTCACTATCCTCCACCAACCCCACAATATCTATATGCAGGTCTTCGAACCGACTTACCCACTCCGCTAAGTTTTCTACACGCGTTTGTAACTGACCCTTTTTTTTCAGTCGATAAGGGCTTCATTTGCTAAGTTATAGAGCACTCGGGTTCGATTGAAGATTGTTAATCTTTTCTTTTTTAACGATTTTATTTCCGACGTCATTTTTTTAGTTTTCTTGATCATCAACGCACGAAATTCCTACTAAAACCTAGGAAAATAAACACAAAACACGTTGTTTTCGAAATAAAAACAAACAAAACTTTTTAAAATTAAACTGAGGTAAGAACCGCTAAAATCAGCTGCTGGACAGCCACACTGTATGTCTATACCGAAAGCAACACCACACTTTTGTTTACTATGTCTACACGGAAAGCCCAACCACACAAGAACCGGAACTCGCTTTCACTTTAGTCGGTCACTGGTCAATTCACCAGTTGCCAACTCCACTTTATTTTGAATTCAATTTTTGAAGGCCAATCTTTGGTCACGTGACCTACAAAAAAACGGTCGCGACGATCGCAAAAAATTGCACATTCAAAAAATGAAAACCACGAGGCTGAACGGAAAAAAAATGATTAGAGAAATTGCTACAAAAATCGTATATCCATAATGCCAATTCAGGATTTGGCTAGAAGGACGGATTTAATGAACGCAACTGTTCACTAAACACATTTATTTATTGCTAAAATTCACAAAAAATCCCGAACCCTTATAATCCCATTTTCCTTATTCTATGCCCTACGAGAAGTGATCAACTCACCCATTATCCAACAAATCTCGGCACATAAGACAAGTTCGATGGCGTCGGAGCTCCGGGCCGCGTGTGGTCTCGATGTTGGTCACAGATGGAAGGGGCAAATATCTCGCCTTTTTTAATGTTTTTGACGTATGTCACGTCGACACATGACACTGGCCAAAGAATCAAAACTAGGTAAAGTTTTTGACAACAATTTCAGTTTGGACCCCTATTTCTGAGAAATCTATGACCCACACTTTGTTTGAACACACATTCTTAAAATTAAGATCCAACAGATCGGTCTTTAACTTTTATGTTAATGAATTTCTTCTAAAATCAAAAACAAACGTGTTAAATGAACAAGTTTGATAAAAAATATGGGGCAATATCTCAATACGTGTTACGTTAATGAGAAAGTTAGCACAACGATTTTGCAGATTTTATTTTTTAATAGACAATTTTTTTTTACAACCTACCGTAATCGAGTTGTAGGCACAAACCGAAAAAATGCATATTTTCACCCCCCTACGCCACTGAAGCGGGAGGGTTAGGAGCCCCAAATACATTCCTGAAGAGAAAAATTCATTGACTGAACTATTTACATTTTTTAAGATTTTTTATATTTTTTTATTTTATAAACATTTAGTTTACTACAAAAAGTTTAACACACCTTGCTGCAACCTCGATACAAGGTTTACTATAAAAAATAAAATACCTATAAACTTCAAAGATCACGTTTAAATGTAAGATTTTTTGTATTTAAAAAAATCTGTGAATTAATAAAATAAGTTAGCAAATTGTACTGTAATAGTATATTTATATTGCGACTCAACCTACCTTGGCCGAGCCATCTTGCCATTATCCTATAGTGATGCTGCTATAGGTAGGTAGGTATTTAGAAATATATGAACTCCCTATATTTCTTCATTTTGAGTTTTGGGAGTCTCGTTGTTGGAGTGCAACATGTACAAAAATAGCAAAAAAAAATTTGTTTTGGATTTATTTATGTTTTGGTACAAATAGAGTAAATTTTTAAAAATATCAACCATATGTTAAATTATTTTATAACATTAAATGCGATCAGACAATCAATCAACATGGCAATTCCTGCCAACAATGCAACTACTCCAGCACCCAAGTATTTGTGGGGTAAAAATGAGCCCCAGTTATTTTTCTGTTCAACGTAGTTTACGATTACTGAAATTCCATCTAAAATAAAATTAAAAAAAAACTCTGTAAAGAGAGTTTACGGTTCGCCAGAAAATACGAATTGATAAAAAAATAGAAATTCTCGAAAAAAAAAACAAAATAAAAAGGATCAGCCTGGCACTAAAAATAAGAGGCACTGCTCCTGCAGTGTTAGGAACAAATAGGGTAAGTGTACTTAAAATGGGATACTTAGGCTTTAAAAATTTATACAAAAAAAGTTTTGACGTTATTGGTTCAAAACATTATTCTGTTGATGAAATATTCTTTTTTGTTTGTTGTAGTCCATTTGTAGTACTTTAAACACTTAAAAATAATTTGTTATTATTTGTTTTTTGATAGATGCCACTAGCGGGATCGGGATCATTAAAAAATAAATAAAAAACAACAGTAATTATTTAATAATAGTTTGTATTTATTTTTTTTCTTGATTTTGCTGGGGGTGCGCGCGCACTAGCGCTCCTATGGACGAGCCGCCCCTGTACAAAAGGTACTTTAGCCACGTGGTGTATATAGGGACAAAATTCTTATGTTACCATAGGTCCTCAAACGCCTTATTTTCGAGATACAGGGTTGTTAAAGTTTCTTTTTTAAAGTTTTTTATTTAAAGCTCGTGCAGTTTTTGAAATATTTAGTTCAAATATAACACGTCTATTTCGTCCCCTTCATGACATACCGACGTAACTGACTATTTGTAAATTGTAGAGGAGAGACAAAAAACCAAATGAACCAAAGTTTATCAGGCCATAGCGTTGCTATTAAAAACCAAACCATTAATAATGACTTCTTGAAGCTCTATCATACGCCACTTTGTCATATTAAAAGTCGAGCAAAATAATGTTATCTGACGACGTAACTCAATTTTTGAATTTTTGGCACCTACGTCGGTGTGTCATAGATGGGACGATTTAGCACTACACTATAAGACATGCCAAATAATAGTAAAAATATACAGAGTGATTCTTTTTCAGGGGTCATGTCGCCTTGTCCCCCGGATTTTTTATTATAAGCCACTGGTATGTAGAAGCAGGTAGTTTAATACACGAAATAAAACCCTTATTTCCTTTGCAAACTTTTTTGTTTCTTCCAATTTTTTTTGTAACTTCGACCGTTTCAAAGAAAATCGGTGTTGCACAAAAGGCTGCTATAATAAAATAAATAAATGGATCTGGCACGTTCCTAGCTAACCTATTATCACAATTCAAGTAAAGCCATGATAATATATTAGCCTTGAAAACATTTGTTTGGAAATATCTCAGTAACTAAAGCTCCTACGAAGTTTTTGGTTTGTTTGAAATATAAAAACATTATCGTTATCCTAAGTTTTTCGTACCTTCCCTAGAGTAGGGTAAGTAAATAGACGTACCAAATTTGAGCTAAATATCTTAAAAACTGTAAAAGCTATAAAAAAAAATTGAACACCCTGTATCTCGAAAACTAAGCGTTTGTGGACCTATGTTTATAAGAGCTTTTAGTCTTGGAAGCACTCAAGAAAATTGACGGTAAAATTACGTTATTGACTTTTGAAACATCCTGTATACTACTTTATGCACTCTAGTATATAGGAAAAATAATTCATTTGTATTGCATTTAAAGATAACCACCTTTGAATCCGTAGGTATTAAAAGTAATTAAATGAAGGATTTAAAGGTTCACATTAGTCCATAAAAAGAGGGATTAAAAGTAGACGTCCAAGTTCTAATCCATAAAGTGTATAAAACAACTTACTTGCAACTGTCAAAATTGCTCCAATAGCCAAAAAAACACCTTGGATCATTCCGTCTTCTTCCTGCTCCTTCAAAGTAGCGACCAAATATATTCCCACAATAATGAGATAGGAACCGCAGGAAACGACTAGTCCATTGTTGACATGCATTTGGCGCGATATTTCCCCGCTCAAATTTTCTTGTGATTTGATTACGATAAGAATAAGAGCTACGAGGCAAAGTACCTAAAAATATTGCTAGCTAATACACCTCACGCCCTGTGTGTCATACTTTCTTTCACACCACTGTGACACCACTTTTTAAAACGTCGCACATAAAGACAAATAGCCACATTAGGGCGCTAATAATAGTAAAACCAATTCAGTTTAAACTAATCACACATATCTTTAAAATGTTACCTATAGATAAGGCCTCAAGGCAACATAAGAATTTCATTTTTTAAACCCACCCAAATGTATTAGCATTAGCGCAAAGTTGGCTTTGCTTACACCCTGCTTATTAAATTAGGTGTTTTTAAAACTGGGGGTCGATTTTTGTAAATTAGACTCCCGTCCGTTTTTAGCCGACTAAAATTTTTAACCTTCTAAAATTGGGCTGAATTGAGTTCAACTAGAACTGGCAAAATATTGTGCAAGGTTTCTGCTCAATATTTTAAACCAAAAAGGCAAAACAACCTAGATATTAGTAAACACAACATTCTAGAGCTAATTTTCTTACGAATTTCATTCTAAAAAGGAAACAAAAACCGTTTTAAGGCACGAATTGTAGGCAGAATTTATTTCTCAGTGTTCATACAAATCAGTGATTGCGGCCCGCAGTATTGTCAGTGCAGCTTGTTAGAATTATACCAAGTATGAAATGAAGGGATTTCACAATAAACAACCAGAAATAAATATTGTATTATATTACTAGTTATAAAAAAATTATAAGTTGATTTCTCACACGTGCGGATATGGTGTTCTGTGGGGCGGATTACTTCCCAGAGAGGGGCTGCATTTCTTTTAAATACGCCCCTCACAAAAGACAAGAAGATTTGGATAGCTCTGCTTGGATATCCTGTGGTTCTACACGGTCTCGAAGCCTCACCTATAAAACCTCCTGATGATATAAGAAGGCAAACATAGTATACAAACTTTTCCATCCCAGAGAGGGGCTCCATTTATTTTAAATATACCCCTTACGAAAGACGATAAGATATGAATAGTTATAAATAGTCTCGAAACCTCACCCATAAAATCTCTTGATGATATATGAAAAGAAACATACCTACCTATAATTAGTATACATCATAAAAATTCAAAATAATGGATATGTATAGGGATACATCCTTAAATTATGTAACGCAAAAATTTAGGATTTTTAACCCCCCCCCCTCGTAACGCATTTTTAAGAAAAAAAACACATTAAAAAACATTACGTGTAACGCAAAGCCACCCCCATTGGGTGTTTATGTTCGTTATAAGGAATATAACTGGGTCTTTTTTTTTTGAGGGACTTAATTCAAATTTGGTAATAAAACATTTAAATATTATTGGTGTTCTTCGGGTGGTTATACATGGTTAGTTTACCCATTTTTAATAGGTGCTTATTTTGTTAATTTAATTTGGCAGGGTTATAGTTACACTATCTGCTTATAGGTACTTATAGCTTTTTTAACTATAGACTATAGCAACCCCCACAACTAAAATCATTATTTATTGCTACAAGCCTATGACACCTATCCATTTTTTGTATTTTTTAAATTTAACTTTGCATACCTATACTATCCATGAAGACCCTGCTAGAATAGATTATTATTTACTTGTATAATATAATTCAATTTTTTTTTGTTAATAAATTATTTAGGAACCTTATGCAGTAGGTACTTTTTTTTCACTTTTATTGGGTCACTGAATAATGACTATCCAGTCCTTATTCAAATTTATGTAAAGATTTTACATTTTTTGTAACATTAGAGTTAAAATATGTTCTAATGAAAAATTATTTGAAATAATTTTCTTCTAAAACATTTTCCTTCGTGCAAAAACATTTTCTTTAAATTAAAATTTGTTCGAACAAACTTCTAATCGAAGAAAACGTTTTTGGACAATTTTCTGTATAAAGAAAATTTTATTGAATGATCATCCTTTTGAAGAAATTTTTTTTTTAATAAAAAGTAAATTAATTATTGATTTAGAATCTTAATAAGGTTTTTATGTGTTTTTGGTGATTATAAAAATACTCTGCCAATATATGGGTACCTAAGCTGACACTAGGTACTATAGTTATAGTGTACATGTGAGCTAAAATAACTAAAAACTGAAATATATTTTATTCAACTCTCTAAGCCATTTTTTGACTTAAACTCTAATTTTTGAAATCTGCCCCCACCCTTTTTTTTAACTAAAATGTATATTGTTTAACTCCAGACTCAATTACCTTTTGTTTGAGATCACACCGACATATTTTCACTTAAACTCTAATTTTTGAAATTTACTCCCACTCTTTTTTTTAAGAAATAAAATTTATTTTGTTTAACTACTGACTAGATCAAGAGCGAGGGAACTGCCCTGTGTTCGTCCTATTTCGATTTTCGACTTCAGCATATCAGGTAGGCCAATATTTTATTTTTCCTATTTTCGAACCGGTCTACAACTTTGTGTTTTTGGTGATTATAGAAAAATAGTTTTTAAAATTAATATTTTAAATTTTTTTAGAACATGGGGCATGTTGAAGCATTTTTTGACATTTGAGTAAAAATATGTATGTAGTAGTTATTTTTGTTAACCCTCATAGAAAAAAGCGGGTTGCTGAAATATCTTTAAAATTAATTTTATTGTTGAAATGAAAAATTGTACAAAATTATTTAGTCCTGAACATTTTTTTTAAACGGAAATTTGTTCAAAAACATTTGGAAGAAAATTTTATTGAATAATTATCCTTCTGGAGGACCAAACAAAAAATTTTCTGTGAAACATGTACTCAAAGTATGTAGCAGGCACATAGATAGCTTTTCTTTCTGGGGGGATACTCCCATATAGAAAGAGCTGTGCTGTTATTCAGTGACGGTGCATGATGTTTTGGACAGGGTAGGCAGAAATGCTCGCCGGAGCCAAATCCACTAAATACAGAACATTTTAGTGGTAATGTGCCCAATTTTTGTCCAAGACACTAAAATTTCATGATAAAAATTTGTTCAAGGAGGGGGGAAATGTCCCACCAGTGCCCCCCGCCCCCCTTATCTATGTGCTTGGTAACTATTTCTCACAAACGATTATCAAACTGAACTTCACTTCATATTGTTCAACTGTTTTTGCTTGTGGAATTGTAATCACTTTACGCACTTTTCTTATGAATAATATTATATTTGATAATAATTAACAAATAACACTTGATAATATATTGTATTCTATTTCACATTCACATTGTTACAGTACTATAACAGAATAAATCACATTAGGAGATTTTTATTTGGACCAACATAGCAGATGATAGGGATTGTGCAAGCTTGAGAAGTTTATGTTTGTTGCCTTGTAGACATATAAGTAACCTATAACAAAAAAAATCCTATATTAAAAACTAATAATTTTCAAGAAGTTGCAAATTTTCCAGCTATAATTATTTTTTAAAAGTAGTAGGTAGGTATGCCTCTCAACGCGATTGTGGAAAAAATCAAGGACTGTACACAGAGAACGCGTACAGTCCTATATATATATATATATATATATATATATAGGTAATTGAAATACCAATTTTTACGCACAGGCAATAAGTTAGCTATGCCTTTAGAAATATTTCCAAGTGAAAAAAAAAACATTTTTTTAGCAAAAGGTGCCCTTGTTAGCGAAATACTAGACAAGACTAATACTTACGTTTGAACATACAGCATAACAGGTACAAAACCACGCCAAAACTATCGAACGTTGAATATAAACAATAAATTAGTTAAATATAAGCAATAAATTATAAATTAAAATAAAAATTTCCACAAAAAACGCAATCCTAACCCACTTTTGCGTTTATTTTTTGTTGTAAAATGCAGACTGATGGCCGTTAGATGACGTGACGACGCACAGTGGGCCAAATGAAATATCCAAATGTGATTTTTCTTGGTAAAACAAGATAATAACAAAACCCAAATTTTTTGAAAGAATGGAATGAATGTATGTTTATACGTCAAGAAAGTAGCTTGGGTTAGGGGGGCGGAGGGAGTACGCCCTCTAAAATCAAAATTAGCCCCCTTCAAAGGAAATGAGCATAACCTATCAGGGGCGCTGACCAAGTCCACAAATAACATGCGGACTAGGCCTTCCTGCTCTGTTTTTTCTAGAATTTTAGTGACATAATTAAGTTACTCATTATAAAAAAATAAGCTCTCCTAGAAACAGAAAACATCATTTTACTTTAATTGCTGTTTTTGTAGTATAATAATAATATACAAATAGATTCCTACATAAAAAGTATAACTGCCTGTATTTCTATGGAAAGGGGTAAAGTGAGATAATCTTCTCCCCCCATAACAATCTGCCCCTCGTCCGATATCATAAGGACTGAAGATTAAAAAAAAATGATATGACATAACTTTTTAAAACTCACTTGCATTTGGTTAGCGGAATGTGTTCACGATCAGACATAACAGGGATTTTCCTAAATAAACCAGATCACGTTTTCATTTTCCATAAGTAAAGGCTCAACAAAATCTTTATGGTGAAATATAAAACATAGATCAGAGGGTCCTCTTCTCATACAAAAAATGTTTTAAAAAAAAAGAAAAAATTCTGTGCCGTTGTGGAACATGTGTCCCAAAATAAGACAAAAGTTGCAACAATGTTTTAAGAAACTTGTAGGACATAAATATATATTTCAAACCAATGTATGTACTATGTTTTACTTAGTACACAGTTTTTTTTTCTACTGAATTTCTAATTCAAATCGGATTATATAAAATTTTTTATTTATACAAGGTGTTCCAAAATTCAATAAAATAATTTTAGTTTTGAATTCCTTTAATAATTATTAGTAAAAAAGTTTATATAAGCATAGACACGCAAACGCTTACTTTTCGTGATACAAAATTTCATATATTTTTTAGTTTTTTGTTTATAGCTCGAGCAGTTTTTGAGATATGCAGCTCAAATTTAACACGTATATTTAGCTGTTGTAAGTACACTATAAGACATACCAAACGATAGTAAAAATTTACAAGGTGATAATTTTTCAGGGGTTATGTCACCTTTTTCCTGGGATATTTTTTTTTGTAAGCCACTGGTAGATTGCATTTTAGGTTTTGGACAATGCAGAACTTTTTATGAAGAATAACTTTTTTTCGTAAAGCTAATAATAAAAAAGTTTCCCATATGCCGCCAACTTACGTGGACACACTGTATATGTATTGGTAGTACCTAATTTTTTTTAAAATTTCTTTTCGTAATAGCAGCCGTAAATTCAATTAAAATAAAAAACCATTACAATACATAATCCAGTTGTAGAACCAATATGCTATCTAAAGAAGGTGGAACATATAAGCAACAATGCCAAATTAATTTCAGCAGCGAGTTTCAAATATAACCTACTTGCTTATATAATTCCGTCAAAAAAGTCCAAAAACTAATAACAGTTAGTTTTTGTATTATTAGTTTTAAAAGGAAAACTGGGATATGTAATATTAAATTGAACATGCGACAAAATATTACCTAATTTTTAATAAAAAAATTGACAGATCTAAAACAACATCCATTACACTTAGTTTACAAAAAACTGTACGTGTAACCCTACTATATGCTATACGAAAAACATATATTTGGTTGCGGTAATCTTCAGGTAATACGCTTTGTCTGATTGCGAAACATTTTCCACCACTATTTTTCTGAAAAATTTTTGGTCTGTGCAATTTTTCCTGTAATTATATATTTTTTCTTATAATTATTTTTGAAGCTAAACTTTTTTTCTAATAGTGCTTAATTTGTCTCAAATTTTTGTACGCGGCGACATTTTTTTCATTCAATATTTCCTGTCATGTGCACAATAAGGTTAATGGGTGGGGGGGTAGAAGAAAGAAAATTCTTGTTTTCTGTATTTTTTTGCAATATTTATTTTTGGTACTAGCAGGTGGAGCCCATCTTCAGCAAACTAATCTAGCCTTTTTATTATTTAGTCGGTTTAGAACGTTTTTCTACGTTGTCCGACGCCTATTCTCCACCTCCTTCGATCCTGACAATCATCTTCTGTCAGATTTTTTTGACTCATTGATCTTTGGATTGACTGTTGCCATTCCAGTTTAGGACGCCCTCTTTTTCTATGCCCTATTGGTTATATCAGTTGTCTTTTAGTGATGTCATCCGTTATGTTTCCTTCGATTCCCATTCTTTCTTTTATGATCTCATTTCTTATGTGATCTGTTCACAATCAATGATATTCTCATTGATCTTCTTATTGCATCCATTTCGACACTTTCCATTTTTGTTTTGTATTTTTCAGTTACGCGACAAGTCTCTATTCCATACAACAGCGTGCTTTTCACCATTGTTTCATATATGTTAACTTTTACATTCTTTTTTATCTCTCTGCTCCATAAAATACTGTTAAGACATCCAATAACCTTTTTTGCTTTTACTATTCTTTTTCCCAGTTCTTTACAGTCTGTTCCTGTCTTATCAAATGTGACACACCAAGTATCTCATAGATAGAGATACAAGTCGTCAGCAAACTGTGGTGTGTATATGGTAAATCGGTCGTTAAGTTGTATTCCTATGCCGTGCACTTTCCGTTTCTAGTTTTTTAGAGCTACTGCGATATATATTTTAAAAAAAGTTGGAGAGATTCAACATCCCTGTCTTACGCCTTTTGTTAACAGGAGAGTAATTACATGCCAAATCATCCAACGGGGGAAGCTGCTATGTCACGAAAAAAATCAAAATTTTGATAACATGTATTAGTGTCCTTAGGAATACCAAATTAATAAATTTTAATTTTTAATGTCGCCTCCCGTATTTTACAGGCCACTTTAAAAGTAAAAAAAAGAAGAAAATCAGTTGTGGACTTAATTTTTTTTATTTCTATTGTATTAAATCTCATGTAAAAACAAATTTGACGGAAGAAATCTTAATATTGGTTGGATGATCCTATAGAGAAAAAAAATTAACCTTACTTTTTTGAGATGGCGAAAATAGTTTTAAAAAAATAGTAAATTTTATGATTTTCTCGATATTTAATTATTTACACCGGTGCAGAATTTGGTCCATTAAAAAAAAGTCGCACTTTAAAGCTCAGTGGCTTGACTATCATAAGAGGCAAGAGAAAAACTTCTAGGTCTGTTGGTTTCAGCAAACTAAATTTTTGAAAATTTGAAAAACCGCAAAATTCTAGAATTGGCAACCCTTGACTAAAAAAATTAGCATGTCTATCTGTCTATTGACACTTCACTTGTGCCTTGTTTTACTTGACAATTTGTCGTCTAAATAAAAGTAAAATAAAAAATCTGGGTCTGTCATTTTAACATCAACTTTTAAGTTATTTGGTTAAAGCATGTAAAAAATCAAATTTTTTTATTCAGTCGCAAAAAGAAACAAATTGTATATAAAAATCATCGTCGAGTTATCTTATTTATAGCCACATACTGTTTTGCGTGGCATCCTAGTTTGTGAGTTCAAGTCCAATCTTCTTACACTGTCGAAATTTTTTTTGTTTAAAGAATTATTTTTTTGTGAGACACGGACATTAATTAGTTTATTTCTTTGGTATATAAAATGCTTCAGGTTTAACAGTGGCGTACGCAGGAGGGAGGGGGGTTGGATGCCTAATCCTTCCAAAGACAATAAATAACTTCTCCTAAAGATTGAATTTTTCTGAAAGAAGAAATAAATGGTTTTTCAGGACTTTACTTTTACTCAAGCCCCCTCTCCCAATCCCCTTGGAAAATTTCTGCATACGCTACTGGGCATTAAAAAACTAACCACTAAACTAACGCATAGTAAAAGTCCATGTGATGCGGTTGGAGGTACTGTGAAACGAACGAACAACAAATGGACACCATTCTTTCACTCCTCTGGATGATTTAACTATAGATGCTAAATTTACATCAAGCTCAGAAAAAAAATTAATGTTCCGTTTCTGAAATTATAGAACTCAACTTCTTTTCCGATTTTTTAAATATGACAGTAGGTAACTATTAAAAAAGTAAATAAACTTTTCAAAAATTTGGGTAGTGACCTTATGAAGAGTGCTTAGATCATAATTTAGTGAACAGTGCTCATATGAATAAACTTTACCTTCTGATAAACCTTAATTTGCAGGGGCGGATCTAGAAACTTTATTTGGAGGAACAATATCATAATAAATATTTCTCAAAAGTATTTTGCGTAGTGACCAGGAGGTGTATTCTGTGTGTCAAAACTAAGTAAAGTTTCAGATTTGGGGGGAATCCCCCCCCCCCGTAGATCCACGCCTGTAATTTGTGATGCAATTTAACATCACTAAAAATATTAAAATAACAAAAAAATGTGTAGTGACCTTAAAAATTACAGACCCAGATTTTTTATTCTTGTTTTTAAAAGTATATGATACAATAAAAAATTTACCCTACTTGATTATCACCAGCACCCCGATAGACAGGGTAATTTTTGATGCGGAAATTGAGGGATTTTCCAGACATTCTTAACTTCTTTGTGAAACTCCAAGGTAACGCCTACTTTTTAAATATGTTCTATACAAGGAAGTCCTTGAGTATAGCTTTCCAACACTGTATACAAAATTTAACAAAACATTACATTTATACCCTAAAAAAATATGAAAACTTCGGAAATTTCTGCGTTTTTTGGATATTCTCTAAATTGCTCTAATCAAGCCAGTGTAAAAGATTTTGCTAAACCTCACATTTTTTTGAAAACTACTTTTATGCATGTTTTTAAAATTATAGGTTGATTTTTTTAGGTGCTGTTTACTATGAGCATAATTTTTTTCTTAAATTCCTATTTTGCCCGTTCTTAAACTTTTCAAATGCGTGTGCTACATACTAATTAGATTTAAAAATCTAAAATTGTGCAAAAGTGGTTAAGCATAAGCTGTTTTATTTAGTAAACATGATCAAAGAGAAAAATTAATTGTCAGAGCAACACTTTTTTTGTAAATTGGATGACTTGGCGTGGAATTGCTCAGGAATTCTTTTGAAAGTCGATTTCCCATTTTAATTTAAACTTCGACCCTTTGTATAGTTCTTTTATCGCTTTTATGTATGATTGATATTAGTCTGTTCTAACACTGTCTATATTTTTTCTACTGGAACGGTATCATATGCTTTTTGTAGGTCCACAAAGGTAACATGAGTCTCTATATTTCTGGCGCTCCTTTTCTTAATTACTTGTTTAAGACAAAAAACATTATCACTACAAGATCTGCCTGCACGAAATCCACTTTGCTCTTCTTCTTCTTGTTCATGAAAATCATTCTCTATTAGATCTCTAAGAATCCTACCGTTCAATCTACTTAAAGTACTGGTTACTGAAATTCCTCTGTAATTGTTACAATCCAGCTTGTTTCCTTTTTTTTGTATTGAGGATATGAAGACAATTTTCCAATCATCAGGTACTGGATGTCCGTTAATGCATTGATTGATAATATATGTGAGATTTTCCATTAGTGTCTCTGATTCATATTTGAGCATTTAAGCAGATATTCCTCCAGGTCCGCTAGCTTTTCCGGATTTAAGCTTTCTAATACTATTTTTTATTATTTCTTTTTCGACGATTACTTCCTCTCCGTGTACTTCTATGTCTCTCCTCGGAGAGGCGACCAGATATTCGGGTCTCGTTTCCTGCGGCAGTCCCTTGTAGTGTTCTGTCAATTGTTCTGGTTTGATGATCTGGATGTTTACTTTTTCTTTTGTTGGGTTTTTTACTGTAGAAATGAATTTTTATACTTCAGAACTCTGCCTACCTCCTACGTGTGTATTTATATCGTGGCATTTGCGCTCGAACATTTTATTTTTTCTGTGCGTATCGAATTTCTTAGCTGTCTTCTGGTTTCCCTGTTGTTTTCTAGGTCTCTTTGTTCTTTAGTACTGAGCCATTTCAAGAATGTGCGTTTTTCTCTTTGACCATTTCCTGTATTTTTTCTGTCGACCACATCTTCCTGCTATTTCTATTATCTTGGTATCCAACAGCTTCGATGCTTGCTTCGTTCAAGGATTTTATTATGTTTGTATATATCTCTTTAAATGAGTGTTCTGTGTTTATTAATTTTTTATCTAATCGGTTCTGATACAATCTTTGTGTACTTTCAAATTCTAGACTTCTAAAGTTGTATTTTTGATTGTCTTCGATGCATTCTAGGTTTTTATTTTCTCCAATACTTATTTGTTTTTCTTAAAGGGAATAATATTTTTGCTTTTACCAGATGGTGGTCAGATCCACATGTAACACCACGAAGTGCTTGCACATCATACCACTTTAATTGCGAGTGTTGTCCACCTATAGCATAATCAATGATTGATTTAAGATTTCTTGTTGGCTGAATCCAGGTATATCGATGAATATCCTTATGCCTAAAAAAACCATTATTTATTTTTAGGTTGTGGGTTTCACACAATTGCATCAGTCTCAAGCCATTATCATTTGTTACTTCTTCTCCAAATGGTCCTATCACTTTGCTCTGGGTTTGTCTACCAGTTCGGCTATTAAAATCGCCAAGCATAATTATTTCTCTGGTATTACCGATTTTGGTGATAGTCTCATCAAGCTGGTCAAAAAGGAGTTGTTTTGTAGCTACTTTTTGGTCATCTGATGGTGCGTAGACTGCTATTATGCTTATATTATGACCAAGCATCTTTATGTTCACTCGAAGTATGTTTTCACTAATGCAATCGTAGTCGGTAATCTTATTTTTTAGGTTTTTCTTTATAAGGATACCCCTCTAGCAAGTCTTCTTTCTTTTGGGACTCCAGTGAATATATGGACGAAATTGCCGACACTATTCGTACCTGTTCCTTTCTTTTTTGTCTCTGTAAGTGCAATAATATCGATCTTACAATTCTGCACTTCTGTTGCAATAAGGTCCAACTTTTGATTCACTCCCTGTATATTCCATGTAGCTATATTCATAGTCTTTTGTCTTTGCTTTTTTCGTCTTTGAGAATTTCCATCTATTGCTCTGAGGCTTTGTTTAGGCTTTTTGATAATTGCTTTGTTTTACAAGTATTAGAGAACCAGTCTAATGCCTCAACCCCCTACTTGGAGGGCCAGGATTTTTAATCAAGGTTTTTCTCCTCTAGCCTTTGACGAGCCAACGCCATACTGTAAGGCAACAGCTGTCTTTTATACTATCCTCAAAAGAAAGGGTTGCCACCTACGCTGTGATCACCGTACCGAGGTCCATTCTCTCCGCCTTTCATATCGATGTGATCTTCTCCCGTAACCCTGGGAAAGGGACCCTAGACAGGTGCTAACTCTCCGGGTCGGAGAGTACCTGGAATCTACGGAGGCCAGGGGTCGATTCATTTCCCCTGATAGACATCTGACGAGGTCTACCCGTACCCATTTCTAATCTAGCCTTCCTAAACTATATAACACTCGTTCCCCTTGTACGAGTTTCCTCATATCTTCCATTACTAAAATCTTTTTGCAATCTAAAAATTAAACCTATTAAATGAACGGACAAGTTGCTCCCCTCGGTGTCGCAATGGTCTAAGGTACTAATTGTGGGCTAGGCTACAAATTTCCGTACTTTTTTTAAATTGGTTCGGTTAGGTTTTTGACTTTTGATCTAATTACTCCATTAAACAAGTGTTTACTATTTTAGACATTATTTCATACATATTAAAGATGACTGAGCGTTTTAAAAAGTAGAGAAGTATTAGTAAACATAAATATTATTTTTCAAATTAGATCAAATTTTTATTAATTTTCCGTACAAAATGTACATAAAGAATGGGGGTTAAGAAATAACTGTACTAAAACATTAATTAAAAGTGGTTTAATTAGTTATTATTTTTAAAAAAATTTATAACTACATGTTTGCATTTTCACGAATGTAACAATATAACCATCAAAGTGGAGTTATTTTTATTTTATGTTTGGATTGCCTTAAGAGTTTGACTTTGAAGCAGTGATTAAATATAAAATTAAACCGATTTTAAAGGAAAAAAACAATTATGCATACATCCCAGCCTAATCTTTAATTTTTTTTTAATGACTGCCTTTTTAAATTAGTAGTGTTGTAACCGTGTAACCAAATTAATTTTAAATGTTCCGTCAGTTAAAACAAATAAGTTGTATAGTTTTAGCGTATAGTAGCCATCTTGAATTTTAAAAAAGCCGTATTATTCTTTATTTGCATTTAATGCCTTAAGGAAGGTATCGGTTTCTTATTCCAATTGATTAATAACTAACCTAAAAAACTTTGTGGCCGGCTTCGGTGGTTCGGCCTGACTTGCACGTGTCACAGCGTAAAAAAATCGGCTTAACAAGGGAGAATTGCTTATAAAACACGTATGCCAAATTTCATTAAAATTGGTTAAGTAGTATCTGAAATAAGCCATAGAAAAACCCTGTACCTTTAGTATTGATGTACTGATGTAAACGCAGTTTTTTAATTGAAAGAAAATATATAAATACCTCTCAGCTTTTAATTGTCTGCTATCCTTATTTTATATTTGCGATCATTTTTTTTGTTGGATTTAAAAACTTAATTACTTTACATATATTTTAAAATTTTTAAAATCGGTACCTAGTCAAATATTTAGCTGCATTTTAAATATGAAATGTTTTTATAGGACACCCGGTACATCGGTAGCTAAAATTTGGATGATTTACTACCCCTTAATTATCTACTACAAAACTGCTAAATTATACCAATTGGTCCCACTGGCCACGGCACGCCAGGCGCTTCATCGCCACTTCCAAGGCGTGCTGTAAAGTCTATTCCGGCGACGTCGCACAGTGGGGCCGGGACACATAAAAGTTACCGAAAATTCTATATGCATATAATATTTATTGAAATTGTCTATACACGCATTTTTATTCTTAAAATTAATAATTTAATGAAAAATTATTGTCGCACGAGCAGTATGTATTATTAAAACTTAAAGTAATTAAAAAAAAAACAACAACCTTTACGTTCCCTGATTGTAATTTCATTATCTAGGTAAAATAACCTTTAATTTGATAGCCCACAACCGATGTTAATAAAATGAATAAATTTAAAAATGATCTATTTAAAAAAAGTATATTTAAAGGAATAAAAAAAACTAAACTACGCTAAAATTATCACAATCTGAAGTAGCGGGGAGACGATGGAGATGGACAAATAATTTTTTGGGGGTCTTTTGATTGCGGATTCCCGACCACCAATTTTAATGAAACCAACGAGGTCCTTGACATTTTGACACTTTTGCTCTGAATTTAAACTTTTATCGAAATATCATGACGGCTGATTTCAAAATAATCCTCATATTATTTTTTTTTTATTTAAATAAAAAATTTTCGACCCACAATATTTCTAAATTCTGTTAAAATTAAAATATAACAAACTTATTTCACCTGTCATTTTTAGCGCACTATATACCAAACTATAATTAATTATTATCTATAGTGATCCTACTGAAAGCTACAAGAACAAAAAATGCGATGAATTTACCAAAATTATATATTTTTGCTTTTGTGAAAAATAATTTGAAGCATTTCTGGATTTTGCCTTTTTGTCTGTATGTATGCCTTTATGTTTATATAACTGTAACCAAAGCCTATAACTCAAGAAATATTTATTCAATTTTTTTAGGAAATTAATAAATAGTTGCGGAGAAAATAAGTACTTATTTTTTATTCCAATTCTGATTTTAATCTTTTAAGCTTAAAGAGCATTGGCGTAGCTAGGGGGGGCCAGGGGGGGCCTGGCCCCCCCTTAAGTTTCTCAGGCCCCCCCTAAGATATTTTAGGCCTCCCCTACCGACTACTAGTAAAAGAGCATGACGCTGAAAATACATACTTTTCTATTATTATTCGGGAAATATTCAAATAAAATAGGTGCATTAAAATTTAAAATCATTCAGATAATATTTACATTTCAGGAAAAAGCCCTTGTCTTTTTCTCTTTAAATTATCGGTAACTTTTCTGCACTTATGCAATTTCCCGAAAATATTTTTTAAATTTAAACATAATTATGCATATTGAATATTTCATACATATTGGCGACATCTTGTAAAATATTATAGAAGTGTAAGTTAAATTTCGCATTTAATAAAGACAGCGACCTTGCCCCTCTGTTTCCGAAATTGGGTTGTAGATGTCGTAAGGTTATAAAAGACCTTTTTAAACTGTTTTTCTAAAATAAATATAATTATCTTTTTAGTTTTTTTGAGGTTAGCGTTTAGTGTCTTATGAAAATTTTCCGATTTTGGTGACAATTTCATAACCATTTTCATATTAAGTTTTCCCACGTCGTTAAATGGAATAAATTCGTCGAGCAATACCGGGAACTTTTTAATATTAATACTTCTACTCTAAGAGCAGAAATGACCGTTTTAAAGAATAGTATTTTTCGGTTAAATCAAACTGTTGGTCATGATTCTATCAAACAACATATAGCAGAAAACACATATCCATACCTCTACCAACTTTTTAAAGTTGCGAGTATTCTTCCAATTTCAAGTGCAACTTGCGAGAGGTCTTTCTCTGCCATGAGGAGAGTTTTTTTGGCTTAGAACAACTATGACTCAAGAGAGACACTCAGGTTTGTCATTGTTATTCATAGAAAAAGATGTTGAGGTCGACTTAGACAGTGTGGTAGACGCTTTCAGTCAGCGACGTAGAAAACTTTCTTTGTAGAATTGCTGAATCACATACTTCCTGTGTATACATATAAATAAGTTGGTAAATGTATTATTAAATTTGTTATATTAAAATATTAGAACATTTAATGCGCGTATTTTTTTTTATTCATTGCACACTTTGCACGACTCTTTAAAACCTATGTTTGCTTTTTGTTCAAGAAAGACCGGGGCCACGGCCCCCCCTGAAAAGCAAGGCTAGCTACGCCAATGTTAAAGAGTTGGCAGAATATGATTCTAAAATGTGTTTAGTCCCTTTTTAACTAGGCAAAGTTGTTAGTAAACCAAAACAGAGTGATATTTTTTTAGTAAATTTAAATTATAGTGTGTGGGACATTTAGACGGAAATGTGGTTTGTTAAAATGTCACACAATATGCAAATGCTTGAAACTCTGGGAATCGTTTTCTTGAGTTAAACCGCAAAATACCGCAAAAAATGCTTATACCACATTAAAGATAAGGTTTTGTAGAAAAGGAAGTAATAAAAGTTTGTGATGGATTCGAATGGATCCTTAACTTTTGAGCCAGCTGAAACTACAGTTTTAAAACAAAACTCAATTTCTGTTACGTTTTGATTATAATTTAATTATCTAAATAACATTAAAAAATAAACTGAATAAATTTATTCTAAACAAATTTATGCTTACCGTAGTTAGTGCCAGCCATTTACTTTTCAGTTCTAAGAAATTCTGTCACAGAGAAAATGACCTTTGAAAGTACCAAATATTTTACTTTAAAGAATGCATATGTAACACAATTAAAATGACGTTACCTTTGACAAGCGCTATCAATTGTTTTGATGTAAGCACTTTTTCATGGATGCCTTAAATAAAGAAAGAGATGCAAGAAAGATAATTTTAAAGCTTTTTTTTCACTTAAATTTCGTATCCTGAGTTTCATATTTTTGGTAACTTTTATGGGTCCCGGCCCCTCTGTGCATCACCGGGCTTCAGGCCAAATCTTATGGCTAAAATTTTTTAACCGGCTAAATCGGACGGAAGTTCAATTGACAAAAATCAGCCCCTTGTTGTCAGACGTTAAATTTAGACCGTGTGAATATGGATATTAAGGCAACAGGTAAGTACTTTATTTTGAGAAAATTGTTAACAAACCAGTTATTTGTAGACTTGTTATAATACAAGATTTTATGATTAAAAAAATATTAAAATTTTTAAGTTAGCTAGGGTTATAAAAAAAGTTCCGCCGAGTACACCGATATTTCTTTGCTACCTGGTAAGTATATCTTACGGCCAATTTAAAAAAATATAATTTACGTCCCCCTCTTTTCCCCTCTTCTTTTAAAAGATTTTAGTTTACTTGACTCTGTATAATTGTTTCCATACCCTTTTCTGTTTCAAATCTTGCGACAACTATTTCAGTAAACTGTTTACACTTGATAACGGTTAGAGATACTTACTAACCGAAACATCGTGTTTTAAAAATAAATAAAGACAATGGAAGTCCGAAATTTTATTTCTACACCATCATTGTCTACGAGTTTCAAACAAAGATGATAATGATGATAATATGAATAATGAAGAAGATGCAGATACCGTAGATATTAATGTTTAATTACGGTAAGGAGAAAATTTTGCTAATTTTAAATACAGCAATTAATAAGTAATGTTAATGTTTTCTTTAATTAAAATAGTTAACCTTAAATAACATTAATTGTGCATGTTTTTGCAAAGAAAGTATAATATCACATAAAATCAAATTTTAGATTTTTGGCGTTGAAAATTGTTATTCTGTCCTTATATGCGTTGGTAAATATGTTAATTGAAGTAATTTTTGATCATACTCCTTAGTTTCTAAAGTATAAAAAATAAAATTTTACAAAAAACAAAAAAAAACTAAAGTAGCATCAATTTTTTTTAACGCGGTTAACTAAAAACGAGCATAAATAGGAACTATAAAATTAGGGATTACTTACACCATGATAGCCCAGTCAATGAATGGTCATTGAGGGATTGTAGAGTGCATGAAGGGAGGGACCATTTTTCTCCCCGAAAATATATTTAGGTTAGTTAGGGCGTAAACATAGCAAAAGTCCTCACCCTTAGCCCTCTCGCCTCAGTGGCGGAGGGGGGTGAAATGTGCAGTTTTTCTGATTTTTGCCAATAACTGGATTAGGGCGCGTCGTACAAAAAAAAAATGTGTTATTAAAAGTTAAAGAGCATTAACTCCCCTACAAAACGGTTGTGTTTACCTTACTTTTAAGTGTAACAAAAAATGAGTGGCCACCAAAAACCGTTAATGTTTAAAAAACAAATTTTTCCCATTATTTTTTATCAAAGTTGTTCATCTAACCCTTTTGTTTTTAATTTTAGAAGAAATTTATCAATATAACAGCTGTAGACCAACCAATTTACTTTAAAAATATATAACACGGACTAATCTATCTATAAGATGTCAAAAGATACAGCAAATTGAAATTTTTAAACAGATTTCTCAAATTTCACAAATACAAAAATAAAATCTTATTTTTTTTTATTATTCAACAGTGATATCTTTGATAAAATAAACCGACTAAATATATTTTATTATACAAAAATATAACATAAGGCAGTCATCAAACTATGATGTGGTTATTGATGAAGTCTTTTTACTGCATAAAGTTTTGTGGTAAAGAAGATCATCCATTAATAAACTAACCTTACCAACCAACCAAACAAACCGACCTAACCAACCAACCTTGGTAATGGATAAGTTAATAATTATTCAATAAGATCCAATATTCAGGTAAGTTTTGCACTGTTGTTTTCTTAGAGAATTGCATTAATCCAATTCAATTCTGCAACGTTTCACATTACAAAAATGATTACTACTGTACTAATCTAATTAATGTAGGTCAGAAAAAATAAGTAAACAAACACTTGAATAAAGAAGAATCACATTGCAAGCATCACAGGATATTGTGAAAACTGCATTTTCTAACGTAATGCAGCCGTCATTGAAGAAGATAGATTTTCCGGTAATCCTGGTGGCCAATTCTCCAGCCGATCACAATATTTTGTTAATAAATCCTGTCAGGGAAAAAGTGGAAACCTATGTATATTCCATTTACGAAATGCAACAGCTAGAACTAAAAAAAATATTGTTTCTGCATGGTTTTACTGATTACGATTGAACATCGGAGGCATAGGCTAGGAGTCAGAAAGCTTTACCAAAAATACCCCAAAAATCAAAAACCAGCTAAAGTGTCTTACAATCCCTGCGATTTTCATTTTCAAGTACAACTTGCTTAACAGTTATACCTGCTAAAATGTTATTATAACCCGGCAAATGGAAGTACTGACTTTAAAAAAAATGTGCAGCAGAAACCCAAGAAAGCCAGGCAAATAAAATAATCTGAGGGCACGGCAGTGCCTCGCCAAGTTCACGCGCCGTAACCATCTTTTCTTGAAACATTTCAGCCGATATTTGACCTACCTAAAACTCTACTTTGGAATGAGCTACAAATCTCAAACTTTGCACAGTCATAGATCTCCATGGAGTTAACAACCCCTCCATGGAATTCCATAAAGTAGTAAAGTAGTTACGAAATTTCAAAAAACGTCACTCCCTCACTCACTCAGGTATAGATCATCAATATTCTACTGTACTTCCAGACATGCTACAATGCTGAAATTTGGCAGACTGATAGAAATTATGACGAAACCCCTGGAAAAAATCCCAAAATTTTAATCTACTCCCCTCCCCTATACATTTAAAGTTATGTAAAAGTAGCATCGCCCACTTCCAGAAATGCTAGAGAGTTGAGCTTTGGCAGACTGATAGGAACTATGATAAAACTAGGAAAAAATTAAAACACCCCAAAATTCTAATTTACTTCCCTCCCCTATAAATGTAAAGTTAAGTAAAGTAACATTGCCTACTTCCAGACATGCTAGAGAACTGAGTTTTGGAAGACCGATAGTAACTATGATAAAGTTATAGAAAAAAATTAAAACACCCCAAAATTCTAATTTACTTCCTTCCCCTATAAATGTCAAGTTATGTAAAAGTAACACTGTCCATTTCCAGAAACGCTAGAGAGCTGAACTTTTTAAGACTGAAAGACAATATGACAAAACTAAATGAAAAAATTTAAAAACACCAACGTTTTGGTTTACTCCCTCTCCTAGAAATGTAAATTTATATAAAACTAACATTGCCCACTTCCAGAAACGCTAGAGAGCTGAGCATTGGAATGCTGATAGAAATTATGATAAAACCATGGGAAAAAATTTAAAGAGTCCAATATTTTTATTTACTCTCCTCCCCTATAAATGTAAAGTTATGTAAAAGTAACATTACCCACTTCCAGAAACGCTAGAGAGCTGAGCATTGGAAGACTGATAGGAACTATGATAAAACTATAAGACAGAATTTAAAAACACGACAATTTTAATTTATTTCCCTTCCCTATACATGTAAAGTTATGTAAAAGTTACATTGTGCACTTTCAGAAACGCTAGAGAGCTGAGCTTTGGAAGGCTGATAAGAACTATGATAAAACCATGGGAAAAAATTAAAAAACCTCAAAATTTTAAGTAAGGCCTTGCAAAAGTTTTGAACAATATTCCGCTTATTTTACTACTTTAAAAATTAAGTATTATCCAATTCCTTTAAAAAAGAAGTGAAATCATAATAAGAACATTTCATTAAAAAAAAACCAAGTACGCGAAAATGGCATTCCGTAAAAAGAATTGAGATAAAAGTAAAGCCAAGTTCTCCAATATAAATTTCAAAATGAAACGTTCTTACTAGTTTGGAAATAATTTTCTAAACTTGGCTATTACGGCTGTAAATGACTCTTAGGAACAGTGCTAAATTGAACAGAAAGAAGTTTGGCTGTAATAGCAAAGTTTAAAAAAGCATTTCCAAACTAGTAAGAACCTTTCATTTTGAAATTTGTATTGGAGAACTTGGCTTTACTTTTATCTCAATTCTTTTTACGGAATGCCATTTTCGCGTACTTGGCTTTTTTTACATGAAATGTTTTTGTTATGATTATAATTATATTAATTGCAAAAATTTTAACATCACTTTTATCCAACATATTACTTTGATCTATTACTAAATCTGTCAAGTTTGGTAGCAACAAAACAACATTAACTTAAAACATATCCTACAGCTTTGGTTAGCAAATTTAACGCAAACCGTATAGTTCAAGCTTTCATCAAATACTCAGTGGCATTAAAAAAATTTCCATTAAATCGTCCCATTTATGCCACAATTGTCAGAGAACATTTTCAAAGGTTGTGTCCGTTTTAATCAAATATAATGAAGAAGTCGAGGCAGAAATTCAAAGAAGCAAGATAAACAAAATAATTATAATAGTATTAATTATAAACATTTTCGCATCACCTCTATCTAAATATTAGTACCTACAGAATTGCATCAGTTTTTATATCAACAGATGTATAGGTTTTCTTTTTATTCGATATGGAATATGAATTTAAAATTTGTAGATATAGTCAATACAGTATATAAAGAATACTTTATAGAAAGCTAATTGATATGAATCCATCTAAAAATTGTTCTTATTATACGTGACTTATAAAAACTTGCCTATTAATTGTGGCCTATCAAAATGCGTTGGGTGGCATTTGTGGCAGCTTAAAGACGTTGCCGCCATTTTGTGACACTATAATCAGAATAAAGACAATTTGCCAACTTGTGACACAACAAAACCACTGAATAATTAAACAAATATCTGGAAGCAGAACTGTATTTTCCAGCTAGGTAAAACATTGATATGCCCGGTAACTTTTATACAGTGGAGAAGGAGGGGTTCAGAAATAAGAAAATTTTAATTGCGCCACATTATTTAATACCAATGTTTTACAAAGAAGTTCTTAAATAAAATACAGTTCAACCCAAACGTTGTAGCCAAACAATGAAATTCTACCTACTTCCGAGGCTTCCAGAGTATTTGTGTAATTAAAACCAAAAAAAATTGAGTAATAAACAGAATAAAACTCTAAAAGATTGAATTAAGATGACAAAACTTGAAGCACTTTACAGGTAGATGGACTCCTTTAACAGGTCATAGTGTACCTACATCTGAGTCAGTAGCGTAGGACTCAGTTATATGAATGATTGTAAAACAAAATATATATATCCTTCCAAAATTATTCCGTCATAGGGGAGATCTAGACCAAATTTCTGCTGTCATCATTCTACATTGGGTAGAATGAGACAGACAGCAACCCAGTCCGAGATCCACCCCATGAGGTAAAACAATGTAAGGAAACCGCTAAAAATATAACCTCATCTCTCTTTTTGTCTCTGCAAAGTTGGTCATTGGGATTGTACAAATAACACAAAAATATTTAGTTCATCTTGTATATTTTAAAAGGTAAAACTGGGAGTATTACCAAAAACATGAAATAGAAAAAAAAATGAATGAAGTGAAGTGGAACAAGTCAGGGCCAAAATAGCAAGACACTCCAATTGTACAGTAAAAATTATAAATTAAAAATTATGCCGCAAAATTTGGTTATGACGTCATACCTTTACCTTGCGTTTACAAGAAATTATATATAGACTGTAAAAATTATATTAAAAAATTTAATGGAAAGATTATATTTCAATGTTGCTTGATCCTACCTTGGTCCTTTGACTTAATTACTGTTGGTGTTTTGTTTAGTAAACCTGGAGTTGTCCAGACATCTCCTCACTGCTCTCGGATCCTGGTTTGCCCGCGCCTCCTCTCGAGCTTGCTTAGCACATGATGTTAGGCCAGCACTTTGGTCTTAAAAGGTTGTGGGATTCTTGCCCGAGCGTAAAAACCCTGTGGAAAATGAACTGTTTCAGTTTCCTGGAATTCGTCAATTTTGCACGAAGTTCCCCTACACCGAGTAACTTAAATCGAGAACCCCATATCAACTCAATAAAATAAAGTAGATTTAAACAGATGAACTAAAATAACCCTAACGTACCTTTCCCAGGGTTACAACTGGCTCGTCGATGGAACAGATCCTCGTTCCACCAGCACAACTGTCCCGTCGATGGAATGGACGGTGCTGTAACCAAAGGAGAAAACAATATATAGTTTTTATCCAACACGTGGTCTTAGAAAAAAATAAAAAAAACTCCAAAAATTCCCCGCGTCTCTTGTCGAAAAAGTACATTTCACACGAAAAATAATTACAATTTGGGAGGCAAATATTATCTTGAAGAGTCCTCAAATAATAAAAAAATGAAAAAAAAATAAAATCGAACTTACCACTGCTCTTATTTCCCGTAGAAAGGCGTAGGCTGACTTAAATCCCCTTCAAAAGGGTGCGAGTGTCACTTTAGATTACGCCTAAAACACGACGGCTCACAATTATACCGTCTTTGGTATAATTTGCAACTACTGCAATGCCAATAACCACAAAACAATGGCGACACCACAAGACGGCCACCAGCCCAGCCAAAACTCTTTAGGAAGAGAGACAAAGCACTTTGTCGAGAGCACAAAAAAAATGAAGCCACCGGAAACCGTTCGTAGATTTGGTGGGGAGTGTAAAACGCAATAGTACCAACCTAATTTTCCCGGTTAAATTCAAATAAAGGATGCAAACCTATTTATAAAAAAAACTTTTTCGCCAAAAAATCTCTACCTTCGGTTGCAAGACTGGAAGAAAAACCCGCGGTTTTCAAACTAACCAATGAGGAAATACATGAATAGTTTCGTACCGGTATATAGGGCCAGCACCGTCCAAGGGGATATTGAAAAATACGTAAAACGCACCTTGAGGTGTTGTCGGATCTATTTCAACGGTTGAAATTTTTATAACAAGGACGTCGAGACACCCTTCATACATAGACCGAACATTTGCCTACCGGACCCCCGCCAACATATCAAGTAGGAGAAGAATAACCAGACGGACTGTAAGAAGCTCAGCATTGAAACCATCAACTGTAAAATCAATTACTGAAGATCAGAGCATGCATCAAACCCAGGAATGTTCGAACACTCAACCAATTCCCATATGAGCAAAGCTATACTGAGTGTAGAATTTAGTTGTATTTTAGTTACAGTCTTAGTCAAAAGTTTCCTTTGCTCTTTATAAATGTTTTTTCTAAGATTCATATGGTTTGACGCCATTTTTGTAAAACATTTCTACATTAATAAAGTTGTTTCTGAACCTGAACCTAAAAATACACACCGAACTACTGCTTAAACTCGGCACAAGAGTGTTCAGATGTTAACTCACACGATTTCGTTTATTCTTTTAGTCTTGGTTTTTATCCCTCGTTTATCTCCCATTTACAAAAGTGCATAACTCGTATTTATTTTATCTTCTCCCTATCAAATTAATAAAGATATCAAAGTGGGCGGAGGCTCGGTTGTTACTGGTCAAACCGTGGACCCAAATATGTTTTCGTGCTATCACAACTAGCTATGAGGTTCGGATTGTCCCAATATCCTCGAGAATAAACGTAAGGGAATGAAATGTTCATCTAAATGTTTCCTTCCTGTTACTGAAACCATTTGTGATGCGGCAACGCCGCCATTCCCCAGCAGTCCAGCTGTTTAATTTCGTGAACGTCAACGAAACTATGAAATTCCCCAGATAAACAAACAATCAAAAGTTTTAATGTGATTTTTCCGAAACCTGTGATCCTAAATTCCAATTACGATGTCCAGATAATGCGATGTGCGTAGTGTCCACAGTAATTCGATGGAATGTCTCCTTTATAAGGTAACTTTTTTGACACTATATAACCTCCAAACCTAGCTCTATAAAATACCCTTAATTTGTGTACAGAAAGACTAGTCGAAGAGCCTTGATTATTTACCTGAATAAACAAATATGTAACGTTGCCTTAAACGTAAAGATGACACGTTACATAATGACTAGGTGTCCAATTTTTTAGCTGACTCATCAAATTTATAACCCTTAATAATAATAATATTACTTCTATTGTGATACCAACTGGAGTAAGAACGTTTTTCCTGAAGTTTCTTTTGAAATATTACTTACACCTGTTATTTACCTCCATTCTGGTACTCGATAGCTAGACCGAAGACTCGTATTCATGATCATGATGATGAAGAAGGTGATAGTAAAAGCAATATATACAGTTTTTTTTAGAAAATCATAAATATCAGTTTAAAACTAAAACGCCTATAAATTTCCATTTATAATCACATATTTAAAGATAAATGAATTTCTTTTTTAAAATTGAATGCACTACATTGTCGTTTTTCCCGCTCTTTTTCTAAAATTAAAAACAAAAGTGTTAGATGAACAACTCTGATGAAAAATATGGGGCAAAAATGTATTTTTCAAAAATTAATGGTATTGGTTGCAACTATCTCAAAATCTGTTACACGTAAAGGTCAGGTTAGCATACCTATTTTGTAGGGAATTTAATTCTCTTTAATTTTTAATATAAAAATTTTTTTGGACAATGCGCCGTAATCGAGTTATAGGCAAAAAAACGAAAAATTGTATTTTGTATCCCTCTCCGCCATTGAAGTGGGAGGGCTAGTGGTGGGGACTTTTAATATGTTAATATCCTAACTACCCTAAAACTATTCCCGGAGAGAAAAATTCTCCTCCCTCCATGCACTCTACAAACCTCTCGTTGCCTGGACTTGTTGTTTGTTTAAACATTTTTTGTTCTCGTGATCTGGAAAAATCCACAGTTCAACTTAACTTACCAAGTTTATGATTTTAAAAATGCAGCCTAAATCAAACTTTCCCATTTTTGTTACAAGTTAATGTTTATGTTTTCCTAAAGCTAAAAAAAATCTGCAGTGTAAACAAAACTGTAAAACATCTGTAAAACTTGACAGATGTTAATATTCAGCAGTAGTATACTTTAGTGTCCCTGTATGTTGACATATTTGGATATATTATTTTATAATATTATATCCAAATATCAATCTAGTCTACTTGACAGAACAAAGATTCTTGGTCATGTAGGTTTTTAGACATCCTTGCTTACAGTAGGCACTAATAGTAAGCTAAATCCATGGTAATTCATTCAACAAGCGAAACGACAACGAACCAAGAAAACTAAGTCCATAGCGGGACGAAAACGTCCACCGGTCTATAAGGAAGAAAGACAGTTCGTCACAGTACAACCAGACTATGCTATTACCGTCTCCACGGATGGCGGTCGATTAGGAATTAAAAAATTTAAAATAAAAATCAAGAATGGGGGCAATCAATAGCTATTGGGGTCCCAATATCATTGACAAGATGACGTAAAAGATATGTAATGTGAGTAAAATTCCTACAAAATAGTCAAATATTAAAAGGGAAGGGGGTAGGCACTTTTATCATGTTTAATGGGACCCCAATAGCTATTGATTGCGTCCAGTCTTAATTTTTATTTTTAAAATATAAACATTTACTTTTATATGCTTAATACGTTAAGCGCCGAGGTGTATTTGAGAAAAATTTCTCGCTGGGCCAGGGTTTTCCAAAACACGTGGTGCGGCGGTCCGAATGGACCGCCATCGGCGCTTAACGTGTTAAGGGTGCCAGAGCGGAAACAACCCATATCCATAATATTCCATATACATACTCCCCATTACCAATTTGCACAATGAGCGGATTTTTACTCATACAGATAAAACTGTATCAGTCTGTCCTTTACAAATCCCGCACATTGGTCTGCGATAAAGACAAACTTATGCTTAATTAATATTTTTATTTCGTAATGTGTGCTTCCCGAAATGAAAGTTGCCATGGATTACAACTTTACAAGTTCTACACCCCGATGAGTATCTGTCTTAGAATTAAGTTTTAATTAATTTACAGTTACATTTAGATTTGGAGTATTATGTATATGCCACAACGGGATTCCTCAGTAGAGCCCTTGCTTGGACTTTAAACACCTGTAATAAAATTTTTCTACTAACATTAAGTCAAACCATTCTTGTTAGGTACCTAGCTTGTTATTTTTTTTTAATCATAGGTAATAGTAAGGGGTCTGGAGAGGAGGGGAACAACGTCAGGGGCTAATAGTTTAAATATTTTAAGGCTGCTATATTAATTACTCACCATGTCGAAGATAGATTTTACTTATCTGCTCATATACGTATATCCTTTTGCGTACTGGCACAAATCAAACGGCGGTGTTGGTAGTTGCGATGGCAAAATCCCATACCTATATACATTTTTGGAAAGAGCGAAAACGCCATAAGAACATTTATTTAAAGTTTTTTTTAATATTTACTTTAGTTTATAAAATATTGGAAAAATACCGTCGTTGCGGGTTACTTTAGCCCAGGCGGGCAACTTTAGCCAAATGTGGAAAAAAGTTCAAGATTACTGCAATATCGCAACCGCTTGAGCGAACGCCGCAGCTTCATACTAAAATGATAGATGGGTATATAGGCTACATTGCACTGATAGTTGGTTAGTTCTCTTACGTGTTTGCTACTGTGAGGCCCATGCTTAATATATAGCTATTATATAGGATACTTTGGCCCACGCTTGTTAGGAGACGATTTATTCACGGAAATCTGATGCGGGCTAAAGTAACCCTCCCTTCGGTCCATCATTGACCCAAAGTTTACGAAAAAAATATTCTGCCTAAATATAACCTGGCGTCAACTTGCGTATTGTATCTTGTTAAATACACCTCTGAGCTAATATCAAAATCATTGTAACGCTGATAAGTCAATAGTAAAATAAATTACACAAAGAGTCCTGAGGAATGTTCACATTGTGGGCTAAAGTAACCCGCAACGACGGTATATTTTTTTAAAAATTGAAAAATTGAAAATACAGTTTTCTATATATCTTGTTTTGTTTTTAAGATAGGTAAACAATGTAAATACATTGCACAATGTACTGGTCAAACGACATACAGCAGTGGAATTTTTTTTGTTCTATCATCTTCTGTTGCCGAGATATGGAAGATTTAATTTCAAATTTTTAGGCAGGAGGCACCCTAATTTACGAAAAAATACCTCAAATGTAGGTTAGGCCTGATTTTGCTAATTATCTTAATGACTATTACATCAGAACCATGCCCAGTTTTGGCGTAATGGCCTAAATCAAGGAGTGCTACTGGGCGTGGGGTTAATAAAACCCCACGGATATATACCTTTCTGAAAAGAGCGGAAATGGGAGAAAAATATTTAATAAGACATTTTTTTCGTATCTAGTCTGCCTTAGAAAATATGAATTTTTTTTTTTTTTAGTACATACTTTTGTTTATATCTTGTTCAGTTTTCGAGATATGCCATAGAGCGTAAGCGCATCATATAATCTGGAGATCACTAGACAAACAACAGTGAAAAATTTTTTGTTGTATCTCTGCTGGTTGCTGAGATATTGAGGAATTAATTTTCAGGGGTTGAAACGGGGGTGGAGGGGGCATGACCGAGAGGGAGGAGGCCAAGATATATTTTCGTAGTCTGGAGTCACCCAGATTTCAAAAAATATACCTTGGCAACCATCATCATTTAAGTGCAGTCGAAATGCCCTACGCCGCTCTACTAAAAGGCCCGCCGCCGTTTTGTATGCCCCGCCCGATTTAACTTAAAACTAGTTAAAAATTAATCTTGAAAAAGTTTTTCGGGTATTATAGGGTGTGTTTGTATTATCTAATCAAAATTAAAAAAAAAACTGTAATTAAACCCGCTACTCTTATCTACCGGGTGGGCCAAAATATTTTTTGTCATAACTTTTATATGGCTTGGGGGGGCCCGAAGCCTCTTGGGCGGTGGGGAAAGGGGGGGGGAGCGAGGCCTCATAATGTCGAATTTTAAGATATTTTTTGTGTTTTTTCATAAAATATGTAAAAAAATCTAAGGATTCTTTTGATATTATAAAATCTAAGGGGGCTGACAGAATCAATCTTCCGTTTCAAGGAGGCTTATTTATTTTTGTATTCCGGATATTTCTTGGAATTCGTTAAAACGCTCTGTTTTTGCCACCCTTATGCAACTAGCTACGAATCATTAAAATCGGTTTAGTGGTTCCCGAAACAATAAATTTGATTAGATACGAATCAAAAAGGTCGGTTTCGTGGTTCCCGAAAAATTAATGCTTATCCATTCTGTATATATTAATTTCCTCATAAATTCATTAATACTGAACGGATTCTATAAAATCGGTTTAGTCGTTCATTAAATAATAATTGTAATAGCAAATGTTGTTTTAATTTCTGTCTGCCATAATTTCCTTATACATTCACGGAACCGAATTCAATGAAAAACAAAATAATTCTGGTGATACTCAATTGCTCTTTGAGCAAAACTATTCAAATTTTCTGACATTTTTAAATCCAAGATTTTGGAAAAAAAAGTCAAACTACTCTTCTATGACGGATCGCTTCTTTGTATGTTGCGAGGATTTATTTTTTTATGATTCGTACCTTGTTGTGCTTGGTGGACCTAGATCTGTTAAATACATTCAAAAAGGGGTCGAAAAATAACATAAGAAAAAAATATCCTTTATGGAGGCTCAAATTCGATTTGTAAGCCATATTATATTTAGAGATGGCGGAAAATTTTAAATAGTGATCTTTAATAAACTTTATCTTCGCTACAATTTTCTATGCTTCCAAGAAATTAAAAAATTTTTCGGAATATAAACGAGCCTTTTTAAAAAGATTTTACAATGACGCCAAATTTTGATTGTAATCTTTTAAAAGCAATCAATCTGTTCCATGTCGCTTTATATTTTATTAAAATCGGTTCGGCAAAAATATATTTATTAAGAAATTAATGCCAATTTTATACCAAAAAAATTGTTTTTTTACTAAAAAAATTGACCGCAAAATTTTTTAAATAATTATTTTTATTTCAAATTATTGCTCTTGTTCTACACGACTTTACCCAATTTCATATTTTTACTACGTTTTTTTAAATAGTTATTATCAAAAGAATTTCAAAAATCTAAAATTTTGATGCTCTGCATCTCGACAAAGAAAGAGTTCTGACTTATGCATTATATGAACTTTATCAGAAATGACCTCCTTTATTACCTGTTGGCCTATGACCCCTATTTGGTTTTTTATTTTGCCCTAATTTTAGGTTGTAATAATAGCAAACTATCATAGGTGGTAGAAAAGATCAAAAGAGGGATTTTTTTATTATTAAATTTTGCATCAAACCCCTTTGTTTTTAAGATAAGTGGTGCCATTTTAATTTTTGTTATAACTTCCTAAAAAATTACAACAGACAATCGAGATTTTCCGAAAGAGTAATAATTAAATGTTAAAATTATTTGAAAATAATTAGAAATACTCAAAATTATTACCAAAAATGTGTTTTTTTTTCAACAAATTTTAAGAAATCTTTAAAATGTAGTGCTAATACTATTTTGTGCTTTTATTAAGGGGCCTTTAGACACGTACAAATATCAATTTTAAGTTCTTTTTTGTAAATGTAAAAGTTTATAAAAATATTAATTCTTAAAAGAATTGACAAATTTTTACCTATTTCCAAAGATTATTTGGATGTATCCTTAACCTATCTTTATTTTCTTGGAAAAAAAGCAACAGAATATTTTTGAATCATTAAAATTATTTAAGGTTATTCAATTTGTCATTTTAAAAATTCATCGTTTTTCTTTCTCCTCCGCTCCTACTTAACAAACGCTATAACTTGGACAAAAGTTATTTGAACTTTTTGTCTACTATGGACCTTCCGCACCATCTCTTAAAGATTGGTTCATAATTTAAATTACTCCCTGTATTTTAGGTATCATATTTTAAATATATTTTTTAAAGGCCTAGGCTCAAAAGTGGGTATACATTTCCTGTTTACTATGGGTATCCAATCTGAAGGTCTGCGTATCCAAATTGATACACAATATAGTCTAAAAAGATGCCTTGATTCATATAGGTCCGCAAACGCTTCGCTGCCGGTGTACAGCCAGTTGAAATATTTTTTTTTCCTTTTTTTGTTTACAGCTCTCATAATTTTTAATATATTTAGCTCAAACCTAAAACCTAAATTAAGCTATAGGGTGTACGTCACTAGGCATGCCAAATAATACTTAGAATCTAAAATAAATTATTTTTGACCTATTGGTTGGACGCTAACCCAAATGGTCATCGCCCAAATGGTCGGCGCCAAAACAGTCGTCGCAAAAAAAAGGGGGTATCAAGGCATTATTTTTTTTTTGTTTACGGCTATTGCCCAACCGTTCAGCGCCCAAATGGTCATCGTCCAAATGATAGCGCCCAAAAGTTCTGCGGATAAACGGTACCAGTAGTTCCTAAAACGATCGGCCGTGAGCATTGCCTTCAAGTGTGTACCTACGCAGTACTTGACATATGATGCAGTGCTGCATAGCTGTCACCACGCATGACAATTTTAAAGACGAAAGTAAATTGATCTGGCTATAATATGCACCTATTATCTTTGGCCTCAGATGTTTATGCCATACCAAAAATCTTCTACAAACAAAAAAAATTTCTTTGACTTAAGAAAAAAAGGAAGTATAAGTGCTGCTGCTCTTCGCTGTGTTAATTTAGCTATGTACCTGCATTAACCGGGTAAGAGTAGCTACAAAACAAATGTTCTTTAACCAACTGGATGAGACTATCACCAAAATCGGTAATACCAGAGAAATAATTATGCTTGGCGATTTTAATAGCCGAACTGGTTGACAAACCCCGAGCAAAGTGGTAGGACCATTTGGAGAGGAAGTAACAAATGATAATGGCTTAAGACTGATGCAGTTGTGTGAAACCCACAACCTAAAAATAAATAATGGTTTTTTTATACATAAGGATATTCATCGATATACCTGGATTCAGCCAACAAGAAATCTTAAATCAATCATTGATTATGCTATAGGTGGACAACACTCGCAATTAAAGTGGTATGATGTGCGAGCACTTCGTGGTGTTACCTGTGGATCTGACCACCATCTGGTAAAAGCAAAAATATTATTTCCTTTAAGAAAAACAACTAAGGACGAAAGTATTAGAGAAAATGAAAACCTAGAGTGCATCGAAGATAATCAAAAATACAACTTTAGAAGTCTAGAAATCGAAAGTACTCAAAGATTGTATCAGAATCAATTAGATTAAAAATTAATAAACACAAATCACTCATTTGAAGAGATATATACAAACATAGTAAAAAGCTTGAAGGAAGCAAGCAACGAAGCTGTTGGATACCAAGATAATAGAAATAACATGAAGATGTGGACTGAGAAAATACAGGAAATGGTCAAAGAGAAAAAACGCACATACGTGAAGTGGCTCAGTACTAAAGAGCAAAGAGACCTAGAAATATACAGGGAAACCAGAAGACAGTTAAGAAGTTTGATACGCACAGAAAAAAAATGAAATGTTCGAGCGCAAATGCCACGATAAAAATACACACGTAGGAGGTAGGCAGAGCTCTGAAGTATGGAAATTAATTTCTACAGTAAAAAACCTAACAAAAGAAAAAGTAAACATTCAGATCATCAAACCAGAACAATGGACAGAACACTACAAGGGACTGCTGCAGGAGACGAGACCCGAATATCTGGCAGCCTCTCCGAGGAGAGACATAGAAGTACATGAAGACTTGAAAAAGAAATGATAAAGAATAGTATAAAAAAGCTTAAATCCGGAAAAGCTAGCGGACCTGGGGGAATATATGCTAAAATGCTCAAATATGGATCAGAGAAACTACTGGAAAATCTCACATATATTATCAATCAATGCATAAACGGACATCCAGTACCTAATGATTGGAAAATTGCATTCATATCCTCAATACATAAAGAAGGAAACAAGCTGGATTGTAACAATTAAAGAGGAATTTCAGTCACCAGCACTCTAAGTAGATTGTACGGTAGGATTCTTAGAGATCTAAGAGAGAATGATTTTCATGTGATAATGTTTTTTGTCTTAAACAAGTAATTGAGAAAAGAAGCGCCAGAAATATAGAGACTCATGTTACCTTTGTGGACCTACAAAAAGCATATGATACCGTTCCAGTAGAAAAATTATGGACGGTGTTGGAACAAACTAATATCAATCATACATACATAAAAGCGATAAAAGAACTATACAAAGGGTCAAAATCTAAAATTAAAATTGGAAATCGACTTTCAAAAGAATTCCTGGTAACAAAAGGCTTAAGACAGGGATGTTGTATCTCTCCAACTCTTTTTAAAATATATATCGCAGTAGCTCTAAAAAACTGGAAACGTAAAGTGCACTGCATGGGAATACAACTTAACGACCGATTTACTATATACACACTGAATGATAAAGAAGACATGGAGTATATGATGAGAAAGTTAACGGAAGAATACCAAAAGTGGGGACTAACAGTGAACGTGGACAAGACACAGTACTTATGTATTGGAAACGAATCCAGTGAGTTAGAACTAGACAATTGACAAACAATATCTCCATGCAGGAAAGACAGGAACAGACTGTAAAGAATTGGAAAAAAGAATAGTAAAAGCAAAAAAGGTTATTGGATGTATTTTATGGAGCAGAGAGATATGAAAGAATGTAAAATTTAACATATATGAAACAATGGTAAAAAGCACGCTGTTGTATGGAATAGAGATTGTCGCGTAACAGAAAAATACAAAACAAAAATGGAAAGTGTCGAAATGGATGCAATAAGAAGATCAATGAGAATATCTAGATTAGATCACATAAGAAATGAGATCATAAAAGAAAGAATGGGAATCGAGGGAAGCATAACGGATGACATCACTAAAAGGCAACTGATATGGTACGGCTACAACGGACGAACGATGAAAGATTACCAAAACAGGTCCTAAAATGGCAACCAGTAGGGCGTAGAAAAAGAGGACGTCCTAAACTAGAATGGCAACAGTCAATCCAAAGATCAATGAATCAAAAGAATCTGACAGAAGATGATTGTCAGAATCGAAGGAGGTGGAGAATAGGCGTCGTACAACGTAGAAAAAACGTTCTAAACCGACATAGTAGTAGTAGGATTGACAATGCAATCAAATAATTTGTAACGCAATGGTTATAACGAAATCAGATTTTGTGAGAAAGCCGGAGAAAAGTAGTGCTTTTCTATAAATTAAAAAAAAACTAAACCATTTTCGGAAAATAAGAAAAAACACGATATTTTGAACAATCAAGTATGATTCTGTCCGACATCTTAAACTCTAAGAAAGCTGCAAATTTTGATTATAATCTTTAAAGAACAATCAATTCTCACCATGATTTTTCACGGAAATCGGTTTAGTAATAACGAATTTATAAGGAAATAAATGCAGACAGGATTGGCAATGCAATAGAATAATCTGTAAAATAATGGTTAAAACAAAAATAGGTTTTTGCAGAACCACCACCGATTTTACTAATTTGTTCCTTGTTGTGTGGGGGAAACATAGAGCTTTTTTACAAAATAAAAAAAAACTAAAATATTTTTCTAAAATAAGAAAAAACACGCCATTTTGAAGAATCAAATATGATTCTGCCCGCCATCTTAAATTTTAAGAGGGCGATAAACTTTGATCATGATTTTTAAAAACCAGTCAATTGCAACTAGGATGTTTTTTATTTCATTAAAATCGGTTCAGTAATAATGAATTTATAAGGAAATAAATGCAGACATAATTGGCAAACCAATCGCATAATATGCTAAACAATAGTTGAAACAAAAATATTTTTTTTAGAATCACTGAACCGATTTTGCTGATTCGTACCTTGTGGTGCGGGGCAAGAAGGCAGCTTTTTTAGAGATTTATAAAAATAATTAAAACATAAGAATAAACGAGCATCTTTGAAGGGTATAATTTAATTTTGTCCGCCATCTTGGATTTTGAGATAACGGACAAAAAATATATTCAGTCAAAACTATGATTAATTCTCTGCTAAGAGCAGTTTATCCCACTAAAATCGATTATATAGTTCAAAAGTTGTAATGAAAAAAAAATCGGTTTTTTTTGGCCCACCCGGTATATCAATCGATTGGAAATTTTACGAGCTATAAAAAATGTTAATACCAATTTTGAAGTATCTCATATTGGTAGTCCAGAAATCTGTGTTTCATATTAGAGAAAAACATAGATTTTTCCTAAAGTCACACATTGAAGGTGTCCTGGACAGCTACCAATTTTAACTAGGAAGCTAAGTTTAATATTTTTTTGTAGGTTCTAATCTCAAGAAGAATGATATCTACAAGTTTTTTTAAAAAGCTTATGGTTCTTGAAAAAATGTTTTATTAAAAAAATCACTTTACTTTTAACACACTCTGTTGGAAGGGTTGTTATTTTTCGGATAACATAAATAGGCGATACATCAAACTAAGGCACTTCCTGTGCTTTTGAATGCCTCTACTAAATTTTATTAGCATTTGTTTCTTAAGGGTGTTTTTTGCAGAATTAAAAAAAAATTAAAAACATCACGTTTTTATATCTAATTCTGACCCCCCTATGGGGGGTATATGGTTAAAATATGTTCAAAAATGCTGAAAAATAGTGGATTAAAAAATCGCAAAGTAAAAATATCCCAAGTTTTTATTTTTTGAAAAAAACCGCCATCCCCTACCCCCTGGTTCTGCACCATTTGCCAGATCTCCACCATAAAAATTCGTATTCCACGATTTTTTCCGAAAATTTTGACGTTTCACACAATATTGTATCACAAATAGGCAAGCGGGAACTAAAAACGGCCTATTTCAAACCTGACTATATTTAAGTGCCGCTGTCGAAATTTTTTTTAAAACTGGTGTATTTTCCTTCATTTCTGGACTTCGTTAAAGAAACCGGATAACTGTTTCGATTTATAATATTACGTTTATTCAAGCGGGGGGGGGGGGGGGTTGGCGGAATTACCCCGATACCCTCATCGAAATGCATGCTGCTCGGGTTTATATTGGTTTTATCGTTGTCTTGTGGACCATCAAACAACGAATTTGTCTATGAAAGCTAAAATGCATCGTCCAACAAGTCAAATATACTCGTACATCGTTACCTCTATCTATCGAAAATATCTTATCTTTGATTACCATGCTATTGAATCAGCAGGAAAACGCATGCGTTACGCTGTTGTCAAATGTTGTAGCAGGAGTTTTTACATTTCGTATTGCAATATATTTTTAGAATCATAACGTAAGCAGGTGCAATGAATACTAGCAGATGAATTCAGTCACGCCTATTATTAAGTCATTTTAATAACGGCAGCCAATTCTTTTAAATTTTTGATATAATTAAGCGGCAGATTCTTAAACTACGTAACGCAAAAATTCAGGAATTTTGAACCCGTTCCATCTTAACGTAATTTTGGGATAAAAGAATCTTTCAGTGTAATGCAAAGGTAAACCAAATTTCCCCCCGTGAGCGTTACATAATTTAACTAGGCTGTAAAGCATGGGCGAGAAAAGTTTTGTATACGTATATTTATTTTTTTTATATAATAATGGAAGTTGGGCGAAGTAGTCATCGGAGCTAAGTAGTCATTTGGGTTTTATACGCATGCTTAAGATGCAATGTAACATATCAAAAGAGACTATTTTACCTTAAGGCTGGTTACAGTATCTTGCCTGAAAGTTTACTTATAAATATTTAGTCTAAAATAAATTTCAGTTATTTTAATATGTTTTAGCATTTGAAAGAAATTGTTTTTTTAATTGTTTGTTAACCTTAATTTAAAAAAAGACCCGTTACATCAAGGAGTGTTAAGGCCTTCACACACACAATTTACGTAATCCGTAGCATGGTGCATCATGACGCTTCTTACAGAAATCCCATCACACACAAATTCGTATAATAGCTTCTGTATGGCGTACAGGTCTATTTCGCTCCTTCTCTATCAATAAAGAGGGAAATAAAAACATGATAACCTAATTGTTTTGTTTATTTTTTTAAGTTTTTATAAATAAATATTTTTTAAGTTATCTTTTACTATCTGCCCTAAAAAACAAATTTCATCCCTTATCGGCACCATAAAATGTGTGCAGTGTCCAACAGGACTTGGCTCCTGTGAGGTCCTATCGAGGCCTGTTTTAATTCCTGTCGCGTCCTATTGTAAAATGTATACTGTCCTGTTGTGAGGTAATGAGTTTTCACCCATTTTTTTATTGCATTGAAAAAGAAATCATCGCTCAATTCTCTTTTAAATTTCTGTTGGGTTCTGTCGAGTCCTGTTGTATTCTGACTCATGACCGGTTGAGCCTTGTCGTGTTCTGTTAAGTCCTGTTCGCGTTCTGTTTGTAAATTTTTTAAAGTACAGTTGTGAGCTGATAACCTCTCGACTTTGCCCCATATATGGGGGCAAAATAGTAATTTTGACATCTGTTTTTTAAATTAATTTTCCCAGAAAATATTTTTATACCTATACCTTTTGAAACTGTAATATATTGTTCCCTGGTATCCTATTTATATACAGGATGTCTAGCTAAGTTAAAACCATATGGAAAACTTTTTTATTATTAGTTTTAGGAAAAAAAGTTATTCTTTATAAAAAGTTCTGCATGTTCTAAAACACAAAAAATACAATCATTAGATATCAAATTTTCTTAGTCGTGTACAAGTCAAAAAATTTCAATTTTTATTTTGTTTTTGGTACTTTTGGAAGACAACGTTATTGTCCTGAGTTGAAAGTTAAAGGTATTATTTTAATTCCTCCAAACAATAACGTTTTAGAGTAACTGATAATGGGTGTTTTTGAGCGTATAAAAGAGATGGTGCTGAGAGCGCGGCACCCAAGTAACACAGAATGTGTTTTTTGTTATTTATTCTTAATTTGCCTGTTTTCTAAAACTCTGATATTTACTGTTCTGTGTTCAATACTATGAGTTTTTGTATTACTTCTGTGTTACTTGGGGTGTAAAGTAGTAGTACAGTATATTGTACAGTTGTCGCCTTAGCAAGAATGGGACGGATCGGCCATGTTTGAAAAAATCGGTGAAAGTTTGAAGATATAAAAGCATTTTTAGTCCATTTTAATAACGTCATAATTAAGTCTAGGACCCTGGAAGGTATCTGAAATTCATGCAGGAAAAATTATGCCAATAAAAAAAATGTAATTTAAAAAAAAACGTGAAAAACTCTAAATTTTAAAGGCGCGTTTGATGAGGTATATATGATACTAGGGCATTCTGGGCACGAGGGAAATAAGGCCGCAGACCTAGCAGCCCGGGAAGCGAGGGAAGCGGCATCTACCGAATTTTTCGGCCCAGAGCCAGCCCTGGGGATATCGTACAATGCTGCTAAATCAACCATATTAAAATGGATGAAAAATAGCTTCCGACAACACTGGATAAATATGCGAGAACTAGCTTACTCTAAAGAGGTTCTTAAAGGACCTTTTAAAAACAGAGACAGGAACATCATTGGACTTACCAGACAGGAGATACGTATAGTGCTTGGTCTTTTTAGAGGTCATTGTCGACTGAGAGTTTCCATGCACAGAATGGGACTAACAGACGGGCTAGCGTCTTGTCCACTTCCAATCCCTGACTTCGCATGCGTAGATCTACCAATATTATTTACCTCATGTATTAGAATAGATGTACAGGGTGATTTTCACATGAATGATTCTAACCACAAGAAAATAGAAAGTTTCAAAAACCTAACCTAACGAAACCTAATCAGATCTAACCGAACCGAACCAAAGCAAACTAAACCAATTAAAAAAAAAAAAAAAACTTTCCTGACTTCCTACCCGGGATCCTAGAGGATGTGAATCCGAACCGGACCGTACCGAACCGAACCTATCCAAACCTAACCCTACCCAACTAAACCTAATTAGCAGTACGTGTTGTAGTTTAGTTTGGTTAGGTTAGGTTTGGTTCAGTTTAGTTAGGTTCGGTTTGGTTCGGTTCGGATTCACATCCTCTAGGATCCCGGGCAGGAAGTCAGGAAAGTTATTTTTTGAAAAAAAATATTGGTTCAGTTTCCTTTGGTTCGGTTCGGTTGGATTTGATTAGGTTTTGTTAGGTTAGGTTTTTGAAACTTTCTATTTTCATGTGGTTAGAATCATTCAAGTAAAAATCACCCTGTATTCATCTATTCTAATACTGAGGTAAATAATATTGGTAGATCTGCGCATGCGAATTCAGGGATTGAAAGTGGACTTGGTAGCGCTAGCGTCTTGTGACTAACAGAGGAGACCGAATGTTTATAGACTCTGTATGGAGGATGACGAAACAGTCAAACATGTACTGTGCGAATGTTCGGCTATTGCACGTTTACGTCAGAACATTTTCGGCAAACCTCAGATTGATTCAGAAGATGTGAACAGTGTCTCACACAAACTGATAGCCGGCCTTTTTGGAGGATTAGGCATACAGTGGTGCGAAACCACTCAAAAGTCAGCCACAATAGACCCACTGGTGGTCGCAGTGGAAGGGCTGCAATGCCCACTCACATATGATTCATCAATCATCATCATCAATCAATGAGTTATCAAGCCAGGTTTTATCAATAAATTTGTCTTCACAAGAAAATTGCATGTGGTAAGTTTGCCAAAGTTTAAATTATGCAACATGCCTATACAAGGATCTAATTTATATTGGAAATCATTTAGTTGATCAGAAAAACATTTGCAAACAGAAAAGTTGCCAGTGATGTTTTAAAAGAAAGCTAATTAAACACTTTGCCTGTTGCATTCATGGCATACTACTTTTAGCTGGCCCAATGTTTTAAATATATTTTAGGAATATTGGAGCAACAGACAGCTAAAGCAATATTGCCAGCTATATTTATTGTACTAGTATTGGGCCAGCTCTTAAGCAACAACTTGTGTTACTTGGGAAGTAGCCTCAATTTATCCAAGCCATACCTTGTATTGGGGTTAATATAAAATCCAAAAGATTAATAAAAAAGTGACGCATACGTGATCACAAATCGATGCATGCCGATAATTGGATTCTAAACCCCATTACGAAAGAGAACTGTACAAGAGCACAAGCTATTGTCAACCAAACCAAATCGAACCTTTCGCTTAGTTATAAAATATATTTAAGTATAAAATAAACTGACAGCAAACCTAGCCGAACCAAACCAAAATGACCTAACCAAATCTAAAGTAGCTAATTTTCGACAATGTGCGCTGTTTAGCGCTAGTGGTTTGCGATCGCAATAGGGGTTTAGAACCCGCGCTAGATTTACGATCACCAATGCTAGATAGAAAAATGCAGACGGGACTTCCATAAGTCGCCTAAGAAACTTTTTTTGAATATATTTCCTTCCTTAATTTCACCCCTAGTTTAGAACTGTTATTTATGGTTTTGAGTAAGACCTTGCTAATTGCACATTCGTATTTAAAGAGTACTTCATGTTTTCAAGTACTACAACTTCAAGAGTACTAAAATGTTCTTCAAATACAAGACTTTCGACTACTTTTATTATGCACTTGTTAATTAAAGTAGATTAAAAAATTTACTTAAAACTTCAATTATCAAATATCTATGTACTGTTGCACTTGTCCTTCAAGTACTTTAATGTACTTGTTACAGTTCTGCTCTTAAGGTTAGGGGTAGTTTTTTTCTTTAAATATGCCTAATTCTTTTCTTGTCTAAGAATATAAGGAAAAACGCAACAAAACAGTTTGGGTCGTCTGTCTACTATTTTCCTGCAGCTGTGAAAATTCTACAGCAGGCGGCAACATCGATCGAATACAAGCCGGACGCATGGCTCAGGAAAATAAACATTTTAGTTCGTTTTCGGTGCGTCGCGACTGGGAATGACGTCATCGCGGATAGTTTAGATTTTATTGTGTATTTTGGTGATTTAACTGTGATTGGTGGAGAACATTTATTTATTTTGACCAAAAAGGATTTCTAATGTATTCTGTCAACGGCTCTAGTGGAGTTGTTAAGGTATGAATTTCATTAAACAAAAAGTATTCTCTGATGACGGGTTATTTACGTTTCTATTAAAATGTCCAAATATGTGAGGTTATGTTTTGAGATATTACATTTGGTTTCAAGAATGTCTAGGTACACTTGACATCATCTTGACACTTATTTAGCTATCAACTGAAATTTGTTTTATGACAGGTAATTTTTTTTTATGGAATAATCGTATGGCAAAACTGAACACAGGTCCTTACATAGTTGTTTTAATATTATATTACATACTTAGCATATGAAGGCGAATATTATTCATTATTTTGTTAGGAGCTCCTTCAATAGTTATAAAAAAACAACTTTGTATGTCTCTCTCAGTCAGCCTAAACAGATGCTACATCCAAATTATAACTCAAAGTTTGTTTTCTATTAATCTACATGGATTTTCAAAGTTTTAATAAATACATATGTAATAATATCAGAAATTTTAATTTTTTGCTCAATATTTTGAATATCCCTGTGGGTATTTGACATTTCTATTCGGCATTCTTCCCATTTCATTAAAACTATATGTTATACCGTTTACAAGATCCCCAAAGACCACATATAGTTACTTTTACTTGCTATACAGGGGAAGACCGGTGGGGACTTTAACTGGAAGCAATTTGCTAGAGCTTCAGCAGTAGCGCACCCAGGAATTTGTCTTGGGGGGCGGGGGGACAAGATCCGATGATGTGGCGTTTTGTGCTATTTTTTGCTATTATTCATGAAATAAATGGAAAATGTCTATTAAAAAAATCTTGGCATGGGAAGCCCGGCCCCCATTTATGGGATCAAACACAACCCTAGTTAATTTATTTTTTATTTAAATAAACCATTAATTGGGTTCTTTGACTGGGACATTTCAAGGAATGTGCTTTGTCTATTCCTGCTTCCTATAAGACTGTTTTAATAAAAAAATGGCGAAAAACTGTACCAAAAACTAGAAAATAATACGGATACAAACCGGTCTTTTAACTGACTGAAATCTATTCGGGAATCACTAGGAATCGATGGAAAAAAATGGAAATCACTGTACGTTTTTTAAGGTAGCTAGTTTCACCTTGAAATAATTGTTATGTGTTAAACAGTCGTTTCTATGCGCCCTACGGTTTGATTTGTAAAATGTTAGGTTTGTGCTCTTGTTTTAGTCTAGTTGTTGAACCCTAAAAAACCTTAACTACCAAATTTGAGAAAAATCGGATTATAAATTTAACAGCATGGGCGCACCCAGGGGGGGGGGGCGGGGCCCGGGCCCCCCCCAAGCCTAAGATTTTTGTATATATTTTCCACATATTTTATGAATAAACACAAAAAATAGCATGAAATACGACATTATGAGGCCTCGGCCCCCCCCCCCCCAAGACATATTCCTGGGTGCGTTACTGTTAACAGTCCACCATTTTGGATCGTCATGTTGATTATTTTTAGTTTGAGTCAAACTTATAAATTAGTGGCTTTAAACACCCCAAAGTTCTGAATCCCATACACATTGGTTCATACTACCATTTTGAATCCACGATTTTATTTTTTTTTAGGATTGAGTATTAAATTGTACCTATCAAGTGAACTTAAGCACCGCGAAATTTTAGGTTTTAGGCAAATCAGTTTATAAATAAAAAGTTCGTCATTTTAGATCCGCCTTGATTTTTGAAAATCATTATGAGCAATCTTAAACACCTAAAACTTTTGAATTTGATAAATATCGGTTTATACATGGAAAATTCTGCCATTCTAACCGAACCGAAGTAAAAATTATATATCACATTTGAGGCCAATGGGTTTATAATTACAAAAAGACCTTAATTTTGGAATTTTATACACATTATCGTTCAGAATTTCATATATATGTCTGCAATTTTAAATTCGTCATATTGATTCTTTTAAGTTACAGTAAAACATTGAGTGACTTTGAGCACAGCGATGTTTCAGGATTAAGGTTAATCTGTTTATAAATCAAAAGATCCGTCATTTTGTATTTTTGTAATAAAAAATTTGTTGTATTTTATTATTAACAGAATACTACAACCCTACGAAATTTTAAGTTTCTAGCTCATAAGGAGGAACTAGTTGAAATAGCTATCGCCAAATTTGGAACAAAGTTATAAGTAAAACTTCTTTTTTGAAAGACAGACCTGTATGATAAACAAAAGCATCACTTCCGGTATACAAAACTAGTCAAACACTTTTTAAATAATAATGTTCACATTAAACTGAATAAACCTTAACTAACTCATTTAACAATCTTCCGCGATTGCCAACACTTCAATTTTTATATTTCTTTTTTCATAATTTGACTTAAAATTAATAAAATTAATGTGTAAACTAGAATAATTTGTTATTTCTTTAAATAATACAAATAAATCAGTTAATTTTCTTTATATTTTTTAAGAATTGCTAGGGAAATTTGATTTCGTACCTGACATCTGTCATATCTTAAAACTAGCCGGCAATCCCGCAAGAAAGTTGCTACTTTTTATTGAATACAGTATATATGTTGTTTTTCCTATATTACTGGCAAGCTCAACGTAGCTAGTTTAAAATAATGCCAAAAATGTGTTTTTACAAATTCTAGTCAAGCGCTGACATGGGTCAAATATAGGGAGGGAAGCAAGGGCAAAACTTTTTTGTTATTACAATTTTTTTGTAAAAAGATTTTTTTTCTGGGGAGGTTATTCTTAATTTTAATTCTGGAAATAAAAAAATCTAGGAGGGTATTACTGCTTGACTCCAGTGGAGACCTCGAAATCAGAGTTGCCAACTGTATCGTTTTTTCATGGGACTGTCCCATATTTAGATATAAATTCCCGTGTTTCGCCATATGTGCATACGGGATAATTCCCAATCTAAGCAGCAATTATTTACCACCTAGAGCAACAAATCTAACCTAACCGACTTATATTTCTGTGGAGAAACCGCGAAATAACCTGTGCAGAGTTTATAGTCCTAAATAACTCCAAGTAGGGTTTTTTTTTAATATTTGAAATTTATTTGGCGGTTTTGTGTGTGAAAAAATTGTGTTTGATTTTTTTACCCTTGTTGTGTTAGATTGTTGTCTGATTCCAATAACAGAAGTGAAGTGACAAAAACCTTAAAAAACTTAGACGTCAATAAAGCTGCTGGAAGTGATAAAATAAAACCCAAAGTATTAAAAACTCTCAACTAGTACATTACACCTCAGGGGCGGCTAGTGCATAAGGGATGCAGAGCTGCAGAACCCCCAAAATTTTCACATTATTTGACTATTTTTCAGCCGCTGCTATTTTTCTAATATAATTATTTTATTTCTAAAATTATTGGAAAAGCAGTATATTTTCGGTCCGGTGTTGGTATAGTAGGCCTTCAAATCGCGTACGTGTGTTGAGTATGACGCCGCGCGCCGTCGCCGAAGGCCGCATTTTACAGTCGGTCAAATGAAGTTATTGGCATTGTTGCGCTGCTAAATTGCAACACAACGTAGCTGGGCGGCTAACGAGATCTGTGCTCGGCTAGGAACCCCTTCCTTCGCCCCGCATCGCACTTGCTCATGGATTTAGATAGCGAAATCTAGGCAAAAATAGAGCTGCAAAACTTGCAGTTCCAGTACAATTCCGGGCGGGCGAGCTCAGCGTTGCGTGTTTGCAGGCGCATTTATTTATTTATTTTTGGTCGTGTTTGTTTTTGTATAATTGTGTCACACTGAATGTGTTGGATAATTTAATTAATGTAAAAAAATTCTCTCTCTTTACTTATGACGAAAAACTAAAACTGAAAGAAGAATTGCCATTGCCCGATATTTTAATAGAAAAGTGTGGTTCAAGCCGGGGAAAATCGTATAAAAGGATTGTTACAAGAGAAATTTTTTTACTTTTTATAATAGACACGTGATCTGGAGACTGTAAAAAAATAGCATTTTTTATACCCTATCGGCAGAACCCACAAACTTTACTGTCACGAGCCGCCACTGTTACACCTGTTCTAGTATATCTTCTAAAATTATCATTAACAAAAGGCATTTTTCCATCTCAAAATATCGATCATAATACCTCTACATAAGGGAAAACAAAAAGACCTGGCAGGTAACTATCGCCCTGTAGCACTACTCTCTATTATATCTAAATTATTTAGTTCATGCTCGAGTTCACAACTTTCTTCAAAAAAATCATTACTTTTCAAAAACTCAGCATGGATTCTTCCCATAAAAGGGAACACATCTGGCACTAGTAAAATTCAATAACAAAATAATAGCAGATCTAGATAAAGGATTAAAAGTATCTTCCCTATTTATAGATATCAAAAAGCCTTTGACACCATTTCACATACAAATATTTTGATAAAATTAGAAAAAAGCTGGCATAACCTACTAAGCACAAAATCGTAAAAAACGTTAAATAAATGTTGAAAAAAAAATGTTTTTTTTTTCTAACACAAAATTGTGTTGAAATTAAGTCAACTTTTGACATTAAAAAACAGAAAATCCTAACAAAAATTTCATGTAAAAGCATTACCAAAAATATATTTATTAATAACGTTAAGAAACCAGCATTCAAAAAACCATAATTTTACTAACATTAAAAATAATACCAATAATATATGGTTATTTTTATAATGTTTTTCCTAGATCTCACTTCTAACGTTGAATTTAAGATATATGAAGCTAATAAATGTTTTGTTTTTTAAATATTAAAAAAATATATACTATAGAGGGCGCGATGGCAGCGCCCTCTATAGTATAACAGTCCCACTACCTGAACATCGCCATTAGTTGCGTTTCGCTGCGAGTTGACACGAGTCGGTAGCAAATGCGCTTTTAATTTTATTTTTAAGTTTTACAGGTTTCCAAAAAAAAATGTTGGGAGAGGTGATTATGAAACATCAAGTCTTGGTGCCTTTGTCTCATGTAATATCGCTATCAACCAACTCTATTATTTATTTAATGTGAGAACCAAATTGATTACGGCAGACATGCAATTTTGTTAAAAACAAGTTTGTTTATTGATTCGAAGAGACAATCGATAGGGTCAGTAACATCAACTGCATGTTAAGGCGCAACCTATTTTGTAACAATAACGGATACCTATTCTATTTCATTGAAATATGTCGTGTATGACAACAGCAATAATTACGACTCAACATATTTTTTTTAAAGGACCATTTTTAAATACTATTTCTACTATGTCGTTTTTCTACATTGCCCGACGCCTATTCTCCTTTTTCGATCCTGACAATCATCTTCTGTCAGGTTTTTTTGACTCATTGATCTTTGGTTGTCATTCCAGTTTAGGACGCCCTCTTTTTCTGCGCCCTATCGGTTGCCATTCTAGGACCTGCTTTGGTAATCTTTCATCGTTCATCCGTTGTACATGGCCGTCCCATATCAGTTGTCTTTCAGTGATGTCATTCGTTATGCTTCCCTCGATTCCCATTCTTTCTTTTATGATCTGTTCTAGATATTCTCAGTGATCTTCTCATGGCATCCATTTTGACACTTTCCATTTTTGTTTTGTATTTTTCTGCTACGCGAAACGTCTCTATTCCATACAACAGCGTGCTTTTCACCATTGCTTCATATATGTTAAATTTTACATTCTCTTTTATCTCTCTGCTCCATAAAATACTGTTAAGACATCCAATAACCTTTTTTGATTTTACTTTTATTTTTTCCAGTTCTTTACAATCTGTTCCTGATGTATATATGACAATATGACACCAAAGTATACATACTCATTTTATGGAGATATTGTTTGTTCATTTTCTAGTTCTCACCTGAATTGTTTCCAATGCATAAGTACTGTGTTTGTCCACGTTCACTGTTAACTGCTACTTTTGGTATTCTTCCATTAACTTTCTCATCATATTATACTCTCATGTCTTTTTTATCATTAGCTATTATTAAATAACATAATTTTTCCCCGTCTATCCTCAACTCATTTAAAGTAACATTAAATTAATTTATTTCCTAGTACGTTTCGTAATTTATGAACTAACCCTTAAAAGATTTTTGTAAACGTGGTTTTTTAAAGCGCGATATTAGGCAGCCAATCGCGACCAACCAAAATAAAGATCAACCAATCGCATCTTAAAGGAATGGTCGACAGACAATGGCGCATTTTAGTTCGCTTTAGGCCTTTTGAGTATAGTCAGGTTTGAAATAGGCCCTTTAAATCTTTGGATTGTCTATTTGTGATACAATATTCTGTGATACGTCAAAATGTTCAGAAAAATCGCAGAATATAAATTTTTATGGTGGAAATCTGGCATGTAGTGCAGAACCACTCTGCACCCCCTCCAAGTTTTAATTTAAAAAAAAAACGCAACCCCCCATCCCCTTTCAGGGGGAGCAGAGTGGTTCTCCATCATAAAGATTCGTATTCTACGATTTTTTCTGAAAACTTTGATGTATCCACAATATTTTTTCACAAATAGACAAGCAAAAATTAATTTCAGAACTGACTAATAAGTATTTGCATTCTATTGAAGGATGCATATTAGGGATCTTTTACACGCACTTCATCCAGAAACTTTATCCTTTATTAGTGCGAAGTTAAACGACAGATGTCACGTGATATTTAGAAGTACACAATTTTTATTTGCCTTATTTTTATAATTCTTTATTTATCTGTCAAAAGGCTGTTGTTTTGTGTTTTGTAGGCAAAATTAATTAATAGCCAAGTTTAAAAAACAATTCCAAACTAGTAAGAACCTTTCATTTTGAAATTTGTATTGGAGAACTTGGCTAGACTTTTACCTCAATTCTTTTTACGGAATACTTTTTTCACGTACTTGGCTTCTTTTTACATTAAATGTTTTTGTTATAATTCCATTTCTTTTTTAAATGATTTGGAAAAATATTTGAGTTTAGTAAAATATGCGGAATATTGTTTAAAATTTTTGCAAGGTCTTATTCCAATAGCTTTTACCTTTTTTAATTTGTATTTTGAAATAAATGAATTTTCATTCCTAACAATTTTTGCATGAGTATAATCACTGTCATTTAACACACAATTTAAGCAATGGTATATTCCTTGTATTGCAATTCTATCCCTGGTTGGTATGTGACATTTAAATTTTTTAATTTTTTAAGTATGGAAACAAAGTTATACTGGTAATGAAAGGGGCAATCATAAGATTTTGATACTTTTCTTAATTTATTTGTTATACCTACATTTCTATACATACCTTTCTATACATGCCTGACTTGCTAAGAAATACCGACATGCTTTAACGAGAAAAAGAGAAGAGGGGGGGAACTTTATGAACTTGTCTATAATTTCTGTCAGTTTTCCAAATCCCACCTTTCTATCATTTCTGGAAGTAGGCAATAAATGTTTTAAATAGCTTTACATGTTTAGGGGAGGGAAGTAATATAAAATTTTGATGTTTTTTAATTTTTTCCTATTGTTTTATCATAGTTTCTACCAGTCTGCCAAACCATAACTAGCATTTCTGGAATTGGGAAATGTTACTTTAATATAACTTTGCCGTGTAGGAGAGTATTTCCCTCTTAAATTAATTAAAATTATGGGGCTTTTTAATTTTTTCCTATGGTTTTATCTCAGTAGTCCCTATCGGTCTGCCAAAGCTCAGCTCTGTAGCGTTACTGAAAGTGGGCAATGTTAATTTTACATAACTTTACATGTATAAGGGAGGGAAGTAAATTAAAATTTTGGGGTTTTTTGATTTTTTCCAAGGGTTTGGTCATAAGTTCTATAACTGCTAACTAACCGCCAATTTCAGCTTTGTAGAATGCCTGGAAGCACAGTAGAATTTTCTGAGGAGTCCCATTAGGACGAAACAGTTAACTGTCAACACTTATGAGGTGTCCATTAGATCTTGGACCTTCGTGAGGTTAAGCTCTCAAGCTACCCACGGAAAAATATGAGAGAAACAAAAACCTCTTTTTACCCGATTAGCCACGAAAATTTGTTGGATTTTTAAATTCACGGGTACTAAAACTCACGTTTGTTAGTATTATTTGGCTTAAAAATTCCGCTGATTTGACGCTCGCGTCTGATGGTGGGAGAAGAGAAAGACAGAAGAGCTGTCGTAGGTCAAGGATGGTTTTTTTTTCTTGGCAATCGATCTTTTCATTGATCGATATATATATAGCAGTTTATTGTCGCCTGCTCTTGTTCTAGTTTCTCTCGTCGACAAAATCGTCTAATAAACTTCGCAAGGGTGTCACATTGACCAAGCAGTGTTCTGAGGAGTCCCATAAGGACTAAACAGTTAACTGTCAACACTTATTTGGTGTCCATTAGATCTTGGACCATCGTGAGGTTAAGCTTTCGACCTACCCACGGAAAAATATGAGAGAAACAAAAACTTCTTTTTACCCGATTAGCCACGAAAATTTGTTTGATAATTTATTAAGGTTATGCTCCTATCATTCCTTTCACAATATCCAAATCCCCTATTTTAGTTTCATCTAGGTTCATTTTCTTACCTAATTTGACATTAAAATCTCCCATTACTAGTGTACGATGGGTTTTCTATTCTTCCATATCTTTTGAGATATCTTCATAGAATGTGCTCGTCATCGTAGGTAGATGTGCGTATACTTAAATAATTTTAAGTGATACTATTGGTATATTCATTGAAAACCAGATACTCTTGCTTAGGTTTTAATTAAAGAAATTACTAAACCTGGATAAAGTTGTTTAAATTATTATCTACATATGATTTATATAAGAAAATATTAATTTTCATCTCAAAATGTTGTCGTTCTCATAACGTTTTTAAAAATTTTTCAAAAGTTTTGTTTATTTCCATTTAACTCATTCCGAACGGGAATGCCAGAAATGCTGCTATTAGGTTTGCAAAAATCAGCTCACTGTTTACAGTTATGTTCAGCTCAAACATATTAAAATGTATCGTTTCATATACATACATGGCACATGTGGTGGAAGTTTAATTTTAGCATGAAAATTGAAGACGTATGTAGAGTCGTAAAATAAAATTTAAAAAAATACAATTATTGGTAAATTTTTTGACGTAAAACTCGCCCTAGATGAATATTTTTTTTACTGAAAATTTTGAAAAGTCGGCCCAGCAGTTTAGGAACTTGATTGTACAGACGACATAGAGGCGTCATGAATATTTTTTTTTATTTTACAAAAAAATATTTACCTATCTTAGCCATGGCTTTGCGCGCTATTATTAAGGCGCATGTATGGATGTTTTTTTTTTAACGGCCAAATTCCAAAATTTGTTGTCAAAAAATAAAAATTTAAATTAAGCAGAGTTAAAGATGTTATCAAACTTTACTAATTAACCAAAGGCCCCCAAGAGCTATTTGCTGTTTTTAGTAGAGAAGCAGTTTTTTGAGAACATTTATTTTTTTGTAATCATCCAAAATACCTCTATTTTCTGCCGTAGAAAAATAATTAATGAGAATTTAGTCTTCCGCAAGTGTTTAAAATATAGTTGAATTCCTATTATTTTAAATAAAGTTTAAATTTCTGAATTTTTTAAAGAAATGTAAAAATTATAGCCAAAAAATTGTGAACTTTTTTGCCTATTTTGAACCAGACTTTGATATCTTGTTATAAAATATTTGTATTTGACTTCTTGATATCTACTAAATCCAATAAAATAAAAACATACTTACAAATATAGTAATGATAGCATCATAATAGACAAGTAAGTGGGTTCTCTCAGATGTTTCGGACAATTACACATCTGTTACGTTAGCAGATCACTGACAATATAGAGAAGATGTAAAGGACGACAATAGTTTAGTTTCAACAAATAGTAAACAAAATATAAAAATATTGTAATTATATGAGAACCCATATTGTTTTTTAATAAACTATTAATTTTTTTTTCATCTCCTAGGTAAAATAAAGTAGATCTTAATTTGAATACGCTTTTAGGTATACGAACTGGATATAGAATTGTATTTTGGCGTAGGAATGGGCTGCGCGGTTTTTGTTTATGCGCTGTATTTTTGTTGCGCGGTTTTATTTTGTGCGCTGTATTTTCGTTGCGCCGTTTCCGTGCCTGCACGGTATATTTATTGCGTAGTAAGGGGCTGCGCGGTATTTTTCTGCGCGGTAATGGCTACGCGGTTTATTTACTTACGCTTATTACTCTGTTATTTTTGCGCAATTATAGGTTGCGCGGTTTTTTATTTTGCGCGGTAAAAGCCTTGCGCGGTATTTGGCAGGTAATATTATGCGCAGATTTTCACTATGTGCACGGTTATGGGGTGTCCTGTATATTTTGCACATTGTTTTTAATATTGAAATTTGTTAAAATATTCATTTCAACCCTAACCTAATCTGTTCATATTACTCAATTATATTGTTTAAACGTTCATAAGTTATGATTTCTTTATAAACCAAAACTGCATTAAACTTTTAGATCGATAGCTGGAACAGTTCAGAGTGACAATAATTAGTATGTTTTATCTAACATGATAAAAACAGGCAATAACTAGTGTTCTCCATTTACAAATTTAAAAAAAAAAGTTTAATACTCTATATCTTCTAACTAACGAAATATAGGACAAGATGTAGTAACTGTAATCATATGAAACATATCAGGTACCATTTTAAACATCAGACTGTTACATTTTATTTCTAACAATTACGTTTCTTAACATTTTAGGCAGCTCCAACTTTGCTAATTGTAATTAAAGGATTTTTTTAGGTTTTGTTCATTTGCACCCTGTCGTCCCTATCGAAGAAATTTTACGTTTCGAACATTACACATTTTTTGTGTCACTTTTTATTATTATATTCACATGTAAAGTTCAAGTTAACTAAAAGTCAACGTTGTAACTACAGTTTTAATTTCTTTAGATAAAATTGGGTTTTTTCGGATGATTACAAAACCTTTATTAATTTTTATACTGAACTTGGTTATAAGACATCAAGTAAAAATTTTGTGATTTAAAATTCTATAAACTTTAAGGTTTAATTTAATGATATATTACCTTCTTGTTACGGTAGTTAACAAGAAATACATGTACAAAATTTAAAATAAACCGGAATGATACCGTTTCAGACGCTTACATTGGATGTTCTTGATGGCTTTTTCGTAATCCAAAGAGTCACGCTAACCAAATTTTTCAGTGGCTCTAATAGAATGGGTCCTGCTTACGATTTTCCAATAGAAATTTTGCTCCTAAAATTGGAAGAAATAATTTTTTTCTCGAGTTTTATCCATTAAAAAAAACTCCAATACATTTGAAACATAATTCGCATGCCTCTCTGCGAGGTTGAACAAGGATACGATTGTGTACGTGCTTTCCAGGTGTGGCCAACAGCAATCGATTGCCGCATGGACCCGCGACATGCCAGGTCATCCGATCGGAGTAAGTACCTCAATCGAGGGGTCATCGGCACCCTAAAATTTTGTACAGCGTCCAACAGGACTTGGGTCCTGACGTGTACTGTTGGGTCCTGTTGAGTACTGTTGGGTACTGTCGTGTACTGTCGAGTACTGTTGGGTACTGTCGTGTACTGTCGAGTACTGTCGTGTACTGTCGTGTACTGTCGAGTACTGTTGGGTACTGTCGTGTACTGTCGAGTACTGTTGGGTCCTGTGTCGAGGTACAAAGCGCGCCCTTCAAAAAACATGCGAGCAACAAAAAAAAAAAAAGGTCGTCATGTTTGGGGAAAGCCGACAGGGACAAAGCGCGCGCTCAAAAAACTTGCGACACTTGCGACCAAAAAAAAAAAAAAGGTCATCATGTTTGGGGAAGGCCGACAGGGACAAAGTACGCGCTCAACAAACTTGCGACCACAAAAAAAAAAAAGCTCATCATATCTTTTCGCATCTACGTCACTGGTTGGGGTTGGGGGGTAGTGTCGAGTACTGTCGTGTACTGTTGGGTCCTCTCGTGTACTGTCGAGTACTGTTGGGTACTGTCGTGTACTGTCGAGTACTGTTAGGTACTGTCGTGTACTGTCGAGTACTGTTGGGTACTGTCGAGTACTGTTGGGTACTGTCGTGTACTGTCGAGTACTGTTGGGTCCTGTCGTGGTACTGTCGGGTCCTGTTGTGAAATTTGTACAGTACTGTTGAAAGCTGATGACCCCTCGACCTCAATGGTTATATTTCTTCGTCTCAATGCACGTTTTCACTTGAGCATAAATGCGAACAAGGCATTTTCAGCCTCGCAGCGAGGCATGCGAATTTTGACCCAAATTTAATAGTTTAATAATTATCAAAGAAATTACCGAACATAACACAAAGTGACCAATTTTTAAAAATTATGTAGTTTCCACAAAACATGTTTTTTTTTTGCAATTATTAAAGATTCATGTTTAAGTAGTATTAAATATGCTTACAAGAAACAAGAGTTCTACATCAGTTACTAATTCTACATGTAGTATTAACAAACCAAGTACCTACTTATTTTTTTTAGATGAATAGACTCAGCGATAACTGCACAGATGTACCAGATGGCGAATCAGACCCTGATGATCCAGAACATTTGCTCAACGAATGGTTGGGGGAATTGGATAATTTGACAGGGGTAAGAAAGTTGCACTTTTTATTTATTAGCGGTCATTCCCAAAAATCCGGTTTCTGGTTCTGAATTTTTTGTCATGCCTCCCTGTAAGCAACCTTACACAGAAAAAAAGGGCTCCACTGATAAGAATAGATATATTCTTAAAAAATATATACTTAAACCAATATTAATTTAATTCATTCAAGCGCTTATTTGTACCTAACAAAACTCTAACGTCCTTACCTTAATGGTAAAGGGTGTTTCCTAATAACCTTTGTAAATTTTTAATTCTTTTTTAAACCGAAAAGCTATTATTTTTGATATTCAGCTTTTAAATAAAGTTTTAGGTAGAGGTAGTTTAAGATCCCGCTTTCGTCGCCTATAAAATATATTACAACAAAAACATTTCATGAAAAAAAAGCTAAGTACGCGTAAACGGTATTCCGTAAAAAGAATTGAGATAAAGGAAAGCCAAGTTCTCCAGTACAAATTTGAAAATGAAAGGTTCTTAGTAGTTTGGAAATGTTGTTTTTACTTTGCTATTACAGCCAAACTTCTTTATGTTCAATTTAGAACTCATTTGCGGCCGTAACAGCCAAGTTTAGAAAAACATTTCCAAACTAGGACGAACCTTTCATTTTGAAATTTGTATTGGAGAACTTGGCTTTACTTTTATCTCAATTCTTTTTTACGGAATACCATTTTCGCGTACTTGGCTTTTTACCCAACTGCAGCACGGTGAGAGGAAGGGTAATGTTTTTAGATTGTTGTATTTATGTAAGTAAATATGTTTGTGTCACGCGAGAGGCTAAACGGCTGAACCGATTTTGACAAAAAAGGTGTCGTTGAATTGCTACTGATCCCGAAAGTGCTATAGGCTATATTTTTCTAAACAGAAATCAACATGGCAGTCTTCAGACGCCCTTTTGTCAAATGATGTAGGCTTTAAGG